>JAUPMV010000004.1:2122500-2462769 GCA_030848855.1 Branchinecta sandiegonensis | reverse complement strand
CCCTACTTCTCTTTGTAGTAAGCACGGGCACATCTGTAACTACATACATTCTCATAAAAGCTCTGTTACCACACCCTACATCTTGCTAAGCCTCTAGTTTTCCATTACGGGAACCGACAACTCCCGTTTAGGTATTCTGAAGGGGTATTGATTTTCATTGCGTCATACCAGCTGCTTTCTAAAACCCAAGTAAATAAGAGATCAGTGACGTTTCGCAAGGTGGCGTGGATAGATTTCTCTCCGGTGTCGATTTCCTTTATGGATTCCGACGGGATAGCTATGTTTGCTTCTGGCAGTAATGGAGAAATGATAGTGCTTTATCACAGTCCCGCTAGGACTGGCGGTGTAAATTGGTTTGATCAGCTCGAGTCATTGTTTGTCGACTGGCTGATGGGTGTAAATCGCATTCGGGAATTGAGATAGGATTTAGCCGTTAAGGTGGTTTCTGCTATCGTGTCAGTGTAGATTGTGTGACCCAGAGCGCGACAACTATTTTCCGATACGGAGTCAAAGCATGGATGTTATAGGGTCCGCCTTTGACCGAAAACTTGTCTTAATAATACATAGATGGCACTTTAGACAAGGGGCTTGTACCGTGACCAATAAACCATAAACATTTTTCGAATTTAATTTAGAAGTCTAGGACTCCATTGTCGGAGCCACGTAGACATACCAGGACCCACAAGACGGGGTCTCATGGTGAAAACCAGATAAAACCAAATATGTAATTTTTAATGGGGAAAACGCCCTTGAGATGGAAACATTTTATAAGTAGTGAACTGATAGACAAAATCCCGGCTGAGGAGCATTTTTGTCTATCAGTTCACTACTTATAAAACTTGTCTTCCATAGAAACTCTCGAAGGGAATGAGAGATTTTGATTAAACTTGGGTGTGATGATTCTTTGGGTCAAGGGAAAGGTCAATCAATCAATCGTTGTAATTTGCCAGAATATTTTACAAAATGGCAGTGGCATTGTCAAGAAATAGTTTAAAAAAAAAAAAAAACTTAAAATGAGCACACAAACAATAACAAGACGAGTTCGTAGATGGACTCTGTAGCCCTACATTTAGGGGTGGGAGTTCAAATTAAGGGTCACACAAAATATTTTTAAACAGCTAATGAGATAGTCGATTAAGGGGTAAGAAGACATGCTGAACACGAATACGAAAATCCGGACAAGCAGTTCGTCCGAAATCTGGCCAAAACCAAATCGCAAAAACTTTGCTAAGTGATAAAAGGCTTAATTGGTAGAATTACTATCCGTCTGAACTAGTATCTAAATTCAGACTAAATGCGCGGTTGTAACTGAGTACAGAACCGACAGCAACAGAGTACCCGGTTCCACAGAGTGGCGTGCTCATGTTTTGAAGACGTGACACGCTTTTTGTTTTCCAACTTAACTAGAGGCGTATTCTCGCCGTTCCCCGAGGACTCCACATGAGGAGTCCCCGCGTTTTTGTTTGTCCCGGGGAATCACTTCCCTCACACTCCCCCCACCGATGGGGAATGCTCCGATTATCATCACCATCATCAAAATGGACTCCCTTTCAGATTCGGAGAGGAATCAATTTTTGCTGGTGTTGCTGCAATAAAAAATTAATTAAAAACAATCAGAATAAACAAAACCAGAAATAAAGTGGATGCAGACTAATTTCGTCAACTGGATATTTTTTTCAAACAAAATCCGTTTTGGAAGCATTCCCCGCGTTCTCGCTGTTTTCTGTACGTGGAGTCCGCGTGGAGTGACTCCGTCTATTCTCGCCGTTTCCTTCGATTCCCCGAGGAGTCCTCGGGGAACGGCGAGAATGCGCCTTAGATGGGAATTACCGGAGGAGCGTCGTGGTATTACTTTTCTTTGCACCATTCGAGACGAAGATTTTGCGCATACTGCACACAGCCCTGAGCGCTTTTTGGACGCATATCCGCTCCCGGCACGGGGGGGAGTCGCGGAAAAAAGCGATGCAAGGATTATATAAGACCATGTGATGGAGACGAATACGCTATTAAACCCGTTGATGAGGACCTAGTTGAGGTCAAGTCTGCCTCCAGCAGCTATGTAGCTCCAGCTCCAGTAACGTATTCGAAAGTTTCTCCAGTTGAAAAGTTCCTACTTGGATATTAATGAATTAATTCGTTTAATTCCATGATATCTTTTAACAAAAATAGTGGTGGGTCGTCATACATGGTCGACATAGTCATAAATAGTCTCATATATGTTATTTTAAATTCTAAAATAAAAAATATCGGTCGCCATCATGCGAAATGTGTGAAGCTTTCGGAAGAGGATTGTATTTCTTTCGCGTGTATGTAATCAGTGCTTTTTTGCTTTTTTTCGCTTTGCTTTATTTGTAAAAACAAAAAGAAATCAACAGACAAATCCCGGAACTGTCAACACGCCAAAGGCTCTAAACGGCCAATTCAGGAACTCAAAAAGAACTAATACCTGTCTAAAGACGACAAATTTCATCTCTTACGAAAATCACTTGTGAGCTGTGACAACCCTATCCGCGTCAGACGCTACAAGACATGGTCGGACGCGTCAGACATGGGATTGTGAACCTCCGAAGGTCGCATATTCTCGTTGTAGCGTAGTTTTGGCGATATCTAGATTGTTCGATATACCGATATTTTCACTTTCGATATATCGATATTTCTTTACCATGTTTCGCTATAGGATACGTATCATTTCGCCAAAATTTGAGAACAAAATTGTCGTTAAATAGCATCTTGCAATCATATCAAAAACCGAATACATAAGAACTGAATTACGGAAAACATATTGCTCCAAATTCGTATCTATAAGTGCAGGTTATTAATTAATTAATCATTAATTAATTTATTTATAACCGTCATTTTGAAAAGCGGAGTAAACGAAAGGGAAATAAATGTTGGATTATGTTGGATTGTTTACAATATTTATGAAAGAACAAATATCGTTTCCGATATCGATATTTACGTTTCGATATTTGGACCGGTATATCGATATCGAACGTCGCTCAACACTATTGTAGCGTGAGAACGATGATGAAGAGCGTAGTGGCCATCACCCAGGCCCGTATCCAGGAAATTATTTCGGGGGGGGGGGGGGGGGGGTTGCCTGCGGGTCGGACAAAAAAGTACAAAAAAGACAAATATCAGAGGGAAAAGACTATAAAAATGATTATTTTTGTATGTTTCGGGGGGGGGGGGGTTCAACCCCCTATCCCCTCCCTGGATACGGCCTTGCCATCACTTAATCTGTCTTCTCTTTGATAGGCCAAGTAACCCAGTTGCTGCAAAGACTTCTAGTCGTCCTAGCCCCAGACAGACCTGCCAATGTATAAGAGGAACCCAGTGGTCATAGCTGCCAAGTATTCCACCACTGCTAAATGTGTCTTAGCTAAACTAGCCTGAAAAATAATGGATACTTGTTGTTTACATGTATAACTATTAAGTGTTATAGGTGTTATTATTGGTGTCATAGCCATAAGCGGCAATAGTGTTGATGGTTTTAATTTGCATATTTTCGCCAAGCTTTAAGGGAAGTTGCGTTGCAAGAATCTCAGTTATGACGAGCCCACCATTTTTTCATATTTTTTAGTTCAAAAGCATTAGTGCACAAGGTCTTAATTCAGTGCAGGATGGATCCTCAATCAACAAGCTACCGTTGTCCGACTTTATTTGGAAATTGGGAGACCGGTTCACATACTAGTAGTGCTCGCTTGACCTAGCTCAGGGTTCTCTAGAAACATACTGCGTTTGTGAGCGTTCCCGATTGAAGTTTGCCACAGAATTTTGCCTAGTTCATAGGATGTTTGATGTGGCAGTCGGGATAGTCGGCTGAACTTATTTTGTTATCCGCTCGAAAGACCTAGCAGTAAAAAGCAGTAAGTAATAAAAAAATAACGTCGAAACAACATAGTCACCTAGTCGAAACACAATTCAAGTATTTTAACACATTAAATGTAATGGCCGACGTATTTAGTGCCATGTCGGCGCTACGAGTTAGATCAATAAAAATATCTATCTAGATCTATAGAGGTAAAAGTTATATCATTGTAGGGTAGTCATCTAAACTATGCCGACTAACGCGTTTTTGTCATGTATAAGAATTACAGTATATATATATATTTTATATATAACCTGCCAAATACACAAGGTGGTAGCGGAGTAAAGAGAACAACGAAAAACAACACAAGATAAATAACAGTATAAACACAAAAGATTTATACATAATTTCTAACTGGGCCTGAAAATTTCATGTATATTTGATGTTATAATAGTTGGAGCTAAAACCCTAGCCATGCTAAAAAACCCTAGTGCATGATGGGTCTTTCATCCCTTAAATACTGTCTATAACAGCTTGAGCCAGGAACCTCGTTTTTGTTGCATGCTGCAGTTCCACTTCTCGGCCGCTTCCGGGCTAATTCTTTCTACATTCGTTTTTGCACTGCACTGCTTCCGAGGAAGACGGCAGCGCTTCTTGAGGATCTCGGACTTGCTTACCGACCAAGTCCGTGCTTACCTGCAAGGTGCTGCGTCAACTAAGAAGAAATCGTGCGGGCAGTGGATCTAAGAACGCATCTTGTGCGGAAGCAAAGAAGTGCTGCAGTAGCGAAGCGGCAGCACTATTGCAACAAAAACGAAGCAAGGATTGGATAATGTCAGCCGGTATTCCCATTACCCAGAATGCTAAGAAAGATCTAGTTGTAGCAGTCGCTTATACCTTCCAGTTGCGCTCTGCAGCAGAACGACAGTATAGCCGGTTATATATCATCGCATTCTCATTCGTTTCCTAGGCAGAACTTTGTGAAATGTAGGCTTTATGGTGCATTAACACGCTTTGGAAATCCGAGTGAAAATTGACGATCGTGGAAACGCCATAAGTAAGTTCAGAGTTTTGCTTCTGAAAAAGGTCCGTTTTGCTAGAGATATTTTCAAGCTCTAAAAAGTGCGTAAAATACGCTCGAGTTTGCTCAGTGTGTAAACGCACCATCACGTTGTAGCGTCGCTTAAGTTCTTGCCAGTACGTAGCATCTGCACCTTCTGATTGTGGAGTGGTAACTCGCCAAGCGATTACAGTATGATCAGTTACTATATGGATCATGAAGTTGTTACCAATCGCGAGAGCACAAAAGTAACGTACCAAGTCCAGCCCAGTGCATATAGCAATATGAAGAGACTATACCGTTTATTTGCTCTGTTAGGAGTATTTTGTTATTAATTTCGAAGTGTAGCTAAACAGCCGAGAGAACGAAAACGACAAAGTGTTGCTTCATGGATAGAAGACTGATTTGGCCTCGTCTAGGGTCCAAGCAATGAAAATAATAAGTACTAGTAAGGTGCAGAATCCCATTATAAGCTCATTGACATCAAGAACTGTCAGCCAGTTCCATATACTCGACGCACTCCTAGTGGTTTCTGGATTTTCCTCTATAATGATTTGTTTGCTCACGCCATCTCCCGTTGGCTCCTCACTAGGACCTGCATCCCGACCATAGTTGGGATGCAGGACTCCCCGAGGACTCCTCGGGGAATCGAAGGGAACGGCGAGAATAGAGGGAGTCACTCCACGCGGACTCCGCGTACAGAAACAGCGAGAATACGGGGAATGCTTCTAAAATGGATTTTGTTCGAAAAACGAATATGCAGCTGAAAAAATTAGTCTAGATCCATTTTATTTTTGGTTTTGTTTATTCTGATTCTTTTTAATTAATTTTACATAGCACCTACAACAGCAAAAATTAATTCCCCTCCGAATTTGAAAGGGAGTCCTTTTTGATGATGGTGATGATAATCGGAGCATTCCCCGTCCGTGGGGACTCGCGAGAATACGGGGAGTGAGTCCCCGGGACAAACAAAAACGCGGGGACTCCTCAAGTGGAGTCCTCGGGGAACGGCGAGAATACGCCTCATGTTCTTGTCAATCCGCATTGGTGAGCAGGGTTGCCACATGTCGCACGATAGTGTGAATTGTCACTCTATTTTGTTTTTGTCCTACGTCGGACACACAAATCACACTATTTCAGAAAACATCCAAATGTGTCATTTTTGCAGCAAGGATTCCGACCCAAAGTGACCTTTTCACGTTTTTTCATGAGAATAAAATTTCACTCCCAATTCACTCTCTGTTTTGGGCCAAAAGTTACTCTCTAAATGCTTTTGATGTGGTAACCCTGTTGGTGAGTGCGAAGCGGGGTATAACGCTAGTTAGCAGTCGCCGGTGAATCCAAAGACCCCTTATAAGAAAATCCAGAGACCAACAGTAACAAAGAAAGCAGCTGCTATTTAAAATCTCCCCTCCAGAGATGGGAGAATCCGGATTCGGATTCCAATCCGGGATTCGTCTTTTTGGCCGGATTCCAACCTTGCTTGCCAGGCTGGATTCGGTCTCGGATTCCAAACCCTCAATCTTACGAATCCGCTAAAAATTTCTAGTCTACATCCTTCCAGTTTCCGTTTTCCAAATTTTTACAGTGTGTGCTTAGGCAATCGAACTTTTTGTCTCCACCACCAACCGTCCTCAGTAACCTATCACGTTATCTGATTACCTTAGATATCAATAATTTTTGTCTCCTCTTTTTTTTAAACTATATACATTGTCACAAATCATGAATTCCTCCTGCCCGAGTTACGCGTCTTGCCCCTTTCGACGATGTTTCACATTTATCATGTCACGTGCCAGAATAGGACAGAGTTCTTGCGGACTCTCCTGCGAGGTCAAGTTAGTCTCATATAATTAGGTCAATAAAAAGCGTAAATCAAACGTCAACAAGAAGCTGTGGAAATGATCTTGTTCTCAAAGATTGATCTCACTAAAGTATAGTTCCGTCATATCATAAAGCTTTCCCATCCTTTCGTCTTTTAAAAAATAAAATCTGTCTCTTCGTTCTCGTGGTTTCGGTTTGCCTTATTTGTATATTTTGGATTAGGTGGTTGTGGTACTTTACTAATCGTAGAGGAAAGGGGATGTCCAAGAATAAATAGCTCAATTGCTACTGTACTTTTGATCTACCATTTTCTGCTTCCGTCTTTTGGTTCTATTTTAGTGCTGAAAGCTTAACAGAATTCTGTAAGAAGGAAACGGTGTAGAGACTGTACAAGTGCTGACCCTTTTTTGTGTATATTTTTAGGCTAGGTTTAGTTCGATTAATTATTTTCCTGAATAAACCCAGGAAACAAGAATACAACCGTCGAGGATTTTCCCTTTGTACTGTCCGAAGTTAGATGAATCTCTTTTGGATTTACTCTCTCATTTTCCCTGTTCGGCGCTATCCGATACGGATCAGTCCCCCGCTTACCGCTCATTGGTTTAATAATACGGTACCGTATTTTCCGTGTTTCTCATCAAAGCCAAGGGGATTTGTGAGGCTTACACACAACCGGAACGGTTTTTGAAACCTTTAGAGAAAACGGCGTTGTAAAGGAATCACATACGTTAGAATATTGGAACAGTCTGCACCTACTGCGACTTGTGCTTTAACACCTTTTTTTCCGGGGTGAGTGAAAAATGGACGAGTATCGTCATATTTCTAAAATGGCTGCATTCAGCTGAGATCGACTAAAAAGAGGCACGGCATGGCGCAGGAGGCATGAGTACTAAAAAGAGGCACGAAAATTTAAAGTGCCCCTTCAGGATTCGGAGTGAGGGGCAAGAACAATGTCCTAACGTGCCTTTTTTAGGCTCTGAAGTTACGAACTCTCACTTAGGCATCTACTACTTCCTAATCCCTTTATATTACTCGTGCTCCTGCGCCATGCCGTGCCTCTTTTTAGTCGATCCCCACGGATCTCCCTGTTAAACAGGCGATTCCAACCATGACTAAATTCGTAAATTTATTACATACTGGTACAAAATGGAACCTTTACCGATAGACAAATATAAAACTCCTGAATTGACAGAATACATTAATCGTATACACATGGATTTAGGGTAGTTGATACGGCTGAAAAGTTTTAACGCATTGGCATATCGAGCTCAGGTGGAAGGGGGATCTTTTTTGCAATGGCAAAATTTCTTAAAGCTTCATACTTGCGCTGCCAAGATTCAATCTCACCTCTGTGGCGAGCGTTTTCTTCTTGATAAGTCTCAGACTCGACCATTTCTTGTCCTTTTTCGCTTTCCAATTCGTCTTTCTGTTCAATTCGCTTGACGCGGCAACTGCAAAGTAGTAAGGTATGAAGTAAACTGCCATATGTCGTGTGTGTTCCAATGTCCGTCCATAAAAGCCACCACTTCGTTACAACCTTAAAGGACCGGTCGTAGCTATAATGCTAATACAACCTAGGCCGGACTCGTACGGAGCGGGCGGGGGCAAAGACAATAATAGTGGGAAAGACCGGTGACTTCGCTAAAAATCGGGTCTCTGAAAATCGATCGGAGCGCTGCCTAGCGTTTGGACTTTGTTCAATTTCGAGCGGTAGATGACAAATCAGGATCAAAGCAAGAGGGAGTGAGTAGGCAATGTCTGTCAACATTAACTGATTCGAAATCGTGAATTCAACAGTTTTTTCCATAAAAAAGCTATTTATTCTTTTCCTACTTGTTTTTTATTCCCATTAAAGAGGAAATCTGAATGGAGAGAGGATGCTCATCATAAACGAAACGAAAAAAATCAACAAAACGTGCTTTGATGATGATTCTGCTGAGAGCGATGGAAGAAAATGTCAACAGACCGATTTTTTAACGAAAGAACATCCGCTAAACGGCGCTGATTGTTGTGGCTCATGGGGCTTACGGGAGTTTCCGGTCTTTCCCACTTTTACTGTCTTTGGGCGGGGGTATAACTCTTCTTCAGTCGTTGGCTGAACGCCTCTGAGTTAAGGACTCGCGCGAATTTGTGACAACAGCAATTGATTTGGGAAGAATTGTGGTGTTTTACTATTTATTCCTAACCAACCGCTTGAAACTACACAAAATGATAGCGTGGTAGTGTTTTGTTGACAAATTAGGCCCATACGGCTAATCAGCTGAAAAAAACACGTTCAGATACGGATTCAGCATGCATTTTTGACCCTGTATCTCATATCTACTTTGACCATGGACCCATAAATTTCCTGTAATGACTCGCCATTCAGGGGGCTTGTCATTTCCTATGCTTCTATGTTGCCCGAGCCTCACCTAGTTTCCAAAAATTCCGCTTGGGTCGAATCGGCGTTCTTGTTCAGATAGACGACATTTGTTGGGACTATTCAGCATGCCACCAGGTACCTAAGCTAGGACAAAAGATCCAGGATACTCTTCCATTACAGAGAAATATTCCTAGTTCAGCACAACAGCTGCGAAAAATTTTGTCTATCTGGATTGTTGGGTATTTTATCCCCGTGGGTATTTCTCGAACTATCTGACTCTCGGTCAAGAGTGCATCAGAAATCTCATATTGACAAGCCCCCTGAATGGCGAGTCATTCCAGGAAATTTATGGGTCCCTGCTTTGACGTAATGAAATTCCTTGTTTTAGCTGTATCCGGGTAAACTACTTCTCCGGCATTAAAACAAAGTTCAGATATGGGTTCACACTTCAGAATGTGTTTCAGGTAATCAAATCAAAGCCTAGCAGCTCTAAAACTTCACGAAATCTATGCAGACCAAAAGAGTTGGTGACAGGTCCCTGGTTCTTTGAGTATGAAGAGGTAAAAAGTGAAATAAAACACACTGACGAAGAAGAATATGAATCTTGGAAACTTAGGAATAGGTTGGCACAAGTTGACGAATCCAGCCAGATAAACTTAGCATCAAAGCTGAGAGCAAGAAAAGGCAGACAAGAGAACTGCATACAAAAAACAGAAAAGACGAATGGACAGACGACCCCTCCTTCCTTCAAAATATGGCGTTGGGTTCCACCGTTCTGCAACTCCCTTTCCGCCTTCCTGTTGCTTCGATTGGTTTACTGCGTTCCTGGAACGTTAGCTAAGGTGTAGGACATGCTTGGAACACCTTTATAAGCACTCCTATGATGTACTGGGGTATCTTATAATGTTTTAAGCTTTTATTTATAATGATTTAGGACTTTTAGAATTTGAAGATGTGACAGAAAATAAAAGGTCAATAAGAAAGATGTTTCCTTATAACCTAATCTTGGTAAACGAAACTAGTCCTAGCATTAAGAGGTTCTTACAAGTTATTGCACTTGCCTTTTTTATTTTCATACAGTTCATACTCCGCTGTTACGCAAAAAGCGGGTCATAAATAAATAAATAAATAAATAAAATAAAATAAACTGCTTTCGCACTAAATGGCTTCAATTGGTCGATGAATCTTGATCATTTCACTGTAGATGATTCTTTCTTGGGCTTTGGACAACGGAGTTGTTCTTATGCTTTCGAAGCTGTGACTGATTCTGTTTCCCTCGCAGAAAAGGGTGATGTTGTCTCTTCCACTGGAGTTCTTCGGGCATTCAAACAGCAGGTGTTGTGGAGTTTCGTCTTGGGAGTTGCAGAGTCTGCAGCGGGGGGTGTGGTGGCCCAGAACCCCGAAGATATAATTTTTGAAGTGACGAGGTTCTACACTAGTGCTTTTAAACTACAGAATCAAGATAGTGGAAATTTCGAATTCCTAGGTGACTTTAGTGTGCAAAACAAGGTTTCAGAAGAAGAAAACCAGTGCCTTGAAGAGGAGATTACGATCTCAGAGATTTAGAAGATCATGAAGACTCGTAAAGATGGAAAGGCCATGTGGGTGACGGACTGGGATACGAGTTTTATAAAATGTTTTGGGGAGAACTAGGAGAATTATTCGTTAGAGTGTGCAACCAGTTCATAAACGAAGGATACCCATCTCACGGCGTGGCGGTAATAACACTGATCCATAAAGGAGGAGAGCGGACCGATTTGAAAAATTGGCGACCGATCTCAAATCTGTGTTCGGACTTCGGACTACCGCATATGCTCAAAAGTAATGGCGCATAGGTTGAACAAGTTTTTAAGTAGAGTGGTCGGATCTTACCAACATGGTGGTATTAAAGGGAAAAAAGCCCAACATATCCTGAGTGTTCTAAAAGAGCTTGTAATGAGAGGAGACCGAGAACTTAGGAGACTTATACTCCACATGGAGTTGTTGGAAATTATGAGCATAGACGTAGTGAAGGCTTATGACTAGGGTGATTAGGGCAATTTTGTGGGTGTTCATGGAAAGGAAATACGGAATGTCTAGACAAGCAGTGAAGAGACTTGAAATCTGTACAAAGATCCTAAAGTCGTAGTGAAGGTAAATGGAGGGTTAACGAGAGAAATAGAAATGGAAACATAACGTTCACTGCACACGAACCCGGAAACGGCCATGCGATCGCCTCGTATTAGTGGCGGATAGACGATCATGATCATTTCCATCTGAATTTAGCAATTTTCTTGTTAGCGCTTGACGACTCTGTACTGCCTTCCTGCTCTCCGACGCAGCGGCTGGGCGCAAAACATTTGAAAACTGAACGCGCCGTGGATAAAAAAAAAGTACGAAAACTAAACATTAAAATTAGTCAAAAACAGAAGATTCTGGCAAACTTTGCGTTGTGTAACGGGCAAAATTCGGCACGGTCGAAAAGGCACTAAAAATTCGTAAGCACAAAACGAAACAATGGAGAAAGATGGAGATTTCAAAAGCTTATAATTCCATAAGGAAGCTAGGTATATTATAAAAGGCAAAATAAGCAAGAGGGGTCCTTTAAAGGACACGCAGCATGCCTTTTCACTTCAAGGATTCAAATTCACTTTATTTTACCTTAATATTCTTGTCGATGACCGCGGAAGCCTAAAACAGTTTTAAAACACTTACAGAATTAAATTATTCACACATGATTTATTGACGATTTTTCCAGGTCACCATTATAATGTTTTACGAAGTACGAACCAAATGACTTCAGGTAACGCTCAGATGAGTGGATCGGCGGTTCGGTTGTTCCAGCTTTGCTGCGTTTTTTGTTCTTTCTCTGAGCCTAGTGGAATGTTGAGTTTGGTGTGTCTCAAAACCCGGAAGGAGATCGCGGTGTGTTTCCGAGTCAAGGATTTTTCGACCGAGATCCACAACCAATTTGTGCCTTCTCTCTTTGAGGGACTCCAACTTTAGGAATTTGAGGCTCGTCTCATAATCAACATAACCACTTCCCAACAATATTTTGCAGGCCCTTATCTGCAATCTTTCGATTTTGTCGCTTTGAGTGCACTGTGCCACACTGGGCAAGCATATTCTGTGAGCGGTCTAATGTAGCATTTGCTGCATACTGAGCGGATTGCTCAACTTCTGCTCCCTGTTTCATTTTTCTCTGTTATTAGCTTCTAATGAGAGAAATGAGAAGACAATTTCTCCTATTCTGTTTTACCGCCTAGCAGCAGTAAAGCTCGGCTATCCCACAACCAATACCATATATCAAATCATTTAACTGGACTGGCCATGATTTAAGACCACATGCTGATGAAACCAACTTGTGTTTACAAAAGCCCATTGCGAAAAATTCCTCAGGGTGGACGAAAATTACTGCGTGAAACTGGAGGCTTGATGGGGAGATGAATGAATAGCAATTGAGGAAAGAGGACAGGGTCAGTCCTGTAGCTAGCCTACTAGACTTCACGTAACTTGCGACGTGTAACCAAGGTGTACTTTCACCAGGGAGCTGGCTACACCTTGTTCTTTCAGTTTAATACACCAGGTACATTCAGGTTCCTGGCGATGACTAATCTCAGTCATTCAAGTTTGAGGTAGAGAATTGCGAGAAATTTTATTCAGGTCGTTTTGAGCTGGACCTGGGGAAGGTCGTTGCAGGAGAGCATGAAAAGTTAAGTGATGTATACATACATTTTTGGACCTTATATTTCTTAAGTGTAAATACACAACTATGTTTTCTATAACTAATTAATGAGGTACGTAGACACTAGTTTCTTTGCACGTTACTTCGTACCGTTAAGCATGGTCCACACCGCTCGGGGACCATATACAGAGTAGCGTTACATAAACAGTTCGTAACAGTGGCTTAAGAGTTAAAGGGCCTACAAGAGTAGTTTAAGGCCTCGTAACAGACGGGAAGCAGAATCCTACCTGGCAGCATATCCCCGGTTCTTGAGAGTTCTTCTCCTTTGCTTCATCTTCACAATCTCCTCCCTTGTCAGGCCTCGCATTTTTAAGTGGCGGTTCAAATCTCTAACAGAAATAGACACCAGTTCTTCATCACTGATTCCCAAACATGGAGATGGTGACAAGGGTGGATGGCCCCCATCCTAGAAGAATAATGAGATCTCTTGTGTTACCTTCAGAAATGATGCATTTGCTGTAGACTATCTAACTAGGTTCATGGTCCAAGGTTTTTTTATGGCACTTGCCCTTCGGCCAAGTGACCTGGGAGTGACATTCCGAGACCGTCTCAGTAACAACGAAATAAGGAGACGGTCCTCCCAAAAATACGATGCAGCCTCTTTAGCGAAGAAACGCCGACTGTCCTGGTTCGACCACGTGAGCAGAAGAGAAGACTCCACCCTGCTCGCCATCCCCGTGCCCGGTTGGAAGAAACTCCGGGGAGGTCAGCGTAAAACGTGGCTGAGCACCCTCAAGGAAGACCTCGAGCCCATCGGAGGCTTCCGCCGGCATGGGAGGAGATGGGATCCCTACGGGCTTCAAATCTCGATGCCATTCACAGAAGACCGAGATTCATGGCATGCCTTGGTCCGTCAGCTGCTGTCGCCAGGGAGAGCTGCACAGCTTGCGTCCTGACACAAGTAAGTACAAGTACAAGTGCCATATAGCGATCACAATTTCTGTCCGTCCGCCGGTCGGTCTGTCGGTCAGGGTTTTGCTAGTTCGGGCACACATAAGCTAGGATGACGAAACTTGGCAGGCATATCAGGGACCCGATAAGATTAAGTTCGAAATTGTCACTTCCTCGATCCGAGCATCGTGGGGGGAGTGGAGGGAGGGGGTCCGGAATCTTGTGGTATTTACAAGTCTTGAACGGGAGGTCAGATCTTAATGAAACTTGATATTTGGAAAGGTCCCGTGTCTCAGACGACCCACGTAAAATCCGGACCGGATCCGGTGACTTAGGGGGGATTTTAAGGGGGAACCGAAAATCTTGGGAAACGCTTAGAGTGGAGGGATCGGGATGAGACTTGGTGGAAAGAGCAGGCACAAGTCCTAGGTAAATCATAAATGAACCGGATTTAGGCATCATGTGGGAAGTGGCGGGGGGGGGGAGGTCCGGAATTCTGATGATCCCGCGAGTTCGGTACTTTCTGATGTAGGCTGCTAGAACGATGAAACTGGGCTGGCATATCAGGGACTTCAATAAACTGACTTGAGACTAGTCGTTTGCCTGATCCAACTATCGTGGGGGAAGTGGAGGAATGGGGAATCCGGAATCTTGTGGCATTCATAACTTTTGAACAGGCGATCGGATTTGAATGAAACTTGGCTACTGGAAAGAGGTGTCGTCTCAAATGTTCCATGTCAAGTCCGGACCGGATCCAAAACTTGTGGGGGGGGATTTGAAGGGGGGCACCGGAGTTTTCCTGAAACGCTTAGCGTCGAGCGACATAAGCACTAGACACGTTCTGGACTGAACCAAATCATATCGGGGCTCTTTGGGGGGGGGGGGGAGTCGGAGGGGGTTTCCCGGAATTCCGGTGATCGCGAGTTACGATACTTCCAGATGTGCTAAGGACGATGAAACTTGGCAGGCATTGGTGGCCCGACCGAATCGGATTAGGGTAGGGACCTGACACAATGCTCTAGGAAACTTCCGCTCCTGGATCCGACCATTTTCGGGGAATTAAGGGAAGGGGAATCCGGAAATACTGACTTCCGTAGTTTGTGAACGGATGATCCGAGCACGGTGTGTGTGTGGGTGGGGGGGGGGTACCGGAGTTTCTCGAAGACTCGAGTGAAACTTGATAGCCAGTAAGAGAAGATGCTTTAGATAATCTGTTTATGTGGCTGAACCGGATTCGGCCGTGGTAGGGGGACTTTGAGGGGGATGGGTACTGGAAATAGTATGGCACTCGTAGGGATCTAACTAGTGTGATTAAAAATATTTGCCCTAGAGGATCGGAGACGACGCCGGAAATGCTCAGACTCGCGTGAAACTAGATATCCTATTTCAAGGTTCGATCCTAGGGGGTATTTTGAGACATATAGTCCTTCAGCCCAAGCTGACTGCGAATTATATTTGACGGTGCAAAACGGATAAGTCAACTACATTTTATCAAGCCGCTCAAGAGAGCCTGAGGAGGACCCTTGCCAAGAAGGGCCGAAATATAGCTTTAATAAAATGTAGCTGACTTATCCGTTTTGCACTGTCAAATATGTATTTTGTGACTTTCTCATCTGTTTTCTTGTACCATCTACTCGTAACAAGTGCCATATGAGTTCGTAGCTCTTGTTTATTCTTAACTCTAACTAATACACAAACATTAAAGTTTAACTGAAAAGCCAACTTATTTTTGTGTCATTTAATCAAATACACTGAATTATTTGGATTCTGCAAAGGGATTTTTTTTTTTTCCACTCTAGTTATGACGTTCAGGATATCTGAGGCCGTTACCACAACGTAAATTCTACTATGACGCAGGAAATTTTAATCTCAAACTTCCCCATTTCTTATGAGATCTGCATTTCCTCCTAAATTGTGTGAATATCCAGCAGTTTCTCAACTGCTTATGATAATTAAATACCTTAGCTAGGACCCTGCAAGAAATGGTTTTCTAATGTTATCCACATGGGAGTTCATATTAAGACAGAAAACTTACTTTGAGGGTAAAAAAACATGTTTTTTAGCATAGTGCTGAGTGAGTAATTATTTTTTTCTGAAAACTCGTTTTCTCTTTTGTATAGTAGATGTCTCTTAGCTGCTGCGAGCACAGATGAATAAAACCAATAGAACCAATAATTCCGAGAGTGTGTCATACTACCTGCAGTGTCATACTACCCGACTCCCGCACAAGTAGTTTGCCTGGAATCCGGCCAAAACCGGAAACTTAGCATGACATGTTAAAACCCAATGATATAATCGATATACAGTAGAGGTATGCCTATGTGAACATTTGTTGACATTGGACTTTGCCATTTCAAGCGCTTGTTGTGTCTAAAGCTAACTACCAGTTAGCCAAAGTAGGTAATTACCAGATAAAAGGCATCTGAAAACACCTGAATAGGTATTTTGGATCTTCATTCTACCATTTAGCCCAAAACTGCACTGTCCACAATAAAGTACACAATGCATCCAGAGTAAATTAAGGTTGTTCAACAAGTCAAATAATTTTCTCAAGCGGAGATTCACAAATTACAAAACTGGGCGTGTGTGGAAAATGTGGAAGTGAACGAAGCATGGAAGAAGTTTCGAGAATCTCTCTTAGAATTAGAAAAGAAATATACTTCTGAAAGATGGATTAGAAAGCCAAAGACTCTACCATTCCTGACCAGAGGCGTTACTAGCCATAATGTTTGGGGGGGGGGGACAAGGCATTTACCGACTGGCCGGTAATTTTTACCGACTGTTTCTGCAGAAAAAAGGACTGTTTTCAACAACAAAAAATTACATTTTTGAACAAAATCGACTGATTTTCAGAAAAATCCACCGACTATTTTGACGAAAAATCGACCAATTTTCAGAAAAAACGACTGTTTTCATGAAAAAAATCAACTGTTTTGAAGAAAACTCGCGCCGCTTCGCGCCGACTCGGTTATTTTTTACCGACTGGCCGACAGCATTGGGGGTTGGGGGCGTCCCCCCCCTCCCCCCAGTAGTGATGCCCCTGTTTATGACTAAGGAAATTAAACAGATGATAAATGCAAAAAACAGAAGGTGGAAATGCTACAAGAAGAAACCAAACACACAGAACTATGAACGGTTCAAGACAGCAAGAGAAACATTAAGAAATCAAACAAGAAAATTAACCCAGAATCATGAAGAGACAGTAGCAAATGACTGTAAAGTGAATCCAAAACCATTTTGGAGGTAGGCTTCCTCAAGCAAACCTGGTAGACACTCAGTAACCCAATTATCTGACAATGGAGACACAATCTACCACCCAGTCCAAACTGCTGAGGCTCTAAATAAGCCTATCACCAAAGTACGGAACTTCAAATCGCCCATACATTCCGCCGACAAGTAACCATCTTAGCTGGAAAGAAGAAGAAGAGACAGGTGACTCCAAAATCAAAATGCAGAACGACCCAATCGAACAGCAAAAACAGCAGCCGTGTCCACAATGAAATCGCAGCATCAGCTTTAACTCCAACCAATTTTCAGAGAAGAATTCACAAAGTCAGATATTTAAGGAAGAATATTTAATTGTTTTTCCACAAGTTAATTTTCCAGCTTCAGCGGCTTGAGCCTGAAGAGGACCCTTGCCAAGAAGGGCCGAAATATAGCTCTAATAAAATGTAGCTGACTTATCCGTTTTGCACCATCAAATATGATTCGCAGTCAGCTTGGGCTGAAGGACTATCTGTGTCATAGTACCCGCCATGTCATACTACCCGACTCTCCCCTAAAACTGGAAGGGATCGGAATACATCAAGATGTCATAGACTGGATCATGCAGTTTTTGACAGAAAGAACCCAGGCCGTTAAGATATATGGAGACCAGGGTATGGCATTCTTCTCAGAAAAGAGTAATGTAACAAGTGGAGTCCCGCAGGGCACGTTTCTGGGCCCAACACTCTTCAATATCTTTATTAATGATGCCCCTAGAGTTATCAGAAATAAGACCAGCCTATATGCCCACGTTTCAAAAATCATAGGTCCTGTGGATAGCCTCACCAAAATCACCAGCCTTCAGTGTGACCTGGACAACTTCTCAAAATGGGCAGCAACCTGGCGACTAGAGTTCAACGTCCAGAAGTGCAGATCATTACACTTCTGGAAAAAAAAAAAACAAGACACACATACTCCATGACTAGCAAAAATGGCACTAGACAGGAAATAATCTCCACAAGACAAGAGAAAGACCTGGGCATTCTGGTAGATGAAGACCTCAAGTTCAGCCAACACACCCAAGCAGTAGTTGCAAAATCCTTCCAGACCTTTGGCCTGATCGAAAGAATATTTAGCTCTCGATCCCCACAAGTAATAACCAAGCTATACAAAGGCCTGGTACGACCAAAAGTCGAATTTGGGATGTGCGTAGCAACACCAATAAACAAGGGGGATCAGGCAGCACTTGAGTCTGTACAAAGAAGAGCCTCTAAATGCATCAAAGGATACAGCACCCTGGACTATCAAACAAGATTAACGAAGTTAAACCTGCCAAGCCTTTGCTACCGTCACAGAAGTGGTGACATCATTATGGCACACAAACTCTTGGAGACAGACACCAACCTGTTCCAGCTAGAACAGAACACCCGAACCAGAGGACACTCCAAGAAGTTTTTCCGGAAGAGAGCTACAACCAAGAAGCAAAACCAATTTTTTACTAATCGAGTGGTACAGCTATGGAACTCGCTCAGTCAAAACACTGTCATGGCAGATAGTGTGGAGGCCTTCAAGTCATCAGTTGACAAAGACTGGACTCAGAAGCCTTGGAAAACTGCATGGGATTCCCAAGATGCGGCCCTCCCCATCTATTACTGAGCCAGCGCATGACAGGATTACCTTTCGCTGGCAAGTACGGTTTAAGGTAATTTAAGGTAAAAATGGATTTTGTTCGAAAAAAAAATAGGCAGCTGACGAATTAGTCTGGATCCTTTTGTTTATTCTGATTCTTTTTAAATAATTTTACATAGCACCAACACCAGCAAAATTGATTCCCGTACGAATCCGAAAGGGAGTCCTTTTTGAAGATGGTGATAAGAAATGGAGCATTCCCAGTACATGGGGACTCGCCAGAATACTGGGAGTGAGTCCCCAGGACAAACAAAAATGCGGGGATCCTCAAGTGGAGTCCTCAGGGAACAGCGAGAATACGCCTTATAGTGGGATAGGTCAGGGCTAAGGTGTCAACATCTTTCCAATGTTTGGCACAGGGTATCCAGTGTTAGGCAGAGGCTATGCAAAACAATAGATATACCCAGCCTTTGGCATAGGATATCCAAAAATCAAGGGTTTGTGGCTGACTGGTCTTTTTTTAAAAGAAAAATAGTCTATGTTTAACTAGAAATATTGAAGCAATATTTATTTGTCCAATATATAAACCATTTAATTAGCTTTAATCTACCATGCTTATCATATTTGTTGGTTCCTTTTTAAGCCAGACGTATTATTCTGAAGGAAAGACTTCTCTGGAAAAATCCTGTCTGAGGTTGGGTATCTCTCCTGTAACTGTTCACATAAACATACATCTACTATTAAGAAGTATGCATAGCGCTCTTCACCTTATTACATCTATTCGAACAATGCTCAAATAGAAGCAGACTGCCGGAACTCTGAACACACCTGAACAGAAATGGGTCAATCAGCTTTAAGGTGACTGGACAGTAGACCCAGTAGGCACAACTTCGAGGACCGGTTCTAAAATGCTGCACTTACATTGTTGGAAGAAGAATACGAGTCTTTTCTCTCGTTCTTTCTCATGTCTCAACTCTCAACTGTAAACAAAATAAATCCCTCAATAGGTTTCTTCTTTCTATCCGACAAATATCCACTCGTCAATGGGTAGCAGGAATACAGATGGCCACTATCTCGCGCTGAAAGTAGTTGAGACTTTTCATGGCGTAGTTTCAGCGTGACATAAGGCGTATTCTCGCCGTTCCCCGAGGACTCCACTTGAGGAGTCCCCGCGTTTTTGTTTGTCCCGGGGACTCACTCCCCGTATTCTCGCGAGTCCCCACGGACGGGGAATGCTCCGATTATCATCACCATCATCAAAAAGGACTCCCTTTCAAATTCGGAGGGGAATCAATTTTTGCTGTTGTAGGTGCTATGTAAAATTAATTAAAAAGAATCAGAATAAACAAAACCAAAAATAAAGTGGAGCTAGACTACTTTTTTCAGCTGCATATTCATTTTTCGAACAAAATCCATTTTAGAAGCATTCCCCGCATTCTCGCTGTTTCTGGACGCGGAGTCCGCGTGGAGTGACTCCCTCTATTCTCGCCGTTCCCTTCGATTCCCCGAGGAGTCCTCGGGGAACGGCGAGAATACGCCTATAGTAGTCCGCAAACTGCCGCAAAAAGCGCGGCCGAGTTTCGCTGGA
Source organism: Branchinecta sandiegonensis (assembly GCA_030848855.1). Taxonomy (NCBI): domain Eukaryota; kingdom Metazoa; phylum Arthropoda; class Branchiopoda; order Anostraca; family Branchinectidae; genus Branchinecta; species Branchinecta sandiegonensis. The sequence goes on along the minus strand of JAUPMV010000004.1, from coordinate 2,442,679 downwards.
CACAAGAATATAATTCGAAACCGCAGGGTCATGGCACATTTACAAACTGCGTAAAATCCGAGCGTATTTGAAATGCGAGCGTATTTTCCGCACGTATTTGGGCTTGAAAAGATCTCTAGCAGTACGGACGTATTTGAGAAATCGGTCCGTTTTGTATCTAAATACGTCCGTATTGCTAGAACTCTTTTCAAGCTCAAATACATGAGACGCAGTGTGTAAACCCGCCATCAGTCAGTAGCGATTGGTTCAGCTTTTATGAAGCTCTGCCGCACTTTTCGTACTACTACGGCACGCGGAACCTACGCAGTGAGAAGTTGTAATTACAATATCAGGGCAATACTTTTCAAATTTCTCTTCGTTACAGAGGAGCACATTTGCAACCTGTCATGCGTGGATGCCTGCTTTAAAGGAAATGCAGTGCCGTATTTCAAGTATTAAATGGACCTGCTGATCGCTAGATTCTTCCATATTCCCGTGGAACATTTTTCGCTTCTGCCGAGATTAGTGTTGGGCGATATTCAGATTTTTCGATATATCGATATATCGATATTTTCACTTTCGATATTCGATAATCGACATATCGATATCGATATTTCGGTACCATGTTTCGCTATAGTATACGTCTCGTTTCACACAAATTTAAGAGCAAAACTGTCATGAAAAAGCATCTTGCATCAACTCGAACTTCGATTAAATAAAAACTTAATTACGAAGACCGCATTGCTCCAATTTTGGACATATAAATGTAACTTATGTTGAATTATTTACAGTAATTCCAAAGGAACAAATATCGTTTTCGATATCGATATTTACGTTTCGATATCGATATTTGGTCCGATATATCGATATATCGTTATCGATATCGAATATTGCCCAACACTAGCCGAGATCCACTTATTTCAAGACTCTTTCGCTTCTCATGTCACACCTGTACACAGCTATTGGACGGGAAATCCGATCTAGCAATCCTTTTGGCTGAGGCGGAGATGTTTGATTTTCCAAATCCCTCCTGAAAGAAAGATCTCCATATTTTTTTGGTTTTCTCTTGTGATGAGCAGTTACTTCGTCCGTCTTGGTCGTGTCAATGGAGACAAATGCCATGACGGTCTACAAGATCGGCTATTATGGCGCATGTACAAGAACAAATAATCTAACTGAACCTCCGTCTTTGGTCCCACGCAGCGACTATAGGCGTATTCTCGCCGTTCCCCGAGGACTCCACTTGAGGAGTCCCCGCGTTTTTGTTTGTCCCGGGGACTCACTCCCCGTATTCTTGCGAGTCCCCACGGACGGGGAATGCTCTGATTATTATCACCATCATCGAAAAGGACTTTCTTTCAGATTCGGAGGGGAATCAGTTTTTGCTGGTGTTGGTGCAATGTAAAATTAATTTCAAACAATCAGAATAAACAAAAAAAAATAAAGTGGATCCAGACTAATTTCGTCAACTGCATATTTGTTTTTTCGAACAAAAATCCATTTTGGAAGCATTCCCCGTGTTCTCGCTGTTTCTGGACGCGGAGTGACTCCCTCTATTCTCTCCGTTCCTTTCGATTCCCGAGGAGTCCTCGGGAACGGCGAGAATACGCCTTATGGATCCCCCGATAAAACTGAGCGGAGCTAGAGCTACTTGTCGTAAGGTTTGAGTCGATACCCGTATACTTCCGTCTTCGCCGCGCGCATACTAGAGGAAAAACGGTGGGATGCCTGCAAGGGTGGAGAACCCGGTATGCAGCGACTTAGACGCGACGTCAAAATGGTAGACAACCAATCAGCTGTAAAGGACGACTCAGACGGCGTTCGTATTCTTCTACGATTCTACTGCCGTATAGCTGTTTGTAGAGGTAACAAATCATGATGTTTTGCGTGGCTCCTCCTCCGCTCGTTTGCATCTGGTAGGGTACAGAACATATTCGATACCGCATGGTAGTATTACAGAAATCGGAAGACGGAGGTTCTTGCTGATAATTTGTTCTTGACATCTACATAACAATGACTACACTGTAAAAAAAAAATCTTGCAGTATTTGCAACTGGGATTAATTTTGTCTCTACTGAGATAATTTTATCTCTGATTCGGATTAATCTTATCTCAGTAGAGATAAGATTAATCCCAATAGCAAATACTGCAGTTAACTTTAATCTTTCGGAGAATCTTTTACTGTGTATTTAGCGACAAGTCAGGCCGGACATAGAGATCCAGGTGCCCTTGGCGCATAACTGACTCGGAGCCTCCTTTTTTAAATTTAGCTAGAAACAAAACTGTAATTGTAGCCTATTTTTATTTATTTGTTAAAGCGCAGCTCTTACTAGAAATGATCTTTCCCCATGAAACGGATCAGAAAAAACGTTTTCCGAAAATACCATTACTTTCCATCTGAAATTAGCGATTTCCTTGTTAGAGCTTGTTGACTCCATCCAGCGCTCCTGCTCTACGACGCGGCGGCTGGGCGCAAAAGGTTCGAAAACGGACCGCGCCGTGGTTAAAAAGTTGGAAAACTAAGCAAATAAAAGAAGTCAAAAACAGAAGATTCTCATATCCTTATATGTGAAAGAGTCGTCAGCGGACACTGAAGATTCTGGAAAATTTTGCGTTGTGTGACGGGCAAAACTCGGCACATCCGAAAAAGCGCTAAAAGTTCGTAGGCACAAAACAAAACAATCGAGAAAGGTGGGGATTTTAGAAGCTTATGATTGTACAAGGGAGCTAGGTATATTATAAAAGGCAGAATAAGCAAGAGGGGTCCTTTAACGTGCTTCCAGAAAATGGACAAGCACACATAGAAATTAAACAGACAATTACCTTAAATCGCATTGTCCAGAGACAAATGGTTGTCATTGGTTTGAGTGATTTTGGTCACAAGTAATGTCGGGACTGGTTGCTGGTTAGTGTCTGGTGTAGGATTCTGGGGCATCCCACTCGTATTTCCAGGGTTTGGCTTCCCACTCCAGTACCAACTATACTTTTTTACACACCATAGTTTTCCCATTTACCACTTCGGGCACGGACCGAGTTTGGGGCTTTAGGCAGATGCTAGTTTGCCTAGGCAGAAGTTCGCCGCTGCCTGAAGGATTGACAATGCTATTACACAGGAACAACTAAGGAGGGTTTTCGCGAGATCTCGGAATCACTTTCCGGCGAGCGAAGCGCATCGCAAAAACTTTGGGAAAGCGATTCGTGGAATAACTTCCCAATTTCCCGCTGGACTGATCGCGAAAACACATGGAAAGCTGACATCGCTGGGTTCACTTAACGGTTCTTTGATTCTCATATATTCCATCGAAGCCACCCTATAACGCTTGCCATTTTTCTTTATTTATTAGTGATACTTCCACTGTTTTTTTTTTCCCACACCTTTGAAATTGCCGCCGAAACATTCAAATTTCCGCGGAGCTTTCCACTATCCTCGTGGAATCACTTTCCAGGAAAGCTGCTTCAGTTTCCGAAGCGCAAAAAACGGGTTTGAAAGTTCGGCAACTTTCCGAAGTAGCGCGAAAACAATTGGAAACTGATTCCGACTTTGCTTTCCATCTCGCGGAAACCCTCCTCTAACTGGATAGGCTCTGCAGACAAAACGCACGCTGACGAAAAAAAACAAAGAAGGTTAGATTAGGCCTTAGTTCTGCTACAAATTAAACAAAGCCTTCGATACTGGTCATTTTCATAAACTTCAATTTTATGTCCAAAATTTACCTCCACAAAAACGTATGACTTGCTTAATACTTCAAAAATCTATCACATAATATGACACCACAGGCTTTGCTGATTCAGGCTTATAATAGTAGGATACGTTTGCCGTTTCTACCAACGCGCTAAAGGTAACACGAAGAAATCGAACTCCAAAACAAAAGGTTAGCTTGGGGAAGAGGGTACATTTAGACAAGGCGTGCCTGAATCCACCAGAGACCGGACATACAACGGAGATAGCGAAAACGGAACAAGCGTGTAATACATTAATGGCAAAGTCGAAAATAGCACCAAAAGCAAGGTCCATAGTTCAGTATGTAGATCAACTGGCGCTGGCGGTAGGGTTCACCCTATCTACGACTCAGTAAGTCAGGTGGTGAACTAACGGCATGAAAAAGACGCGGGATGTGCTGAATACCAGAAACCGAATTATCGGGAAATGGAAGACAAATAAATGCCTACATCGAGTTAATAGAACAGTTTTTCCTTCGAAATTTCTGGCTGAAAATATGCTAAATAGGCACTTCTGACGCTGTGCAAGGTTTCCCAATTACCACGCGGGGCCTTTGGACATGGACCGACAACAAAAATCACGCAGTGCGATCTATCTGCCATCTAAGTGACCAGCTTTTTTAAATAAAATTCCATTTATGCAACGGTTGCGTTTTTGCAGATACCATGGTATCTGTTACCACGGTAACTGGATCTGCAACTAGTCGATTTTGCAGTTATCGTGGTATCTGACATACCGTTGCTCTGCAAAAATGACAATTGCCGAAATTGCGCTTTTCGAAGTCATCCCAAACGAAAACTGATATTCAGTCACATCAATGCCAAACTTCTTTCCCACCAACTTGACAAAAACTGATGAAAGTGAGATGACTTTTTCAAATACTACGATCAGTTCCACGGTCGGACCGTGGTATCTGAATATCAGATACCACGATAACTGGCCAGATACCACAATAACTGCAAAAACGCATTTTGACCGTGTTATCAGATACCACGATAACTGAAAAAACGACTTTAGGCCGTGGTATCAGATACCATGGTATCAGATACCATGGTATCTGCAAAGACGTAAGTAATGATGACTGAATTTCGGTTCCGATTTCCGGTCGTGCGGACTTAAAGCTCGTATTTGCGCTGGAAGAATTTTCTAAAAAACAAAATGGACGTAAATATAGCCTACTCAGATTTTACGTTTGTGGATACAATTTACCAGAAATTTCGGAGAAGTTCCTTAGTCAGCCACCCAGGAATGAGAGTAAGAACCCTCCTTTAATCCACTCAGCGCATCCCGTTTCCCGAAGTAGCGAATTTAGTCCAACGATTCTCTAAAAAAAGCAAACAGAATCTAAAGCAGCAGAAACTTGGTAAGCGACGCAAAGATATTAGTAGCCAAGATCCTTTTAATGGAGGTTGGGAAGCGTTGGAAGTAAAAAGACCACAAAATCGAGTAAAATGCTAGAAATGAGCCGCAACAAAAAAAGAAAAAAACTTTTGCTTTGGATGTAACAAAACGATAAAAATGATTAGCATACAACTGGGGTCCGAAAGGTGCCTCATTTGGTCAATGGACTTGGTACACAATGAGTTCCGAAAAAGTGATGAACTAAAACTACTGACTAACAAAGTACCGACGAAATACATGATATTTAGCTGATTGTAACGGGGCATCTAAGACTCTTCAAATAGTTTCGGCTCGAGAACTAACTGCCTCGTTTTCACATTGTAGAATCCCGCGCTGTAGTAGAGGTCAGAGAGATCCTCGCTTACTGCGGCGGTGCGCGCGCGATAAGCGGCAATCGGAAGAACTTCCACTTTTCTATCGATAGTCTGTAGCAGGTTCTCGTCTGGATGGGCCGACTCAAATAAACCACCCTGCAAAAGAAAGTTGGTAAGCACAAAGGTACAGACGGTGGGAGGGAGAGGGTGCTAATTACACCAGAATTATTATCGGCTGAAGAGAGGATGGTTGAAGGAGGATCCTACCTTCAGTGCGGAACAGCAGATTTGACCAAAAATGCTCCATTCTTGATCTTGCGGAGAGTGGGAGGAGGAGGAGTGACAGAGTCAGTCACCCCCTCGCCTGCGGCGGAAGCAGATCAAAATAACACTAGGAAGTAGCGCCAAGAACACACTCGAACAGCAGCGATACTAGCACCACTAGCGATGGAGAATGTCCCTACTGAAACTCATTCAGTCGTTCACCAGCGCTGGCTCTGACAACTTCATATCCTGAACATAGCAAAAAAATGATACAGCCTCCATTGTTTCTTTGGTGTGGGCAGACTGCAGTTTTGGTCTACGAGAAATTTCTAAACACTGGTTTGTCTCGCTATAAATGCCGCAAGCGTAGTGGGCGGCGCTACGAGTATGGCCCGTTTGCAAAGCATGGAAAGCATAGGTCTTGGCGCTACTCCCTAGTGTTATTTTGCTCTGGGCGTAAGCGAACGCACGAAGGTCTGAATGAACGAGTATAAGAGTTGAGCTTATTGCTTTTATTCCGGAGCAGGATAATACAAAATCTTGCTCAGACTACGTAGTTAATACTTAACTACTTAATACTTAACAAGTAATACAAGAATTACTCCAAAATAATAATACTGATCGGTCATCTTCCACCGACACGCGGCAGTGAAATGGACGAAGGGATCACGGTTCGACTTAACATATCGACCAAGACCCCGAGCAGAACAGCCCGTGGAAAACTGGCGCGTACAGCACTGGCTGCGAGCAAAACCCCTGATTTCGAGCCTGCTAAAACTACAAGCAGCAAATGAATCATGTAGGATACAGTTAATTTAAATAATATTTATAGGTAAGATTAATAGTGAGGGTAAGGCGACAGTCCTGGATACTAGACTTCAGTAGTTGTTGGTTAATTATTTATATATTTTTAGTTGTTGAAATTTAGTGATTGTGGGAGATCGGTGTGGACATGGACGTGAATTTGGGCCTTAAGCGGCAATTAAAAAATTGAAAAACAAAATTCTTCAATTGTTCTTTTTTGTCTTGTTTAGATACTGAAGAGACCTGTTGATTGGTTGATTGGAGCAGAGGGCTAGTCTTCCTCAAAGTCGTACGTAGTTTACTGGAGCCGTGAAGGGCAGGATCCCTGTTCTGATAGTCTTCCTCTGCGCCACTGTTTGACGCCTCCGCGCGAATGCCCGACGCCTGACCGCTGGCAAGACAAATCTCCCAACCAATAGGCTGAGTCTCAAAAGATGGCAGTGTGAGTTAGGCTGAGTCTCAAAAGATGGCAGTGTGGGTTACTGCTCTGCCATTTACAACACCCCAGCCGGTACCCAAGTCGTCTACAAATGATCTGGCGGGCGACCTCACGTCGAATTCGGTCCGCTTTGAAAATTTGGTGAATTAATGTGTCTATTCGGTCCCGTTCGTTACCGAATTCGGTAACTCACCGGACATTTCTCAAGTCCGTATCTTTTACATCGCATCCGGTCAGTCCATTTCCTAATTCTGTGATTAATCAGATTCATTTGGTTCTGGTTTGTTACCGAATTCGGTAATTTACGGGACTTTCGTTTGGTCCGTATCTATTCCCAGACTTGCCACAGTCGGTTGTTTTAGGTGGTTTTAACAAGAGTTTTATTCCATTACGGAGATCGGTTATTATACCGGTCCCCGTCTGTTTCTTATTTATTTTGTTTATTTTTTCGGTAGAACGAGTCAACTATTTGGTTCACCCCGGTTACTGAGCTCGGTAATTTCAGTGGCATTTATTTAGCTCCCGTTCTTTACCATTTAACGCTAGTTTCAGCTGGTTATCATTCATCACTGAACTATTACTCAACCTACTTCAGGAATAGGCACGTCTCTTAACGTGAACACTTTTTTTGCTGTAAATTCAAAATAAATTTACTCTGTATCTACTAAAGTGTGAATGGCCACATCTGGCCACTAATTCTTTCAACAGACAGCTCTACGGTTTAATTGGTAGTCCGTTTGGTAATTTCATTCGGGATCGCAAAACGGCACTTTCATCATCAGTATTTAGACAAAATTTCACCTGCGGCGCATTTCGCAATCTTCACTATTCAGAAGAAGGGTGCGTCATTTACGTGGAGTTTAAGGCTTAGAATTTTGGGGGTTTGAACCATTTTATTTAATGGTTATGGCTCTATTTAAATCTAGAATTTGCATGCAAAGTAGTTAAATTTTGCCGGAAAAAAGGGAGATTCAAAAAGTTTCGCATGCGGCGCTTTAATTGGTCCTGCGTACGGCCGTTCGCGACGATGCCGTTTCTGTTTTTTGTCGGTGCATTTTTAAGTCCCGTTGGCAAAACTGGAAGTCCCCCCCAAATTTAAAAGGCTAGATGTAAAAGTCATGAAAAAGCGTCGAATTTCTCTTTAGCGATTTTTTTTTTACAGATATGCAACTTTTTACGTTATAGCTTTTTTGATTTTTTTTTTAACAGATTCGGTAAAAATCAGGTTCCGATTTGGTAAATTTTACCAGGTTCTCACAAGACAAGCCGTACCTATACGTACCTACCACCTGGAGTCAACTATGGAGCGAATTATACAGGATAAATCCTTATAACATATTCCTTCTGCCCAAACTGACTGCGAATCATTTTTGCGAACAGTGCAAAACGGATACGTCAACTGAGTTTTAGATATATATATATATATATATGTACATATATATCTGTATTGAAAAACCCAAAGCCCATATACATCAAACAACTCATAGGAAACTATACAAAATAACAAACTAAGAAACAGCACTTCTCAACTCGAGTCCTTTTTGCACAAAATTACCAATAGAAACAATAACTCTTGGTGACGTAGAGCGTAAAATACCAAATGCCATATTAGATTGAGATAGATTAGATAGAATTTCATTATTGAATTTTAGAAGAGGACACTTGCCAAGAAGGGTCGAAATATTCCCCAAATATATAATTTGACTTAATTGTATCAAAATTCCATACAGTCGTGACGTACATATTGACGTCATGTGATTGGGCACCCAACGTAGGATCTGATTGTCCCTAAGTCGTTTTATAAATGTAAACGCGACCGGCGCCTCGCTGGCCGCTCGACTTTATTTACATCTATATTAAAATATATTTACACCGATAGAAATAAACTGCAATTTTTCGTTTTCCGAGGTAAAATGGATTAAACGGGCAAAATAGATTAAATGGGTTTCCACCGTAATTTAAGGTAATTGACTGAAGTAACGAAGTAACTCCTCTAATAATACACAGATGGCACTGCACAAGGGACTTTTACAGTGGCAAATAAACCAGAAACAGTTTTTTCGAACTTAATTTAAAAGTCTAGGACTCCATTTCGAAGCCACGGAGACATACCAGGACCCACAAGGTGGGATCTCATGGTGAAAACTAAATAAAACCAAATATATAATTTTAATGGGGAAGACGCCCTGGAGATAGAAACATTTTTATATATCACTATTCCTATGGCCGGCCTCTACCAGACTATTGTAGTGATCTGCGAACTCTGTTCACAAGACCCTCGGTAGCTCAAATGGTAAGAGCGCCTGCCTTGTAAGCAGAGGGTCCTGAGTTCAAATCCCGGCTGAGGAGCATTTCTGTGTTTCAGTTCACTCACTACTCCCTTCCTACTCCTCAGTTTTCAGCGTCAGAAACAAGTAAAAAATAGTCTGTTTTACTGGGTGAAATTAGAAAGATAATTTCTTATAACGAATAATGTGGCTTACCTCTGGGATCGCCTGCGGCCGTACAGACTTGTCAATATCCTCAGGGAAGTAGAGCCAGAAAACTTTAACGACGTCCGTGACTCGATTTCCTTTTTGGCTGGACCACATGGACACGATCCGCCCAATGTACGGGCGTGCGTCCTCGTCGGTTGATGTCGCCATTGAGTAGAATAAAGCACATTCGCCGTTCTGAAGGGAAGCAAAACTGTTTAGCGAAACCTTTTCTTTTCTTTTTTTTTCCCTTTTCTTTTATTTATTTATTTATTTTCTTACCCACTAATAACAACAAAGGTAAATAGCGGAGCAAACTCAGGAAGAAAGAAAAAAAAAGAGAAACATAAACTACGAGAAATAAACACATTCAAGACCGTGAAACGGTGGCAATTGGCTTGCGTTGATATCAGAAAGCTTTCTGCTCAATACGGCAATTTTCGCGAAAACATCATTCGTCCCAAATTTAGACATAATCTTCCTATTACGGTGCCAAGGGGGGGGGGGGGGGGGGGGGGAAAGAAGGAGTTTACAAAACCTGAAGTACTGGAGACGCAATGAAGAGATATCTTTCTTTTTTAACAGAGGGTAGAAACCAGAAAGGTATAAAACTGAATGATCGCAAAAAACAGAAAACAGTTAGATAAAGCTTAACGATTATATTTTCCTCTGTTTCAAACAATCCTAGAGTAACCAACCTGAATCTTCAACCTGGGATCGGAAATCAGCCGGGAACGGAAAGATCTTAGACTATTGGTAGTATTAATGCCCAGCCACCTAAAAGATGGGACAGAAGGGACAGTAAACGACAGTAAACGTTTTTTGTTCCCAATATAATTATGCTAAGTGATTAAATTATTGAGTCCTGCCACAAACAAATAGATTTTCACGTGGCAGGTCTTTTATGATATTGACTTTTTTTCTTCTGAATTACATTATATATTTGGTTTGTCTCTCTTTCTCTCTCTCCACGAAATTACTATTTTTTCAATCAAGAGCCCCTTATAAGTAATTATGATGAAGTTCGGGTACGAATACCTCCGGGCATTCGGGGGGATCGAGCTACTTCGAGGTATCCCTAAAAGGCGTATTCTCGCCCTTCCCCGAGGACTCCTCCGGGAATCAAGGGGAATGGCGAGACTAGAGGGAGTCACTAAACGCGGACTCCGCGTACGGAAAACAGCGAGAAGACGGGGAATGCTTCCAAAATGGATTTTTTCGAAACGAAAAAATATGCAGTTGATGAAGTTAGTCTGGATCCACTTTATCTTTGGTTTTCTTTATTCTGATTATTTTTGATTAATTTTAAATTGCACAACACAAGCAAAAATTGATTCCCCTCCGAATCTGAAAGGGAGTCCTTTTTGATGATGGTGAAAATAATCGGAGCATTACCCATCCGTGGGGACTCCTTAAAAGGAGTCCTCGGGGTAGGCGAGAATACGCCTTAAGTCTACTGCTTCTATGTCTATAGCGTGTCAGGTAATATGATAGAAAAAGTGATTAGTTTAGTAGAAAATCTGTTAAGTTAAGAGTGAGAGATAAAGTGAGGTTTTTTGTGATCTGAGATTGTTCTGTATATGGCATAATAGCTTTTAAATACAGATATTTATACATATATTCTCCCTAAAGAAAAGACATTATCGAGAACCGGCCGCTGACACGCTCAAATACGGAGGCTAAGAGGTGAATGTCAAAACAACCGCTCAGCAAGCATCTCCACTCGTCTGCACCTTATTTAATTCGACACTATGAGCGTGTTCTACTACTTATGTAGTTACTACGCATGACATCACGAATTCTGGCTTCATGCCGTCAACGCTGGACCGATTTTTCTAGTTTCCAGCAGAATATCATGCCACGGGCGAATCCGACCAATCACGCTGCAGAGATGTGTAGTTGCCACGCTTACTACGCTCCCGAGCATGGTGACCAAATAGTTACTGTTAGTTACTATTTCGAGAAGGTTGGAACGGTCAGCGTAGTGAGTTTTTACGAGGTTGGAACGAAAATAGTAACTAATAGTCAGAGGCGTTACTAGCCAAAATGTTTTTTTTTGGGGGGGGGGGGGGGGAGGGCGAGGCATCTACCGACTGGCTGGTAATTTTTACCGACTGCTTTTGCAGATAAAACGACTGTTTTCAAGAAAAAACGACTGTTTTCAAGAAAAAACGACTGTTTTCAAGAAAAAACGACATTTTTGAAAAAAATCGACTGATTTTCAGAAAACCTTCCATTCGGGATTTACTTTCCACACATGGAACCCATTAGCCAGGAGCGCTAGCTCCTTCCATTCGGGATTTACTTTCCACACATGGAACCCATTAGCCAGGAGCGCTAGCTCCTTCCATTCGGGATTTACTTTCCACACATGGAACCCATTAGAAAACAATGACTGTTTTCATGAAAAAAATCAACTGTTTTGACGAAGAGTCGCGGCGCTTCCCGCCGACTCGGTTATTTTTTACCGACTGGCCGACAACATTGGGGGGGGGGGGCAGTCGTGACGCCCCTGCTAATAGTTACTATTGTTAGAATGGTGGAATACACTCTATACCGACGATCTAAAAACACAAACACGTAACCAAGATAGACGATATCATTAAAAGTTGATAACCTTATTTTGAATGTATTATCGTATATCAAGCATAGTTTATTTTAACCAATCTGACAAACCAACTGTATATACAGTAGAGGTATACTTATCTGAACACTTTTTTAACTGTTCCACAGCCTTGACCTTGTTACTTGCAGATAAAAAAGTACAATGGAAAAGAAAAATAATAAACTTGATATCAGCTAACAGCCAACTATTTCAGGGTTATCCTGGCACAAACTCGAAGTAGAAATTCGATTAACTTTCTTTGATTTTGAATTTTCTAAAAAGGCTCTTCCTCTTTTGAAGGCATCTGCTGGTTCGGACCGCCATCTTCTCCATTGAAGGCGCGTTCCTCGTAGCAAACTTTTCAAGTTATAAAAAGAAAACCAGGTGTCAGTTGAGTCGCTTTCAGCCGTGAATTAGCAAAATATTCAAAAAGTGACAAAAGTGTGAGTGGTTATTAAAAGTGTTCATAGTAAAAAATGCCTGGTTTGGGTTTTAATTTTTTCTTCGGGAATCGTTCACTGTTAGCAGACGTTCACATAAGCATACCTCCTCTACTTTAGTTAATCTAATCTCTTTTTATAACTAATCTAATCTCTTTTTATAATTAATCTAATCTCTTTTGTCGTATTGTGTATGATAATATTGTCGTCAGCTTGTGCTCGTCATTGGATAATTCGGTACAAACAAATGACTGACTGAATTGGTATTGACAAGGACCTTTGCTAAGAAGGGCCGAAAGATCGCAAGAACTACGCCGCTCAGAGCCATGAAATATGATAAGCCCTTCTCCGTGGTATGTGAAAATTAATGTAAAGTGAAGTTTTTATTGTTTTTTTTTACTGCCCCCACAGGCCCATTCGAGCTTTCCTGCAGTCAGAAGTATCAGCTACATGTATAAAGGATGTTAAAAGGGTTACAAAATGTGTGTTCATGTAGCTTAGCAAGTAAAAGTTGCTTTGTATAATAAACAGTATTAAATTAAAACTAAAAACTAAAACTGTATTCTGTTAAGAAGTGTTCTGACAGCGTGCGATCCGAAATTCCGAAGCACATATTCCGGTGAGTTGAGCGCAGCCAGTCCAGACGGGCGGCCGATTCCGGATTTCCAGATTAGGATGCGAAATTCCGAGTGCGACAGGAAATTCAACGGTACGGGAACACATGATATCATTTGCTTCTGCGAAAGGTGGCGGAATAACGCTTAAGACCTAATCCAAACATTCTGTTTACCTTCTCTCCTTGATCGCATGCCACGGGTTTGTTTAGATTTGACCTCGATTGCCGAGTTGCTGTTTTGGCTCGAGAAAAAATCCACGCACAAAGTCTTCTTTTCTAGATGGCGGAATTTTCCAGGACTGATTAGCAAAGAATTATAAGACCTAACAGATAATTTTTGTATGTCTCCAGAGGTACCACACTCGTCTTGGTTTTATATTTATTTGTATTTGTGATAAACAGTTGGAGCATTAGATGGAAATTATTATTTTGACCCTTGGATCCCTACGTGCCATAACAGCTGTCCGTGATAATCGGCTGAGATTTAGTCCAGACAGAGTTATTTCAAACCTAGGTAATTTGATGGGTTTTTTTTTTTGATTGCTCACTGTTTTACGGTGTTTTTTGTGGTTTTGAACATTCATAGTGACAGAAGGGATGGTTAGCATTGTGTGTGTGCTAGAAAGACCATTTTTTTTGGCCCGCTTTATCTGGTTACATTAAGTGGTTTTCGCTTTCTGATGGTCAATAACTGTCACTACTGTCTTAATATGACTCTTTGTAATGGCAGAAGGGACGATGTAATTGTTTTTGACAAACTCACGTTCTCATGTCCGATGGGAATTACATGCGGGAAATGAGGTCCCACCTTTGAACTTTTTCTGTACTGAGGTCGGAGCCGGGTTCCCCCATGAGAATTAAAGACCTACCGTAATCTAAACATTCTGTTTACCTTCTCTTACTGACAGCAAGCCACCAGTTTATTTAGATTTGAACTTGATTGCCGGGTTGCTGTTTTGGCTCGAGAAAAAACCCACGCAGGGGGTTCTTTTCCAGATGACGAAATTGTCCACGTTTGATTTGCAAAGAATTATAAGACTTAATTAATTACTTTTTACGTCTTCAGGAGCACCAACCACACTGGTCTTGGTATTTCAATTTAAGTGTTCGACGGAAATTATATTTTGACCCTTGGCTCCCTACGTACCATAACGGCTCTCCCGGATAATCGGCTGAGATTTAGTCCAGGCCGAATTATTTCAAACCTAGGAAATTTGTTTTTTTTGTTTATAATTTACTCATTGTTTGACGATGTTCTTTATGGTTTTGAACATTCACAGTGGCAGTATAGGGGTGGTTATCATTGTGTGTGTGGTAGAAAGACCATTTTTTGTGGTCCGCTTTAATGGGAAAACAGGGCACCGACCTCTGAACTATTTTTGTGAAAACAACGGTCGCGTGGTCGTGCCGAGTTCATCCTACTGCAAGCGATGAACAACAATATTCTGGAGGCTGGGCCCAGTCAAACGAGAGGAGCAATAAGAGAACAGGGATCCGACTCCCGTCCAAGCGCGGGTTCCATGGTACCATTGGCCATTGACCACTGTCCCCTGATGAAAAATGTTAGCCTACGCATTTGTATGATAGTTGTACGGAAAAGTTGCATGTACTGATAAAAAATAGTAAAAATACTATCATTTAGTGCGCCTCAGACTGGGTCAATCTTAAGTAGTAGCATCCTGTCTTGCCATCGTAGCATCCAGTCTTGCTAATAATAGCATGCCGTAACAAGGTAGCCCTGAAGTAGAAGAATGTAGTAGCATCGGTTAGTACAGCAAGCTACTTTTTCGTACAGCTTCAGACTACTATTTTGAGATAAATTTTTCATCGGGCCCACATGCGTCAGGAAGCGTGACACTCCTACTTCACACATGGGAATAACAAGAATATTTTAGTTTTTGTACATGAAGGAAATACAAAGTCGAATCATCTTTGACACTGTCTTATTTTGCACAGACGGCCTGCCGGATACTCCAGATGCTGCGATAAACTTTTTTCTAAGATGTCAGAAAATCCTTCGAACCACCCTTGGAAGGGTTTTTTGTTCTACTTCTGGTTCTGCTGTTGTTGTTCTTTCTTTTTATTTTTTGGTTCATTATTAGGGTAATTTGTTAGAAGTTAGTTTCGTGTTGTTTTTTGTATGGTGTTATGTCTTTCCGTGTATTACTTTTCCTCTTTTTTTGTATTTATACTCGGTCTTTCTCTTTGTGAGCGAGCCCTAAGACTTGAATCAGTTGCGAGGCCTGGACTACGATAAAATTAGGTCCTCTCAATGAATCTACCTGGCTCCGCCCCTCGGTCCCCATGGGTCATAAATGAATTATTATAATTATTATTACCGTCAAATATGATCCTGAGCAAACCAATATGACTTACCCCGATAACTTCATCTCCCCTTTTGATTGCCTTATAGTAGGTCTTCCCCTTCCTTTTTGTTCCGACACCTTGCCACTCCCAAGCGCACATTAGTCTTCCAGGGATGCTGACTTCTTCTTCGCTCTCCTCATCATCAACATCCTCAAGATCCTCAGCCTCTCCGGTCTCATCCACATCTTCAAATTCGCCGGAGGAGCCGGGGTCCTCGTTTAGCAGATCCCCTTGCGTCGGCTGATCTGCCATCTGGGGGTCTTGCCCAGCTGGTGAGGACTCCAGGATGAGTCCAATTGCTTCTCCGTTATCAGGCACGGAGGATAGTTCATAGTTGACTGCTGCATCGGCCTTGCTGGAGCTACCGATGCTGAGAGTTAGAAGAGAATCCGTGACTGTCGAACCAACTGGAGAGCTTGTGCTTGCGATATCTCTGTCCCCATCTACTGGCGGCAAGGTGCTGCACTGATCTTCTACAACTTGATTGCTGTGGCAAAACGATCCGGGCCTTATTTCTACGATAGCCTCAGAAGTGGCGATGTCAACTTCCACCATTTTTGCCTCGTCATGAATGATTCTTTCAGAGAAAAAGTTCGGACTAAAGCCGACAGATGGCTCACTGGAAACAGTTCTATTTCGACGTGGCGCAATAAGTGTCCGGAAGAGCATTGGCGAATCCGAGACGCCGTTAGCAAAATCAACGGCGGTTAGAAGATTCTCTCTTAACTGAGGCGTGGCTTCGGATTTGTGCCGTTTTCTATGGCTGTCATTCTTGTCTTTGTCCTTCCGCTTCTTTTTGGACTTTCTAGGGGAAACGCTTCCTTTAGGGACAGTATCGAACTGCCTTGTAATGTCTTCACTGATCTCTGACTCTAGTCTCGGCATCGGTCCATAAACGTCACACTCGATCGCGAAAGTACCACTGCCATGACCAATCTCTTCCGAGTCTTCTCTTGATTTCTCCCTCCTTTCTTTGGACCTCTTCCGCCTTTTATGCTTGCGCTTCTCTTTTTTCTTGCCTTTGTCTTTCTTCTTCTTTTTCTTCAAAACTTTGTGCTCACACAATTCTTCAACCTTTTCGGTCTTGTCCTCAATTGATCCCGTTCGAGTCTCAAATGCTGGAACGGTCGCCTTGGAAACAGTGACGTCACGAGATGAGTCTCTACGTTTCCGGTGCCTTTCGAAAGCCTTTAGAGGATCACGGTTGTATTCTGGAATAAAAATCAAATTAGTAACGACGAAATCACAGGCAGAGGAACTTGATTTAAAGACAAAAAGACTGGAACAGAAAATCAAACGAGAGGATCAAAAGAAACGGCTCTGTTGCGATTAGATATTCCGAAAGAGCTTGCGCTTGACAGATATTCTTGAGCTAAGGATGATTAGAAGCTATTTCTGGCAAGGAAAGGTCGTGAGGAAGAGGGTTTAGGTTTTTTTTAGGTTTTTTTGGGGGTTGTTTAGTTTTTAATCTTGTGCATTTACTACATTATTGAAAGCTAAGTGTATTTTTTTCCTTTTCTTTGTCTTGTACTGCACTCTTTCCCTCTTCTTAAGTGCGTAAATAAAATTTCATCTTCATCATCAACAAAGGCATGATTATTCGTCTGAAAACCTTGGAGAATAATACTTTTATATTTTGAGCACGACATTACTCTTCCCCACCGTATCGCTCGATAGTTACCATTGTCTTGCTGCGTCCCAACAAATTTTGGTTTCGGAAACCTAATCTAAAACTGAACGACCAACTGTTCCGTGAATCAGCACCAGCTCGAATAACTATTACTGGCATTTAGTTGATTATTTTTCTTTACCTAAACCAAGGGAACATGTAATCCCAATCTCTGAATTGCGTAATGCTACAGAATCTTCTTTACAACTTTGACTTTGTTTTCAACAGACAAGTCTTACACGCCTTACCATATTCTTATGCCGGGGTACCGGGACTGCCTAGGTCTCAGGCCTAGTACAAATAATGTATAAAACAGAACTATGCCTAAACCATCTGGTCCATTCAACGACACATAAATACCAAATAAATACACACGATTTCGACAACTAAATTCCAATTATTTACGCACTATATTATTCACTTGTTAGACAAGAGCTGTAAGCTCATATGGCACTTGCAAGGCTTGGTAAAATATTCTTGACTATTCGACGGTTAGGGCATCAACTATGACGGTATTTTCCCTGAGGGACATTTTTTTTTTAAAGGGAATCAGCTGAGAGATGTGAGATGAGTCAGCCGGTACGAAACAGATACCTGAATTGCATGGAAGCGGGTATTCCCGATGAGTGGCTGTGAAAGATACGTGTGCAGCAGGAGATTAAAGGGTTTTGAGACATCAATCATGGTGGAAACAAAAATCAGCTGTTTTAATATGTTTTATTAAGTTGAAAATTTTGTGAAAAGACTGGGCCAAGCGATAAGGATATTAGAGTGGGTCGATACTGCAAGTACACGATTTTCTTTTTGAGATTTTTAAACGACATTACGTGCGGACGCGGAAGGAGAGAATTCCGGTAGACATGCCAAAGGGTTTTGAGAGTCCATGTTGATGCAAGCAAAAATCAGCTTTTAGGGTTTTATGAAGTACGTATCTTCGCGAAAAATCAATCGAGATATTAGGATACAGAAGTGACTCAGTGCTGCACGTACAGGCTTTTTTTTCAAACCATTTTTAAACGAAATCATGTGAAGACGGGGATGAAGGGTTCCGGAAGAACTCTGCCGAACAGTGCAATAAATAATAATGCACAGATGGCAGTTTACACAAGGGGCTTGTACCGTAACGAATAAACTAGAAACAGTTTATTCAAACATAATTTAGAAGTCTAGGACTCCATTGTCGGAGCCACGTAGACATACCAGGACCCACAAGGCGGTAAAAATCAAATAAAAAACAAATATAATTTTAGTGGGGAAGACGCCCTTGGGATGGAAACATTTTATAAGTATTGAACTGAAATACAAAAATGCTCCTCCAGTGAACTGGTTATTGCCTTCGGGCGGGATCACTGTTCCTATGGCCGGCTTCTACCAGACTATTGTAATGGTTTGCGAACTCTGTTCACAAGCCCCTCGGTAGCTCAAATAGTTAGAGCGCCTGCCTTGTAATCAGTGGGTCCTAGGTTCAAATCCCGGCTGAGGAGCATTTTTTTCTTTCAGTTCACTACTTATAAAGTGCAATAAATTTCCATACAGAGCATCCCGTTAGAATACCTTTGACTGGGTAATCTTCTGGCAGGACACGGACATCTTCTAAGGGAATCTTTCCACTGTCTCCATCATCAAAATCAATTTCGATGAGCCACTGCTTGCATTTGGTCTGCTCCAACGGCTTCTGAGGGGCTGAGACTCGCCCGGGGTACAAGACTTTGGAACAGTGGGACCAGAAGGCACATACCCGAATGCCAGGGGGGACGTCCTCCGGTGAACTCGCCTTGACTTCCAGAAGCTAAGAGGTAAATAAAACGGATTAGGACCTTGTATCAGAACAGAATCAATAGTTGCGTTTTTGTAGATATCATGGTATCTGATACCACGGTATAAAGAAGTTTTCGCAGGTGTCGTGGTATCTGATTCCACAGTCAAAAGGCGTTTTTGCTGTTATCGTGGTATCTACCCAGTCACCGTGGTAACTGATGTTCAGATACCATGGTCCGACCGTGGTAAGTACTCGTGGTATCTGTAACAGTCATCTCACTTTCACCATCACCAACAATAGAGCCTAGGATTTTGTCAAAATGGTGGGAAAGAAGTTTACACTCAGTGCTGTGACTGGATATCAGTTTTTCTTCTGCGAAAAGCGCAATTTCAGCAATTGTCGTTTTTGCCGTCGTTTTTACCGTGTCGTTTTTACCGTAGTATCAGATACCACTGTAAGTGCAGAAACTCCTAATTGTAGGTCCAGTTACCACGGTAACATATACCATGGTATCGCAACTAACAATTTTCAAGAGGATGAGGGTGTCTTTTTACAAGGAAGAAAGGGGAAAAACCACAAGCTCCACAAGTTCGTTTTTCCAACTTGAGCGGCTTTGAGCCTGAAGAGGACCCTTGCCAAGAAGGGCCGAAATATAGCTCTAGTAAAATTCAGCTGAGGTATCCGTTTTGATATTTTAAGGAACCCTTAAAACATAGTTGGAGAGGGGGGGGGGGGGGGGGGGAACGCCGCAAGCAAGTTTATTCGGGCACCGACATCTTTTGTCGGAAAAGGCCTTTCTGTGACGTAAACTGGTTGACGATCCTACAAATAACAGCACTAACCCATCCGAATATCGGATCAATTATCCGGGAACACAGCTTAAGACTGAGTGAAAAAACTGACACGAGGACGGCATTCAAAGGGTCCCTTAAATCGCCGTGGGGGGGGGGGGATACGGTCGAATACCGAGCCGTGAACTATCTGCAATTCCGAGGAGCATTCCGAACATCGTCAAAATGTTGTACTCCGACAGCAAATGTACACGACAGGGACATTACTTTATGGACGCCGACCTTTATGGCTGTCTGATTCTAGCGGAGGAAATTCCGTGACGATGAAAGGATATGAAACCTTTACCGCGATAACGCCCGTAATCAAAAAAAAAAAAAAAACGCAGAGGGCGCTTCCGTCAGCAGATTGCAGTCGTCACGTGGAAAACATCCACTGATGAATTCAGAGATTTGGCAACTTCTATGGACAGAACGAAAAAAAAATTGGCAGACAATAGATACTGGAAGGCGAGTACAGTAGAGGTATGCTTACGTGAACAGTTAGTTTAATGTGAACAGTGCAGTTTTCGGCTAAATGGTAAAATGAAGATCCAAAATACCTATACTGGTGTTTTCAGATGCCCCTAATTACCTACTTTGGCTAACTGCTAGTTGGCTTTAGACACAGCAAGTGCAGAAAAATGGTTAACAAAACTGTTAACAAACGTTCACATAAGCATACCTCTACTGTGTCTATTAGTCACGTTTTAACGATTATACACTGTAAAAGCATCTCCGAGTAAGGATTAAAGTTATCTGCAGTATTTGCTACTCGGATTGTTCTAATCACTATTTTGTATCCATCTTACCTCAGCAGAGATAAGAATAATCCGAGTAGCAAATACTGCATTTAACTTTAACCCTTACTCGGAGATAAAAAGATAAGATCGTGTTATTTTAAATACGCAAAGCACCTGCTCCACTTGTCGAAATTATGTCATAGCCATACATTGACGGAGAAATTCAAAATTTAAGATGCAAGTGTTACCCTTTTGGATGTTTCCTCATCGCTTTCAAAAATCATGGACAACAGGGCCCAACCAGCGCACAACGTCGTCTACAGCTTCCTGACCGAAGATTAAAGATTAAAAATTAAGTGTCTTTTCTGTGTGTTTATGTGTTTTGTTTATTTTCTTCATTTACTCACTTACTTACTATACTTTTTACAGTGAATTACGTACTAACTATTATATACTATTAACTCGCTAACTATCTGGTTAGCTGAAGCATAAATGACAGGATACTCGTGTTACGTTACAGATTCCGGGAACAGCGGAAGGCTCGGATTACCTTCGACTTTGACATCGACTTTGATCACTTTGACATTTCGACTTTGACATCGAGAAGGGGTCTCAGATCCGGCATTGCAAACAGTTTTCGAATTCATTGTCCAGACAAAACAGAAATTCCGCTGTAAATGTGTCCAAGCGAATACAGAGCATTGCGACTGAGTCTTTTGGCGTAATTTCGGCACAACCGGATGGGAATGGCCTGTATTACACTTTCGCGCTTTTCTGTCAGATAGGCTACCTGATTTCTGCCAAAACAAGCAAAGTTTAAAAATCAAATGGTCCGACCCACCACATCGCGGCCGCAAAAAATCCGGAACACAGAAGATTCAATCAATTCATTTATATTCAAGAAAGCCATAACACGGACAGGACTAGTAGGTTTCGTGTCACATCAACATAATACAACAAAATAAGAAACAGATATAAAACTTCAGCTGACAACAGCTGGGTGATAGTTATATGGGTAACAATAGTATAAATATAGCATAAAAATACATAGTCGTGACAGTAGACACGAAGCTCAGGCTCCCAGGCTTTCAAGCTACTAAGGCACCTAATCTCGAGTACTGAGAGGGGGTGGGGGTGGGGGGGGGTGGGGGGGCAGTTCTTGGTCAACAACTTTTCTGTTCTTTTCTATAATGCCATTTCACAAAATTGATAATGTGGAATTTCTGGAGTGTCAGATCAACGAAGTGTGCGGTAAAACGAAGGTAAACCGGTAAATCTAAATAACCCGATGAAAAATTTGTAGCCTGCGTAGATGTACGAAAAAGTTGCATGTAATACTATGTAACAGCAAAGAATACTATCATTTAATGTGCCGCAGACTGGTCCAATCTTAAGTAGTAGTATCCAGTAGCATCCTGTCTTGCCATAGTAGCATCCCGTCTTGCTAATAGTAGCATGCAGTAGTATGCAGTAACACGGTAGCCTTGAAGTAGAAGCACGTAGTAGCAATCAGTTAGTACTGCGTGCTAATTTTTCGTACAACTTCGTACTACTATTTTGAGATAAATTTTTCATCGAGAAGGTTCTGGAGGCATGAACATTCAGCTGGTCACTCACCGCTTCGTCCAGGATATCCTCCCTGGAGTAAATCCTCGGCTTATTCTTCCTTTCTCCATCCAGCACCACCCCATAAATATCCGGGGGGCTAATCGGGGTCACGTGACCTGCGCTCAAGAGATTCTCGTTCGGGACGAGGACTCGCAACTTCTCCACAAGTTCCCCCTCCTTTGGTGCCCTTGCTTCCCTATTCTCTGGCAGGGGCGCTGGTTCCACATTCTGGGATTTCTTGGCAGGTCGAGGCGACTTAAGTTTTGGTTTGAGTTCGCTACTGGGTTGTGGCAATGGCTGGGTTGTGGCAACTGGGTTGTGGCCACAACATAGCTGTGGCAATGGCTGGGCAGTGTTGATCTAAAATGAAGATTTGTATCGTAAGTGCGTATTTTTGTGATTTTTTTTAGGCGACTGCTGATGTGAAAATCAAAAGAAATAGAAAACCGTGATTTTCGAGGTTTTTTCTTGATCAGCTACTATCCCTCCAAGATGATGTGCGAGGGATAAATACAGTTTCGGATATTTCGGTTGCAATTCCGGCAAAAAAAACAAAACTAAATCACAAGATACAACACAATACCAACAGAAAAACGATGCGGAACCAACAAACCATAAAACGACATGTAACTAAAAAACAGAAGAACGATGCGGATTGAACGACATACAAATACAAGTAAAAACGAATATTAAAAAGTGTATATGATATGATATGATATTTATTTTCCTTGAAAGCCCAAAGGCCATAACAAACAAACATAAATAATTACATGTAAATACAAAAATAAACGGTACAGATACACAATTTTGAGTTCTGTGTCTATTTACAATTTACCAACAATTTTTACAATTATTCCCTGGGAAAGCGCAGAAATTTTCCCCCAGCAGTTACACAATCCTTGTTTTCCATCACTGTCAAATACTTTCAGAGCGAGGGGTGCTCACTCGCTGGGCACCACTGTACACCCTCCCTAGGCAACGGCTGGGTGGGCACCGGCTCTCGCCCCGAAATGAAAAATGTAAAAAAAATAGTGTCACCAGATATGTGATTTATGGAACCGGCTGGGCTCACCCGGGCACCGGCTGGGCACACCTGGGCACCGGGCACCCCTGTACAACCATTTTGGGAGTGAGCAACCCCTCGTTTCACAGAATTCCAGAATCCCCAGAATTTTGTAATCTGGTAACAAAAACATAAGCAAATCACCCGTGGCAACCCTGGAAATAACTTCCGAGAAAGAAATGCCCTTTTGCTTAGCAACCGGTACTATTCTGGATAAGACTTAATCAAGCGGAATTTTCTTTCCCAAAAGAGCTACTAATGATAACAGCTTTGCAGCGTGATATAAAAGAAACGGCCAAGAAAAGGCCCAAACAGGCTCATAAGATTTTATATTACAGATAAAAAAATAATAGGATACCGACAGGTCTTCTTTAGTTGTGATTGGATATTTGTCCGCCCCGTAGAGGAAATGGAATTCTTTTTGATGCTGGAGTCAGGGGGTCTGGAGTCCCCCCGAATGTTGCCGGCCAGTCGGTAAAAAATAGCAGAGTCGGCAAGACGCGCCCCGATTTTTTGTAAAACAGTCGATTTTTTTCTTGGAGGAAACAGTCGATTTTTTTTAAAAGCAGTCGGTTTCTGCAAAAATAGCCGATTTTTCGTCAACACAGTCGTTTTTTATCTGCAAAAACAGTCGGTAAAAATGACCAACCAGTCGGTAAACACCTTGCTCCCCCCAAAAAAATTTTTTTGACTAGTAACGCCTCTGTATATAAATATACTTTGAGCCCAAGCTGACTTTGAAACATCTATTCAAATAATGTATACAACGGATACGTCAGCTACGATTCTTCATCAGCAATATTTCGGCCCTTCTTGGCAAGGGTCCTCGTCAGGCTCTCGTAACGCCTCTGGTGGAAGTAGATACTAATATGCTGCCATTATTCGTACAGTAACTAATTTTATTCGATAAGAAATAAATGAATGAATCCGCAAAGTAGCCTACCAAGTTTTATGAACTGAGCTTTTAAATTCCAAAATATAAAGATTCAGAGGCGAGATGGCTAAAAGAAAATCTGTCCAGTAACTTTGCGGTCCTCTCAACTCGTTCTGGTTCACCTGAGCGATAAAATAGTTTTCAAGGTCCCTCGTACCTACTCTACCTTTTATATTATCCCTAGCTTCAGAAATCGTCGCCCTTGGCCATTAGGAGGGTTTTCGGGAGATTTCGGAATCACTTTCCGACGAGCGATCCACTTCCCCGCTGGACTGATCGCGAAAACGCATGGAAAGCTGATACCGCCGAGAAAATGTTGAACTCCAAACTTTTTCGAATAAACATTTTACACTTAACGGTTCTTTGATTCTCATTTATTCCATCGAAGTCACGAAAACCCTCCTATTGTTTCGGTCTGCATCTACGAGTTTTTAGCAATTTTTCGCCCGAACAAAGTTTGCTAGTCAAGCAGCACACATGTCACCAAGAGCTTCAAGATCCGCCGACAACCCTTCAAAACAAGGCATGAGAAGCTTTAAACATTTTCAGATATTTTGCGTCGAACCTGCGCTTCGGAGAGCGGGAAGTCGACAAGCGCCAACAAGAAAATCCCCGATTTCACGGGGCAAGCACTGGTATTTTCGAAAAACGATAATTCCTAGTAAGAGTTGTACTTTAATGGAAGCAGAGGGCTTTTCAATTCTGTAATCGCCTACAAATGTGCCTTCCCGTAAAGCGTGTTGGTTGGCAAACTCATTAGAAAACTAGTCTAGAGAAAATTTGAACTTTTCATGGGCTTAAGAACGGGAACGAACGGCAAACTAGTTTTGATCCACAGTAACATCAGCTAAAGCTTCAAGCGGAACAACAAGTTATCCAACACTTGAGCAAAAAAATCGACACGAAAGACATGCTACGATCGAAAGGCAAATCCTGGTGGTAGCAACTGCTAAAAAGTTCCGTGGAACAACTGTCATTTCCGAGCGAAAGAACACAATGTAACCCCTGGGGGGCTCAGTTGGATGGCGCAACGACAATTCAAGCCGACGGTCGCAGATTCAAATCCCGCCTGAGGAGCTTTTTTGTCTACTACTTCACTGCTTATAATCAAGAACAAATAATCAGATAGAACTTCCGTCTTTGTTCCCATGCAGCGACTATGGATACCCCGACAAAACTGAGCGGAGCTAGATGTATTTGCTCTAGCTTTGAGTTGATGTTGATCCCCGTCTACTCTACTTCGTCTTCGCCGTTGCTCAACACAGAGCAAAAGCTGAAGGAGGCGCGCCGACCCGCTCTGAAGCGCGTCCAGAGAACCAACCGGCTTCAACTTTGAAAGTTTCCTCTACGCGGCTTCACAGCGATGTAGCTATTTGTAGAGGTAACGAAACGTGCCGCGAAAGTCCTAACCTCCGCTCGATTGCATCGAGCAGGGTACGGGGAAATATTCGACTCCGCGTGGTCATATTACAGAGATGGGGAGACGGAGGTTCTATCTGATTATTTGTTCTTGTTTCAATCTAACGTATTCTTCGAAACCAAATTAATGTTAATTGGTTTGTTTTCGGCTATATCGTGATAACTGTAAGCTGATGTAACACATGATACAAATCTGAAGCGGCACGATAGTAAGAACCAAATAGGAGATTTTTAAACGGGTCTGGTTGATATCCTACAGCCTAACGTATTCATCCAAAATTCCGTATTCATCCAAATTTCCCCAAAATCCCGTACATTTCCCTTCTTAACGAGTTTGGTCTCGCATCTTTGTCAAATCGCAGACACCAACTATCTACCAAGTTTGGTGACCAACTACTGGAAGACCCCAACCATCGGCACATCCTTCCCCCTCCCCACTTTCCCGACCGCATAAGGCCACAGAGAATGGCAGCGCAACCAGTTCCTAAGATCCGACCAATCCGATCCTTTGTGAGTTTTTTAAACGCGACATTTTAATTTTTTTTCCTCTTTTTTGTGTTAATTATTGAAGTTTAGCGCTTTAATTTGTTGCAATTCTTGTTCTTGTGTAATTACTGAATATTTAACTATGTAAAACTGCAATTGTATATAGTTATGTTTGACAAGAGAACAAATATTCAGTTTTTTGTTAATACCGTAAGGAATGTTTTTCGAATAATAAACATTGATTGATTGATTGATTATCCTGTGCTCTGTCCTATGTTTTATTATTCACTATCAAGTACTATCAACAGCGCTGAACGTGCACGATATAGACCGTGTTCCACCCTACTTGCCGTAGTTCCTTCGAATGATGTCACAAATTCTGACTTTTTGCCGTCAAGGCTGGAACGATTTTTCTATTTTCAAACAGAATATCATGCCACGGGGGAATCCGACCAATCACGTTACAGAGATGCGTAGTTACCACGCTTACGACGCTCCCGAGCTTGGTAAGCAAATAATTACTATTTTGAGAAGGGGTCAGCGTTGTAACTTTTACGAGGCTGGAACGACAATAGTAACTAATAGTTACTATTGTTAGAAGGGTGGAACGCGCTCATAACGGCGCTCACGACCAAGCGCTTGACAGTGACTGCTACGGTGCAAGGAAACCATTACACTGCGTTCGTCGTTCGGATTGCTACTTCGTCGAACGGTGGGTTCCACTCCCCGTGTCTTCCTTGGTTAGAACACAAGATACGAGACAATGGTGTGCTACAACCAGAATCTCCGCTAAATGGTGGTCACGCTATACCGCACGCTGTTCTCACAGTTCCATATCGTCCTTCCAATCGTCGAACGCAGAAATACAGTTGCGTGCACCCTTGCAGATTGCCGTAAAAATGAAAATCAATCAAATGCCATGAGCGTCGATGACAAAATGACATGATGTTCCGGTTTATGGAATTTTAACTATTTTAGTTGTTGTTGTTGTTGTGTTGTTTCTCTCTCTTTTCATTTTTTACCATACTCCGTCTTTACCTAAGGCGTATTCTCGCCGTTTCCCGAGGACTCCAGCTGAGTTTTTGTTTGTCCCGCGGACTCACTCCCCGTATTCTAACGAGGCCCCACGGACAGGGAATGCTCCGATTATCAGCACCATCATAAAAAAGGACCCCCTTTCAGATTCGGAGGGGAGTCAATTTTTGCTGGTGTTGGTGCAATAAAATTAATTAAAAACAATCAAAATAACCAAAACCAATAATAAAGTGGAGCCAGACTAATTTCGTCAACTGCATATTTTTTTTCGAACAAAATCCATTTTGGAAGCATTCCTCGTGTTCTCGCTGTTTCTGTGCGCGGAGTCTGCTTGGAGTGACTCCGTCTATTCTTGCCGTTTCCTCCGATTCCCCGAGGAGTCCTCGCGGAACGGCGAGAATACGCCTCTAGAAGGGTTACAAATAAAATTTAACTTAATTTAAAATTATGAGAAAGTTTCAGGAACACGAGCGAGCCGAGAGACCGGGGAAGAATAGTGATTCAGTCCAAAAGTAAAGCAATTCCTTTAAAGCACAACTCTTACTAGAAATGACCTTTTCCCTATAAAATTGATCAGAAAAAACGTTCTCGAAAATACCATTACTTTCCACCTGAAACTAGCGATTCTCTTGTTAGCGCTTGCCGATTCTATCCAGCCTTCCTGCACTCCGACGCGGCGGCTGGGCGCAAATTTGAAAACTGAACGTGCTTTGGTTAAAAAGTGGGAAAACTAAGCAAATAAAAGAAGTAGTAAACAGAAGAATATCACATCCTTATGTGTGAAAGAGTTGTCAGCGGACAATGAAGATTCTGGCAAACTTTTCGTTGGGTGACGGGAAAACTCGGCAAGGACGAAAAAGCGCTAAATATTCGTAGCTACGAAACGAAACAATGGAGAAAGGTGAGGATTTTAGAAGCTTATAATTCCATATGGGAGCTAAGTATATTATAAAAGGCAGAATAAGCAACAGGGGTCCTTTAAACTTACCAGTAGACACGAAGAAAAGCTGGGCTTTTTTCAGCAGGCCTAACCGTCTCAACGATTTCGCCGTTTACCATCCTGGCATGAAACAAATATCCACCAAGGAAAAATAGAGATTATGGGAGTTATATATTACGCAATTACAAATATTTGTGTGGCAGTGTATGTTTTGCTTTTTTTCTCTCTATTGCATTTTGCAGAAACAAAAACTTAAAATTTATAATATACTTAGCTCCCATATGGAATTTTAAGCTTCTAAAATCCCCATCTTTCTCCATTGTTTCGTTTCGTAACTACGAATTTGTAGCGCTTTTTCAGCCTTGCCGAGTTTTCCCTTCACCCAACGAAAAGTCTGCCGGAATCTTGAACGTCCGATAACAACTCTTTCATACATAAGCATGTGATAATCTTCTGTTTATTACTTCTTTTATTTGCTTAGTTTTCCTACTTTTTAACTAAGGTACGTTCAGTTTTCAAATGTTTTGCGCCCAGCCGCCGCGTCGGAGAGCAGGACGGCTGGATATAGTAGACAAGCGCTAACAAGAGAATCGCTAGTTTTAGGTGGAAAGTAATGGTATTTCTAAAAACGTTTTTTCTGATTCATTTCAAAGGGAAAAGATCATTTCAAGTAAGAGTTGTGCTTTAAAAAAAAAGAACTTACCAGTAGATTTGATTCTTGGGGGACCTCTGGCGACGGGGTTCGAACTTTAACCTCCGCCCGAAACTTCGGCTTGACCTTGGGTTTCCACTCTTCTTCATTATTGTTCAGCACCATTCCATAAATCTTGGACTTTTTGGGAACAATAGTTTCAGTGGTCTCCGTTTTGGAGGGATTTTTTCTCGGAAAGCCTAGCTTTCTTTTCTTGGAAGAACTCGCTTGGCCCAGAGAAATTACGGACTGTTGATGGTCGCCGAGATCCTGCGACAAAAACAAGAGGTTAACAAGGCATTAGCGTTAATGAAATGAAATAGTAAGCGTGATGTCAATGCGACAGAAGGGGAAGAAAAAAAAGCAGACAACAGCTCTTTACAAGTCATTTTTCTTTGACCGCAAGTTTTTAATTTTTTAATCTAGTTTAAATTTTTCAATCGAGTTTCAATTCTTGGACAAAAATTTGTTTTAAATTTGGGGCAATCTAATTTTCGGATTGCCCCAAGTAGATGTTTGTTGGTATGTGTCATCTCTGTTTACAAAAATTTACTTGTGACGTTTCACAAAGCGTCAGGATATTTTCAAATTCGATTATCGATATTTCGTTTATCGTAAACCGATATTTGAAACTGTTTCTACTGCTTTATTTTTCATGGACATAAAAACTTAACAAGAAAAAAACTGAACTAAAATAACAAAATCAAACATTCCAATTAAGAAATAGTGGCATTTCCACGCTTTTCCTTCCCAGTCTGTTTCTCCTCCCTAATCGAAATCAAGTTTGAAATCCCTATTCGTTCTTTTATTCTGAAAATCCCGAATGACAGAACTGTTGCACATCGTAATATTCGTAATGCAACTATCTAAAATATCGATAACTGAAAAGTCAATATCAAAATATCGATATTTGTCAGTATTATCGATATTTCGATTATCGTATCGAATATTGCCCAACACTACCTACCGAGCAAGGCTATCCCGATGAAAAATTTATCTCAAAATAGTAGTATGAGTACGAAAAAGTAGCATGCAATACTAACTGATGCTACTACATGCTTCTACTTCAAGGCTACCGTGTTACTGCATACTACTATATGCTACTATTAGCAAGACTGGATGCTAATATGGCAAGACAGGATGCTACTGTATAGTACTACTTAAGATTGGACCAGTCTGAGGCACATTAAATGATAGTATTCTTTGCTATTACATAGTATTACATGCAACTTTTTCGTACAAATACCATACTACTACGCAGGCTACACATTTTTCGTCGGGATATAGCACAGACAGGAGTGGCGAAAGTATACGCGCCTCCGGTTGGCAAGATGGAAAAAAAAATTTATGTTACAGCAATTGTTTTGTTTGGCGTTTATTTATCTTTTGCTGTTGTTGTAGATTTTGTGTATTTCTTGTCAAGCGCTCATTTACCTTTTTTTCTGTATGTACTGTGCAAATGCCTTTTTACAACGCTGCAAGCAATAAGTTCAATCATTCATTGTTTCTGTTGCACTCTGCTCTATGATGAATGCTGGGGAACTGGAGTAGCGGATCTTCAGTGAGTTTGTACTGAACTGTATTATGTTTGGGTCTTTAAAGTTTAACCGAAAAGGGCTGGGATAGGACAATCTAGTTACCCATCGCTTGTTGACTTAAAGATGCTCGAAGACCCGATGAAAATGCGTGACTCCGTTGTTCTGCTATTCACAAATAATCGATTTTCAAATAGTGGGAATTCCGTGTGATTTGTGATACCTCTATGCGCTTGCATTTTTGTTTTATGCCTTAAGCGCAATCCTCACCAATCTCACCCCTGACCCCTGAAAGCCGCGTTTGTTTTGAGATTAAAATTTCCCGCGTCATAGTAGAATTTTCGTTGTGGGGACGGATGCATATATTCTGAGCGTCATAACTAAAGTAGATAGTGGACAATTAAACAAGACCTATGTTTTCGATGGGATCCCAAAAATTCAATATCTGATCCAGACAACTGGGTCTTGTCTTAGCCAGATCCAGTCATCGCCAGAATCCTTGAACATTCTTACAATTAAAATTCAGAAACAGATTAAGGCCAAATAGCTAATCATCTGAGAAAACCAAGTTCAGATATGGATTCAGCATGTGTGCTTACCCGTATAAGTCATATCCGTTTTGACGAAAAGTTCCTGCCACTTCTGCCAATTTCCCGGTTTCGGCCGAACTCTAGAACTACTTGTCCGGCGAAAAAAGAAAGCTCAAAAACGAACTCAGGGTATCTTCTTTCCCCAATAATGAACATCTAATCAACTTCAAATAAAAATTTAACTTATAACAAATTTTCCGACTCCAGCCGGATTCCGGTCGAACAATATGTCCGGGTAAAATATGATTGTCACACACGGATTCAGCGTCTCTTCTTACCCCTAAATCGGTTATCGAATCAGCTAGAAATAAAACTTTAACTTCTAACAATTTTCCGGTTTTGGCCGGATTCCGGGCGAACTACATGTCCGGGTAGAAAATTGTTTTCACATAAAAGTTCAGCAATGTCTTCTTGCCCTAAATCGGACATCTGATCAACTCCAAATAAAACTTTTAATTTTAACAAACTTTCCGGTCTGGGCCGGATTCCGGGCGAACTACTTGCCCGTCGAGAAAATGGTTTTCACCATCGTCTTCAGCATGTCTTCCTACCTCTAAATCGAACATCTAATCAACTTCAAATAAAACTTTTACTTTTAACAAACTTTCCGGTTTTGGCCGGATTCCGGGCGAACTACTTGTCCGATTACAAAATTGTTTTCACCATCATGTTCAGCATGTCTTCTTACCCCATAATCGACTATCACATTAGCTGTTTCAAAATATTTTGTTTGCCCCTTAATTTTAACCCCCTCCCCACCCCTAAATGTAGGGCTACAAAGCCCATTTACGAACTCGACTGGTCCGCCGACCCAACGAATCCTCACACCAAGTTTCATCAAAATATCTCATTTCCTTCGAGAGTTATCGTGCTTACAGACGGACGGACGGACAGACGGACAACTTTTGCGATGTCATAGGTATCCCTCCACTTACGTTTTGGGATCCCAAAAATCCCTTTGCAGAATCAAAATAATTCAGTGTATCCAATTAAATGACGCAAAAATAAGTTGGCTTTTCAGTTAAGCTTTAAAACTACGAGCTCTGCCTCTCCATTACGACCCGCTGTGTATAACGTTTGTGTATGCATGATGCTGCATAATATTTTTGTATTACATAGTACAATGTTGATGAAATGAACTGAACTGAACAGAGTTTGTGGTTCCTGGTAGTATGCCCCCAGGAACCCTCAGACGCATTTTATTTGTGTCCGGTCTGATAAGAACTTGCGAAAATGATAGCTTTTGTCGATTTCTTGATAGTGCAAAACGGATCCGTCAGCTGAATTTTATTGGAGCTATATTTCGACCCTTCTTGGCAAGGGTCCTCTTCGGGCTCAAAACCGCTCAAATTGGAAAAACGAACTTCTGGGAATCAAGCTTGGCAGCTTGTACTAAGCAAAACAACTTCGTCAGGGGCTGAAGGAATACTTATTTGTCGATTTACTAAATTAGTGGGAAGAACCTGGGACGGACAACCTTTCAAAATAGTGACCAATTCAGCCCTGATTTTTTTCAACGGAACTGCAGATTAATCAGTACAACCCAAGTTGAGTCATCGCCAACTTCTCGTGTGAAACCCACAGATAAAGTTGTCAAACGAGAGTAACGGGATTGGGAACAGCGACCCCACTCGTCGACCCGAAATTGTCTACCCTCAGAAATATCTTCGACTCGTTCTTTCTTCTGCTGAGAGATAGGAGAAAACTGCTTACACTGAAAACCGTTTCATCCTCTTCCGATCCGCTCACTGATTTCGACCTCCTCTTCTCCTTTTCGAAAGATAGCCTCTTAGGTCTCGTTTCCGAAGCAGACAGTTTCCTACTTGTAGATTTTCGCCTGGTGGGACTCCGCTCGTCTAGGCGATGAAGTTCCCTTTGCTTCTCTCTGTATTTTCTCTGAAGTTCCGCCATTCGGACCCTCATATCTAACTCGTTCGAGTCCATAAGCACGTCATCCTCTATTTTCGAAGACGTCACTGGTTCGAAGACGTCACTGGTCACTGGTTGCGCCGGGGAGTTGCTACCGCAGAATGTACTAGCAACGACACACAAGGATTCGAACGTGGTTCGACTAGCGTCAGACCTGCGTCTTTCTAATATTCTCTCTTCCGCGACGGTTGAAAGCAGGTCAAGCCCATTACATGGCTGACTCCTTGCTTCCACTTTGTCTATGCTCTCCATGAGTAACTTTAAGCCACTTAGGTCAGGTGACTGCAATTCAGGTTCTTGTACTTTCATTTCTTCAGGTACTCTAGTTTCAGAAACTTTCATAACGATCTCTCTATCACACGAGCTAGGAAAACTGGTTAAACCAATATCACTCACTTCTAATGTTCTAAACTCCGAACTCAGTTGTGGGGGAGCGACAACCTTCTCAGTTCTACACAAGATGTCACTAGACAAACTCGCCACTGGTAAAGCTTCCCCTGCATAACCAAGCTGTGGCTCCCACGGGGCAGCGTTGTCACGGGCAAGCAAGTCGGGGTTCAGATCACTTTTCCCTCCCGTCTCTACAGCTTTCATTTGAGACAAATCTCCCATCTGGACGAGGTTCATTTTCTCATCTTCGCTAAGCTGATCGATTTCTGACTCATAATCATCGTCGCTCGGTACGGGGGTGTCTGTTTGTATAACGGCATCCTGTTTTGGTGGAATGTTTAATGAGGCTGCGTCTCCTCTTGTGACATCACTGGCAAAAACATCCGGAACTTCGTATTTACTTGCAGTCTGAAAAAAAAAAGAACTGAAATTTTTCACGTACAGGGTTGCAGTGATATTAGGATAATGAATGGTGCCTAAACATCAAGGCCTACCGACCGAAGCAAATGTGTTTGATGTTACGTTATATTAAATGTGTACATATTACATAATTGCTGCATAAGAAGAAGAAGGATATACACATTCAGATTTGCTATGGAACAAGGGGTGAAAGCAACGGGCAAATACCAGTGCCTCCCGGATCTTGCTTTCTACGAATTTTTGTTCATCCGATATTCGATTTCACATTTTTTTTTTGTCTCGAGCTGTAACACCCCACTACGTTACACAGACAGTGTGTACGATTTTCCGAATTTGACTGTGAATTTCTAGTGCAGTTGCGAAATTCGGACACGCTGCGAAAATCCACGGTCTTAACTTGAAACACATTTGTTGTTTTTGGATACATTCAAGCTTTTTCTTCCACCAAAGTATCAGAAACAATGACACAACTGCACAAACATTCACAGTTATCCAGTATCCAATTTCAAATCACATTTTTTTTTTCTTGAGCTGTAACACCAAACTACGTTATACACAGATCGTGTGTCCGATTTTCCGAATTCGACTGTGAGTTTCTGGTGCACTTGCGAAATTCGGACTCGTAGCGAAAATCCCGCGGTCTTAACTTGAAACACATTTGATGTTTTTGGATACATTTAAGCTTTTTCTTCCACCAAAGTGTCAGAAACAATGAAACAACTGCTTTTGTCAAAACACTTTTGTCAGGTTCGAAACTGGAGAGTCTCTAATCCCTTTGCTTAGCCTGTCACTTTATCCCGTAGCTCCGCCCTGTCGGGATTCTCTAGCTCCTTCCATTTGCGCGGGAATCATCAGTTTAAAATTGTTAAAGCCACATTAACGAGTTTTCGATGCCATCTTGTACAAACTTCCTCCTTGAGGATGTTTTAAATGCCTCATTTCATTTCGCTTATCTTTCTTTCACGAGGCAGGTTTATTTTTAAAATGGGAATATTTGATGCCTGAATCCAGTCCTATCGTAGCAATGGACTACAATAGAGGGTGGGTTGGTATGAAGCAGAAGGCGAAGATGGGATTAAGATTAAGAAGTCCACGTTTCGATGCGGACTTTAACGTTATCAACACAGAGTTCGGTGAGAATTTTGGATGCGATGAACATCCCCATATAAAGCCGTTCCAGATTCGGCTAGAAATTTCGGTCACTCTGTGCAGCGACTGAAGCCGTACCTGTCTTTACTGGACTCGATCTGGCCTAGTGACAGATCCCATCCGAATTTTTCAACACGGATTTCTCGCCGGATTCACCGGGAAGCCTGTTTTAAGAATAATTTCTACTCAACTCGGAACGATATTTTCGGACCGAATCCGCATGCGACGCGTAAATTCCGGAGCGGGGAAGGAAATTCGCACCGGACTGCGAAATTCGGACTGTGTGTGCATGCTACTTTAGAGAGAACTTTTGAACACACGGAAAGGGTGGAGGGACTAAATAAAGCTAGCTAACTGCACCGTGTTCACAAGCTGAAACACACATCAAACAAGTCTTAAGACCTTCTCTTAATTATTATAATTAATCTTAAGTCTATCAAAGTAGACTGAGGGCTTAAACTACACTTTTTTTTATTATTTCTCGATATCCTGCTCGAGGGGTTGCTCTCTCTCCACCACCGGTGTACACCTCGGCACGGCACCGGCTCGACACCGCGGCACGCGCCACTTGGTGTACATTCGTTTTTGGGAGTGAGCAACCCCGCGATCCTGCTTTGTCTCCAGCCCATCTTATGTCCCACCCTTTACCGTGTCATAAACGTTGTGAATCCAGTAGATAGATAAGGTTTGTTTATTCAGTCGAAAGGCTATACAAGAAGAACGTCAGCCAATCGTGACGTAGGCTATATACGTCAAGTAGGCCAATTTCGGAGACTTTTCTCCGGACCATTCAGAATAGACAAATAAGTGTCTGTTACAGGCTCGAAAGATAAAAGACAAGGAGACACATTTAAATTTTGCTTCTGGCGCTTCACAGACAGTAGACAGCTTTTCTCAGTTGGTCTGTTTGATATTTTTGATAAACAGGATCTATCCAGAATAAGGATAGATTATTTCTGTTACTGTAAGTTTCTTCTGTATCTACCCTCGCCCCATAGTAATTCTAAGATAATTAAATCTCACGGAGTTACTGAGACTTTGTCACGGCTGCAAGAATTAAACACTGATTTCCGTCAGAAATCTAGTCTACGTTTGTTGCCGCATCACTGACTGATTAGACTTTTTTTATTGATAGTTGGAGGCCTATTGTATGTTTCGTATGTTATTCTCCTGTTGACTTTTGTTCTTTTCTTTTTTCTAATTATCTCTACTCCACTCTGTTTTGTTGTAAAACATTTTGTGGTTATAAATGTACTTACTTACTTACTTACTTTATACTTTACTCTATACTTATTCTTTACTCTATTACTCTATACTTATGAGACGTTTATGTTTGCAAATTCGCTTGATAGGCTTTTCAGATGCCTTTTAATGCAGCCCCCCCCCCCCTTCTTCGTTGCGGCAAAACGGGCAAATACTGCGAGGATGAAACTCCGATACTCGTTCGGAAAAATTACATTTCATAATCCAGTCGTTCCGACAAGGTTCAAAGTTACCCAAATAAATAAAAGCTGTTTCCCTCCCTCCCAATGTGCCTTGCACGAACTGCAAATGTCTCTTCAGACTGAAACAAGAGCAAAGGTTTCGAAGGGATCCCACAATTTGATATCTGGTCCAGGCAATTGGGTCTTGTCTTTGCCAGATCCAGTCTTCGCTAGACTCCTTGAACATTTTTACTATCAAATATCGAAACAAATTAAGGCCAAATAGCTAATGATCTGCAAAAACCAAGTTCAGATATGGATTCAAAAATTACACATCATAATCCAGTCGTTCCGACAAGGTTCAAAGTTACCCAAATAAATAAAAGCTGTTTCCCTCCCTCCCAATGTGCCTTGTACGAACTGCAAATGTCTCTTCAGACTGAAACAAGACAAAAGGTTTCGATGGGATCGCAAAAATTGGGTCTTGTTTTTGCCAGATCCAGTCTTCGCCAGACGCTTTGAACATTTTTACTACTAAAATTTAGAAACAGATTAGAAATTAGAAGAAGATTAGAAAACCAAGTTCAGATATGGATTCAGCATGTGCGTTTACTCCTATAAGTCATATCTATTTTGACAAAACTAATCGAAACTTTCTGCCTTACTTCTGCCAAATTTCCGGTTTCGGCCGAATTCCGGAATTACTAGTCCGGCAGAAAAAATAAAGCTAAAAAACGAATTCAGCGTATCTCCTCACCCCTATATCGAACATCTAATCAACTTCAAATGAAACTTTACCTTATAACAAATTTTCCGGTTTCAGCCGGATTCCGGGCGAACTATATATCCGGATAAAAAACGAATGTCATATACAGATTCGGCATCTTTCCTTACCCCTAAATCGGGCATCTAATCAACTACAAATAAAACTTTTGCTTTTAACAAATTTTCCGGTTTTTGCCGGATTCCAGGTGAACTACTTGTTCGGATAGAAAACGATTTTCTTCTTACCTCTAAATCGAACATCTAATCAACTTCAAATAAAACTTTTACTTTTAACAAACTTTCCGGTTTTGGCCGAATTCCGGACGAACTACTAGTCCGGCGAGAAAATGGTTTCCACAGTCGTGTTCAGCATGTCTTCTTACCCCTTAATCGATTATCTCATTAGCTGTTTGAAAATATTTTGTTTGCCCTTTAATTTGAACCCCCACCCCTAAATTTAGGGCTACAGAGCCCATCTACGAGCTCGACCTTTCCCTTGATTCAAAGAATCCTCACACCAAAATTTCATCAAAATATCTCATTGCCTTCGAGCGTTACCGTGCTCAC
Source organism: Branchinecta sandiegonensis (assembly GCA_030848855.1). Classification (NCBI taxonomy): domain Eukaryota; kingdom Metazoa; phylum Arthropoda; class Branchiopoda; order Anostraca; family Branchinectidae; genus Branchinecta; species Branchinecta sandiegonensis. Next base: position 2,405,312 of record JAUPMV010000004.1, on the reverse strand, counting down.
AGACGGACGGACAACTTTTGCAATGTCATAGGTATCCCCCTCCACTTACGTTTTGGGATCCCAAAAAGGGCCGTTACGAAGATTGTAATAAAAAGCTACATCAGTTCGTTCTCCAAAGAATTTTGAGGAAATTCAGAGTTGAAATTCACTGAAAAAACAACAACAAAAAAAAACAAGTAAAAGCGTAACCTAGACTTCCACGTTACGTAACATAAACCACGTATAACAAGACTAAGAAAATCAATACAATGTATTTTTCTAAGGAGAATATTTACCAGGTTCACTGTAAAAAAAAAAAATCTTGCAGTATTTGCTACTGGGATTAATCTCGTCTCTAAAAAGATAATCTTATCTATAATTGTAGCAATGCAGTAGCAAATACTGCAGTTACTCGGAGAAACTTTTTAAAGTGTTGTGAAAAAGAGTTTTGTACGTGTTTTACTAAGTAAAACGCAAACTGTTAGCAAGTAGATAAGCAAGTTGCCCTTCGATAAAAGCGATGAGGGAATGAGAAGAACAAACAGATCCGCAATTTTTCTGACGGGGTCCGATGCAGGTGTGATAGAGTCGAGGTTATGGAGATTTTTTAAGTGCCAGTCTGAAGAGACCTTAACACCGGCACGCAGCGCATTTGCAAACAGACGATATTACACATAAGCATCAACTTCCCATTTTGGTATTAATTATTGTACTGTTTCCAACGCAGAAGTGAGCCAACTTAAAATTTAATGATGCTTTGCGGTGCCAATCGCTGAATTGCAAGTTTGGCAAACCCTAGTAACTGTCTGCATCCGCGGTTGATTTAAAGTGCAAAAACGTGAAAGCCACTGAAATGTGTTTCCCGCTATCAATCTCTTTGCAATAGTGGCAAGACATTGCTCTGACGTCAGTGGCCGTAAACCACGTACCGAAAGGATAGTTGGCCACCGAATGCGACATTAGTTGCGTTTCTGCAGATACCATGGTATCTGTTAACACGGTAACTGGATCTGCAATTAGTCGTTTTTATGGCACTTGCCTTCCGGCCAAGTGCCACATACCGATCACTTTCCCGTCGGTCTGTCGGTCGGTCAGTCCGGTGTTTGCGAGTTAGGGTACTTCCAGATGTGCTAGGACGATGAAACTTGGCAGGCATATTAGAGACCCGACCAAACTAACTTGGAAATAGACACTTGCTCGATCCGACCATCGTGGGGGGAGGGAGAGGAGCCGGAATCCGGAATTTAGTGACATGCATAACTTTCGAATGGGTGATCGGACCTTAATGAAACTTGATATTTGGAAAGACGTCATATCTCAGATGTACTATTTCAAGTCCGGACCGAATCCGATGAATGTAGGGGGGGTCGGAGGGGGGAACCGGAAATCATGTGACACGCTTAGAGTGGATCGATCGGGATGAAACTTGGTGGGAGGAACAAGCACAAGCCCTAGGTACATCATTGACAGAACCGGACCGAATTCGTGCACTGTGAGGGGAGTTGGAGGGGGGTTCCGGAATCCCGGTGATACGGAGTTAAGTTAGTTCCAGGTGGGCTAGGACAATGAAACTTGGCAGGCAAGTCAGGGATCCTACCAGATTAACCTGGAAATGGTCAACTTCCCAATCCGACCACCGTGGGGGGAGTGGAGGGAGGGGGAACCCGGAATCTTGAGGAATGTATAACATTGGAACGGGTGATCGGATATTAACGAAACTTGATATTTGGAAAGACCTCGTATCTCGGATGACCCATTTAAAGTCTGGACTGGATCCGATGAATGTTGGGGGGGGGGATCGGAGGGGGGAACCCGAAATCTTGTGACACGCATAGAGTGGAGCGATTGGGATGAAACTTGGTGAGAAGAACAAGCACAAGAACTAGATACGTTAGTGATAGAACCGGATCGGATTTGGGCACTGTTGGGGGAGTTATAGGGAGGAGTTCGGAATTCCGGCCATCGTGAGTTAAGCTATTTCCAGATGTGCTAGGACGATGAAACTTGGCTTGAACATTAGAGACTTGGCATGACTGGCTTAGAAATAGTTAGTTCTCCGACCAGACCATCGGGGGGGGGGGGGGGGATTGGAGGGGGGGGGAATCTGGAATCTTGAGGTATGTATAACTTTTGAACGAGTGGTCGGATCTTAACGAAACTCGATATTTGGAAAAACCTCGTGTCTCGGATGTCCCGTTTTAAGTCCGGACCGATCTGATGAAAGTGTGGGGGGCGGGACCGGAAATCTTCTGAAACGCTTAGAGTGAAGCGATGGGGATGAAACTTGGTGGGAAGAACAAGGACAAGAACTAGATACATACAAAACCGGACCGGGTTGGGGAAATTGGCTTGAACATTAGAAACTTGACAAGAATGGCTTAGAAATTGTCACTTCTCATATCCGACTATCCCTTAAAGTACTAATCCTAACCTTAAAGTACTAATCCTAGCCACAAAGTAAAAAAAATGCTTTTAAGCGAAGTATACATTTTGACTCAAGGGTGTTGCTCAAAATCTAATTTTTAGCACCCTTAAAGGGCATTTCTTAACCGAAAAGTCAAAAAAATACTTTAACCAAACGATATATATTCATGGTCATTTTTGCCTCAATGGTTTTAGTTACAACTGAATTTCTTAAAATACAAACAATAATTTTGAGCAAAATATAAATTTTCATGATTCCAATGAGCTTATCATCATTTGTGCTTCAAGAGTGTTCATTCCAGATGGATCTCTAGCGCCAGTAAAGTGCGCATCATCACGGCCGAATGCACAAATAAAATGGTTTTTACGAACAATACATTCTCGTCATCTGCAAGGACCGATGACCATTCATATCTTAACGGTTTTGATTACAAATGATCACTACAAACCCACGAATTGACGAATTCCTACTTTAATCCTCTGACGCCAGTCTTGCAAGTGCCATATGAGCTTCCAGCTCTTGTTGCAGTTACCGTGGTATCTGATATACGGTTGCTCTGCAAAAACGACAATTGCGGAAATTGCCCTTTTCGTAGTCATCCCAAAAGAAAATCTGATATTCAGTCAGATCACTAAGTGCCCAGCTTCTCGAGGGGTTGCTCACTCCCAAAATGGTTGTACACTGGTGCCTAGCCGGTGCCCAGTGGTGCCGGTGCCCAGGGAGGGTGTACAGTGGTGCCCAGCGAGTGAGCAACCGCTCGCAACTTCTTTCCCACGAATTTGACACACACTGATGAAAGTGAGATGACTTTTTCAGATACCACGAAACTGGCCAGATACCCCGATAACTGCAAACACACCTTTTGACCGTGGTATCAGATACCACGATAACTGCAAAAACGACTTTAGACCGTGGTATCAGATGCCATGGTATCTGCAAAAACGCAACTATTGTAACTGAAATATTCGTAGCGCCAATGGGTGTCGTCGGTGTTGTCACCCACGACCCTTTTTCTAATTTTCCTCTTCTTCTTCCTCAGGTGTTGAGAGATAGGAGCCCTGTTCCTAACAATGGGCGCTAAATTAGGAAAGCTTTAGGAAACTTACATTGCACTGTTTTCGCTAATTCTATTTTCTCATTCTGGCATAACGCATGCTCTGCGAAAGAAACAAAGAAAAAAGATGAGATTGAGTTATTTTAAACATATAGTCAAATCAAATAATTTATACAACGGATACGTCGGCTACGATTCTTCATAAGCAATATTTTGGCCCTTCTTGTCAAGAAAAGAATAGAAACGTGGAACGAGGTTATTAATGAAATAAAATTTAAGCTTTCAGTCCCTTCTTAATAACAAAACCGAAGTTGATCAGAATACAGAAAAAACCTTCCCTGTCATCGCCCAAATCGTGCAGCAAAAACAGCGGCCGTGTCAAAAATTAAATCTCAGGACTAGGTTTTTTCCCTACATTGGTATTTGAAAGTAATCTGCCCGAATAAGATATTTATAGTTGGTAGAAGCTTCAGTTATTTATTAAAGGTTTGTTTCCTTCCCCGACGTCGACCCTGAAGATTGACAGCCTGACGAGGACCCTTGAGCCTTGACAAGAAGGGCCGAAATAATGCTGTTGATGAATCATAGCTGACGTATCCGTTGCATACGATATTTGAATATATGTTTCAAAGTCAGCTTGAGCTCAAGGAATATTTACTTATTTTAAATATGCAAAGCACCTGCTCCATTGGTTAAAATTATGCCATAACCACATAATGTGTTCAAGAAGACAGCATTGCCCTTTTGGAAGTTTCATCGTCGCTACCAGAAATCCTGGACCTGGCCCGGCCAACGCAGGATGTTATAAAGTATTTCCTGAGTTCAAGATTGAACAAAGTTTTTTTTTCTGATGTGTTTTATTTGTTTTGTTTTATAGTATTACGCTAAAGCCTTGCGTAAAAATTTACATATGTTACATACACAATCCAAACGTTAAACCGTACTAAACTATAGAAAGTGCTCCCGTTCGACATTCCCATACAGACGAACCTTCCAAGATTTTTAATTGCAAGAAAAGATTTGTCTCCTAATCTCTGTACCAACCATTTTTTCCCAACGTACTCCATCCCAAAAAGATCCATCCTTAAATCTTTAAGTTCTTCGCAATCATTCATTAAATGTTCAGTATTTTCTAGCGCTTGCCCACAATCGGGCAAGATACGCTCCGCTTTAGAAAATGAAAGGGCACACAACTTACTGTATATACGCCGAACCCAACAATCGTGTACAATATCATAGTATTATATATATCGTGGTTACATCTAGAGTCAGCGGTGTTTATCAAATGGAGTATTTCATAGATGAAGGAATTCAAAAGTTTCCAGACGATCGGACACAAAGATTTGCTTTAAATTTTTTATTGATTTATTTGCTTTTGCATACTTTTTTATTATTACCAGGGAGGGACAGAGGCTAGGTCTTCGAAGAAAACGATACGATTTCCAAAGCATATAAGCCAATAGCCAATAGGTATGTTTCAACGTCCCGTCCTCGTGGCAATCTACAACTACAATCTACTACCTTATATCCTGCATATTATATCCTGTATAGCCCAAACAAGCCCGTGGGCCATGGCAACAAAAATTTATAAATAAATCAACTAACTTATAGAACTAACACACTGCTCCTATTCCAAAAATCTCGTTCTATGCTCCATAGCATGCCTCAAGTAGCGTCTAATTTTTTTCACAGAAATAGAACATTCATCCTTCATCATCCTTTCCCAGAGGCGTTACTGGCCAAAATGTTTGAGGGGGGGGGGGGGGGGCAAGAAATTTACCGACTGGCTGGTAATTTTTACCGACTGTTTTTACAGAAAAAACGGCTGTTTTAATGAAAAAAAATCAACTGTTTTGGCGAAAAATCGCGATGCTTCGCGCCGACTCGGTTATTTTTTACTGACTGGCCGACAACATCGGGGGGGGGGGGGGGGTCGTGACGCCCCTGTCCTTCCCATCCATTCTTCACCATTTTGGAGACTTCTCACCAAATCGAACAAAAAACAAATCCAGTCAATGTTTTATCCTTTTGCTAAATATATGATCCGTCGTTATCAAATTAGTGACCCACTTACAGCAGTGGAGAAAAGAATAAAACATATGGCCAAAATACTGATCACAACTTTGAAATCTTCTTCGTTTAATTTTAGGGAAATAGTTATACTATGTGATTCTTAAGTTAATTCTCTTCCGTGTTTTCCTTTCTTTCTCTCCTTTTTTCCTTATTATTTACTAAATGTTCGTGCTTATTTTGACGGGTTATCAATTAAAATCATCATCATCATCATCACACGTTCAAGACAAGTAGTGAAGCAAATAATCTAATTAATTACAATTTAGCATACAAATCCTCACAGGTCTCCTTTCAATTCCCCGAAGATCTGAAGGAAGATTGCAAATAGAGGCTTTACCACCGACGGCGAATTTAGTTTCAGCTTCAGAGACTTCGCTTCGATCGACAAAAAAAAATCAAATCAATGCCACAATTCAATTAGCCTCTGATGGAAAGAGAAAATTGGGCTGAGGACATCGAACGGTTAAATGCAGACGCTCCATTTCCAGCTACAGTGACAGGCGGAGCTAGGTCGTCGGAGGCGAAGTTAGGCGAGGGGAAGCAAGGTCCGTCGGTCTGTGAGCACGATAACTCTCGAAGGGAATGAGATATTTTGATGAAACTTGGTGTGAGGATTCTTTGGGTCAAGGGAAAGGTCGAGTTTGTAGATGGGTATGTAGCCCTGTATTTAGGGGTAGGGGATGGGGTTCAAATTAAGGGGCAAACAAAATATCTTGAAACATCTAGTAAGATAGTCGATTAAGGGGTAAGAAGACATGGTGAACACGGTAATGAAAACAATTTTCCCGCCGGACAAGCAGTTCTCCCGGAATCCGGCTAAAACCGGAAAGTCTGTTAAAAGTAAAAGTTTTATCTGATGTAGATGAAATGTTCGATTTATAGGTAAGAAGATATGCTGAATACTTATGTGAAAATCATTTCCCACCCGGACAAGCAGTTCACCCAGAGTCCGGCCAAAACCGGAAAATTTGTTAAAAGTAGAAGTTTTATTTGTAGCTGATTAGATGTCCGATTTCGATCGTATATGACAATCACATTTTACCCGGACATATGTTCGTCCGGAATCCGGCTGAAACCGGAAAATGTTGAAGTTTCATCTGAAGTTGATTAGATGTTTGAAATAGGGGTGAGAAGACACGCTGGATTCGTTTTTTAGCTTTATTTTTCGCCGGACAAGTAGTTCCGGAATTCGACCGAAACCGGAAATTTGGCAGAAGTAAGGCATGAAGTTTCGATCAGTTCTGTCAAATAGATACGACTTACAGGAGTAAACGCACATGCTGTATCCATATCCGAACATGGTTTTCTCAAATGAATTTGGCCTTAATCTGTTTCTAAATTTCAATAGTAAAAATGATCAAGGAGTCTGACGAAGACTGGATCTGGCAAAGACAGCTAAATTTTTATTTTAAGTTGATTAGATGTTCGATATAGGGGTAAGGAGATACGCTGAATTCATTTGTTAGATTTATTTTTTCACCGGACAAGTAGTTCAGGAATTCGGCCGAAACCGAAAATTGGCAAAAGCAAGGCAGGAAGTATTCGCCAAAATAGATATGACTTATAGGGGTAAACACACATGCTGAATCCATATCTGAACTTGGTTTTCTCAGATGATTAGCTATTTGGCCTCAATCTGTTTCTGAATTTTAATAGTAAAAAAGTTCAAGGAGTCTGGCGGAGACTGGATCTGGCGAAGACAAGACTCAATTGTCTGGATCAAATATTAATATTTTGGGATCCCATCGAAACCTTTGGTCTTGTTTATTTCAGTGGTTACGAATGAGGACCGATAATAATAAATCTAAAAGCTTCTGGTGTAACTTAGTCGCTCACTGGAAAATACGGAGAAGCCACTGTTGTTACATAAAAGCCTAAAAATTCTTTCCAGTTCAAAAAGGACGAATTCATACCTTGTCTACGGTCCCTTCATCTGCCTCTTCGAACGATAACCGTAAGTATTGACTACCCGTCCTCGTCGGCCTGTGAAGGTTCTCTTCGGGGCACACAGGACTCATGAAGCCGACAACGGAGGTGGTAGTCTGAAAGTAGTTTTGATGAGCGTAGCCCTTTCTTAAAGCACAAAAGAAATACAAAAAATCTCCTGGTGCCAGTTAAATGTCGCACAAACCGGTATTTGAATTCCTTTGTACCGTATTTCACTGAGAAGATTAACAAAAAACAAGTGAATTCTAAGTGATTTATTTTCTTGTATGTAATAATTGTATATATTCAAGTATTTTAACACATGCAATGTAATGGTCAACGTATTTAGTGCCATGTCGGCGCTACGAGTTGGATCAATAAAATAACTATCTATCTAACTATCTATCTATCTAGAAAACCGTGATTTTCGGGGGCTTTTCTTGATCAGCTAGTTATCCCTCTAAGATGATGTGCGAGTGATAAATATAATTTCGGATATTTCGGTTGCACTTCCGGCAAACCGTCCTCAGGATGAGTGATGGAAAAAAGGAAGGAAAAGGGATGGTTATTCCAGTTTCGCGCTCCAAGCGGACTGGTTCCTGAGAATTCCCCATTGTCTTATTACCAACGCTTATGACAGAGAAGGATGGAAATTTCGAGAGAGGGATGGGGAATTTTAGTTTAGTTCATGTAAAGCTATGTTGTTGTGTTGTTTTATATGTATTTTCTTGTATATGGCCTTTGGCTTTGAATACAATTATTATGGACCCATAAGGTAATGATCAGAAGATTGTAGATCGATAAACAAAGGTCGCTACAACCGGGAAGGCACTTGGGCGAATTTATAGCGCTTTCTGCACTCCTTACACCTTGTATTGTTCCGGTGTTTAGCACATTCTACGAAAAAAAGAAGCTTTGAAAACGTGTTATTATCATCATTGTAAATTTTTTATGTACCTTCCTCGATCCTGCCGCAACCACAAATTAGTTCAGAAGTTCGACGACCAAGATGTCATTCGTTCATTAGAGAAAACGTCAGCGTCACTACTATGTACATCTCGTCATCCCGGTCATCGAGTAAATGATCCTTTTCATGAATTTTTCAGGCCCAGTTAGAAATTATGTCTAAACTTTTGTGTGTTTATATTTTATTTATCTTGTGTTCTTTTTCGTTGTTCTCTTTACTCCGCTACCACCTTGTGTATTTGGCGGGTTACAAATAAAATATATATATATATAGTAGCTTTTACTTTCTACTCCAACGACAGTGTAATACCGAGTGTAATACTTTAATTTGCTAAGGAAGCAAGTTACAGATCCTTAACTTACGAATCTATTTTATTAAATCAGTCACAAGCGCTGATAATGAAATAATGGGGATTTTCAGAAACTAGTTCGCTCGGAAGCGCTGAACTGGAAAGCAGCAAATTACAGACGGATTTAATCTCCCACACAATTTTCTAACAATCCAGTTAAGCTACCGTTTCCAAAAAGTTATTGATCCACGTTTTATCTCCCTTCGTAAAAGGGGATCTTGTAGTAGATTAATTAGGGATAAATATTCAGTTTGTAGCATTATTCAAGTCGTAAGCTGTAAATAGTATTTTGCTTTAGTTGCATTCGATTCCAGTGAGATAAGTTTGACAAGTTAGCTTATGTAAGATGGTCAAATAGAAATGATCACGCTGAAATTTTATTTACGCACTTAAGAAGAGGAAAATAGCGCAGTACGGCCAAATAAAAGGAAAAAATGCACTGAGCTTTCAATAATGTAGTAAATACATAAGATAAAAAATAAACATTAAAAAAAAGAAAGGGAATAATCGGGTCTAAAAAATCTTCTTCCTAGATGGAATGCGGAGAAATTGCCAAGGGCAGAAACGTGAAGGTCCGGGGCAACTGAAGATAACTTTGCACAAGGCTCAGAGGGCAAAAAAGTTGCAGTTACAGTAGAGGTATGCTTATTTTAACACTTTTTTTAACTGTTCCTCTACCTTGGCTTTCTTACTTGTATATAATAAAGCAAAATGGAAAAGAAAAATAACAAACTTGATATGAGCTAACAGCCAATTATTTCAGGGTTATCCTGGCACAAACTTGAAGTAGAAATTCAATTAACTTTCTTTGATTTCGAATTTATCAAAAAGGTCCTTCCTCTTTAGAATGCATCTGCCTGTTCGGACCCCCATCTTCTCCACTGAAGGTGCGTACCTCGTGGCAAACTTTTCAAATTATAAAAAGCTAACGAGGTGTCAGCTGAGTCACTTTCCACCATGGACTAGCAAAATATTCAAAAAGTGACAAAAGCGTGAGTGATTGTTAGGATGTGAAAGGAGGGAAAAATGTCTGGTTTGGGTTTTAGTTTTTTCTTCAGCGATCGTTCACTGTTAGAAGAGGTTCATATAAGCATACCTCTACTGTTTACGGGAATTTGTATAACGTCAAAATGAACAGCGACAACGAACCTGTAGGGTTTCTTCAGTAACGAAAGCCTGAGTAACGCAAGATTCAGTCTTCACAGCTCCATCTACAACCTCACTTTTGAGTGCACCGTCCCCGAGGAACTGCTGATTCGCTGATTCCGGCTGTACCGGGGCAACCATTCGGTACGATGTGTGGTGTTGGATGCTGATGGAGGTTGGCTGTAAGGCCTGCGGGGACCCAAATCCCATCACTGGCGAAGCCGCAGACCACGTGGGCTGATAAGCCGGCCAGATAAAACTGGGCCGCTGTGCAGGGTCTAAGAAAAAAAAATAATTCATCTGTTGAAAATAAGCCTTTGAACTGGGAGGCCAGCATACTCGTCGGGGATTGTCAATTTTGTTTTTGTTTTGTAAAGTAAGCCACCGCAATACGGGTTTCCTAGACACCCTTAACGCGGCAGCTGCATTTTTTGGTTTTGTTTTATTGTGTTTGGTAGTTTCGGACTTGGATTTTTCCGGATTTAGCTGCTATTTAAATAAATATTCCGTCTTTGTTGTTGTTATTTTTATGAGTTTTTTTTAAAGGAATAGGATTTCAGAAAAGTTTTGATGTAATAAAGATAATAGTTTTTTTTTTAAATTAAGGTAAAACAGGGGTAAGAAAAAAAAATAAACTATTTTAAAAGCGAAAAGTAGAGATAGAGGATAGTGTAGGTGACGCCAGAGGCGTCAAACGTTTTTTTTTTTGGGGGGGGGGGGGCGAGGCATTTACCGACTGGCTTGTAATTTTTACCGACCGTTTCTGCAGAAAAAATGACTGTTTTTAACAACAAAAAATGACAGTTTTCACAGACATTTTCAGAAAAACCGACTATTTTGTCGAAGTATCGACCAATTTTCGGAAAAACCGACTGTTTTCATGAAAAAAATCAACTTTTTTGACGGAAAATCGCGGCGCTTGGCGCCGATTCAGTTATTTTTTTTACCGACTGGCCGACAGCATTGGGGGGGGGGGGCATCCCCCCCCCCCCCCAGTCGTGACGCCCCTGGGTGACGTTAATTAGTTAGGTCGGTAAAAATAATTACAGGAACGTTTTGTTGTAGGACCGTTGGCGTCAATGAAGGGTAATTGGAAGCGTAGTCACCGGGCCAATTCATAACGGACGGGAATGAGGTAAACGAAACTACGCGGCATTAAAAAAATTAAAATATTTTATAAAAAAAAGGGATTGTCAATCCCTGGCCTTTCAGCGTACACCTAGTCGGTGCTCACACGAGGCTCACGAATCTCGAAGGGTAGTAAGGCTCTCGCGCGAGTCTCGCACCTCCCTCGCGAATCTTTAAAGGACCCCTCTTGCTTATTCGGCCTTTTATGGTATACCTAGCTCCCATACAGAATTATAAGCTTCTAAAATCCCCACCTTTCTCCATTGTTTCGTTTGGGCCTACGAAATTTTAGCGCTTTTTTGGCCTTGCCGAGTTTTGCCCGGACCACAACGAAACTTTTGCCTGTATTTTCAACGTCTGCTGACAACTCTTTCACACATAAGGATCTGATAAGCTTTTGTTCATTACTTCTTTAATTTGCTTAGTTTTCACACTTTTTAACCACGGCCCGATCAGTTTTCGAATGTTTTGCGCCCAGCCGCCGCGCCAGAGAGCAGGAAGGCTGGACATAGTCGACAAGCGCTAACAAGAAAATCGCTAATATCAGGTTGAAAGTAACGGTATTTTCGAAAATGTTTTTTTTTCTGGTCCATTTCATAGGGAAACAATCATTTCTAGTAAGAGTTGTGCTTTAACTTGAGAATTACAGCTTAGTGCACACATAGATCGATTAGGGTTCGCCTGCGAAATTCATCCGAATCCAAAAATCGGAGTGTGTGTGCAGCTTTTCATCAATGAAAAATGAAAAACAGTTAGATAATCTTATATGATTCATAATCTGGGGCCTTCTGTTTGGAATAATCTGCCGGCTAGCATCGGGGAGTCTGCAACTTTGTACGTGTTTAAAAAGAAACTGAAAACTTTCCACTTAATTAATACGTGTTGAAGGGTGTGTGGTCTTTCTCTTCTTTTTTTTTCACAGTTGTTCGGGTGGGGCTGAAACTGGTAAGGAGTAAATATTAAGGATTCTTGTTGTGTATAGTGTTTTTCTAAAAGGATATTAGTCATGTTATTTTATTTTATTTTCAATGTTTTGGTTAAAAATAAAAACCTACCTACCCACGTACCTTAGCTCGATTTCATAATATCACCTGGCAACGTTCGTCTATGTTAATGGACGAACATGCTGGCAGTTACATATTCCGGATTGCCAAATAGGCAAAGCACACACCTGCCTATGAACCCAGCTCCTTTTAGGGACCCCGCACCAACGTATCAAAATATACTGAAGTACATCTGTCTTACGTAGCGGTCGAGGTGCCTACTACAAGGGGACTGGACCGCAGTGGCAGTTACAGCAGAATTTGTCATTTAAAATTCTTTCTCTGCGCATTTATTAGTTTCGTGTTAACTTTTATTTTCATTTTGGAAGACACCTTTTGTTTTGGGCTTCTTTTGTTTTGACTGGTTTTCCCAGTTTTTAACCACTGCGCATTCAGTTTTCAAATATTTTGCGTCCACTCGCCACGTTGGGGAGCTGGAAGGCTGGATAGAGTCGACAAACTGTAACAGGAAAATCACTGATTTCACGTGGCAAGTAATGGTATTTTTGAAAACAATGATGATTCATTATCCCCACGGAAGGAATTTGTGAACCTCGGCGTGGCGGAACTGCGAATGGAGAGACAGCAGATGAGTAAAGGGGTTAGAAACTTTGCAATTACAAATGAAGGAAGTGAGCAACCCCCTTCTGCTTAATCTCTGCTAGCGACCTAACTGGATAGATGGTTGATCACAGGCGAACTGTGCGCTTGTGTTCTGGAACTTGTTGCAAAGATACCATTTATTGGTTTCGTGGTGCTTTATGCAGAACAGATCTAGACAGGCTACGGTCACTGAACACGTCTCTAGATCATTTTCATTTTTTTTGCTCCCATAGCAATCAACACTGAACTAAAACTTCGGTCAGAACTGTTCCCAAACTCTCGGTCGCAAGTCACATCTCGAAGCTCAACGCACTAAATGCATGGCACTAATAAAATGATACCATGCAGGAGCGAAAAGCTGAAAAATATATACTAGTATTCCTGAAAATGGGACTAGCCGCTTTAATCTATTACTTAATTATTACTATATCATTAAATCAATTAATGTTGCGCTTCCCCGCAATCACTAATGCCCAGAATCAAATCAAGTTATTTATTTAAACTAATTAATTTAGTAATAATTAAATAAATAATTAAAATAATACAATTATATTAATTATACCCAGCTCCCCAAAAGTCCTAATAATTTAGTAATAATTAAATTCATAATTAAAATAATACAGTTATATTGATTATACCCAGCTCCTCACAAGTCCTAATACTCAAATCTGAACGCCGCTTGAACAGCATCCTGGATCCACCAATCAGTGAATCAATCTCTGAACTTAACAGATTTGATAGTTCACAACCTCTAGTGGTCTCAATTGTGGTCTGCCGTCATCTGTTATTATGAAACTGAAAACCACCAGAGGCTCGGTCAGAACCGAAAACACATCTTCAGTGCAATCCCAATACGAACTTCCGTACTTCAAATGATAGTCTGTCGACTAATCACAAACGAAGCATTAACGGTTCTCCCGATTCGATCTCGGTAAGAGACGCGGCATCAGCATAGCCTACAGTTTGGCAGTATATGAAATAATAAATCCACAATACTAATAACTGTAACGTAATGGCAAAGCCATTAACTTAAACATTGTCGGATTCTAAATTGTAAGATTTTATAAGCAGTGAACTGAAAGACAAAAATGCTCCTCAGCCGGGATTGGAACCCAGGACCATCTGCTTACAAGGCAGGCGCTCTAACCATTTGAGCTACCTCAATAATTATATATTTGGTTTTATTTGGTTTTCACCATGAGACCCCCGCCTCGTGGGCCCTGGTATGTCTACGCGGCTCTGACAATGTGGAGTCCTAGACTTCTAAATTGTATTCGAAAAAAACTGTTTCTCGTTTATTGGTCACGGTACAAGTCCCTTGAGTAAAGTGCCATCTGTGTCTTAAATTGTAAGATATATTTTAGTTAAAAATTTAAACTACTAATTAGATAATTGTCGTTTGTGAAATTTTCATAAAAGACACCTGAACAATGAAACCATACTTGAACACACCATGGAGAATGCATTTACAGACATAGCCACGAAGAGCATTCTTCTCCTGAGCGTGACGTTTTCAAAATAGGGATGTTCGTTTCTAGAGGTTTGCACATGCAGACTCCAAGACAAAAAGCGCAATTCATTCAAATCTTGTACAGCGCTGGCCGGATCGTATTGGAATTTCTTCTAGATATACGTTTGGGCTAACAGGTTAATAAATATTCCAGAAGAAGGTTTGATTGGAGACATTTGTTCATTTCTAAAATTGTTCGGTACTGAAATAAGGACAGATGCAAAATGGAGAAAAAATCATAGCTTGGAAACACTATTTCGTATTTGGATTGGGTTTGCTGCAGGCAATGTTAACGGAAGTCATACAGATAGGGATGATACTTGCTACTCTTCATTCAGGTGTCATTTAACTGTTCATTCAATAAATACTCTTTGAACCCAAGCTGACTGGGAAACAAATATTCAAACATGCATAAAACGGATACGTCAGCTACGATGCTTTGGCAGTGATATTTCGGCACTTCTTGGAAAGGATCCTCGTCAGGCTGTCAAACTTCAAATGTACCTCTAATAAAATGTAGCTGACTTATCCCTTTTGCACCGTCAAATATGATTCACAGTCAGCTTGGGCTGAAGGACTATATAGAACTTCAGGGATAACGTTGGGTTTAAATTGTTTAATCATTCGTGATCTAATGTGAATGATTTAATCATTTGCAGGTTGGTTCCTTCCCAACGTTGTCCCTGAAGTTCGAGAGCCTGACGAAGACCCTTGCGAAGAAGGCCCGAAATATCGCTGCCAAAGCATCGTAGCTGACGTATCCGTTTTATGCACTGTGCGAATATATGATTCATTCAATATTTTTCATTCATTAAATAATTTCATTCATCAATGAATTCATTTGATTTAATGAGTGAACGAATTTCGTTCATTAAATAATTATGGGTTTCGTTCATAGTTTTCCAACCAATCAATCAGTCACTAACGTATACCGAATACCAAACTGATAGCATAGGCTGATATTTTCATACACTAGACGACGAGAGAAACAATTAGATTAATTACATACAACTGATTTGTCAAATTGGTTAAAATACAAAAACACACAAAATACGAAAACACACATCCGTTTCGTGTCGCATGATACACCACATAGTATTTTCCTCTTATCAGCGACCGTCAAGCTGCTTTCACATTGAAACATTGAGCCTTTAACACTGGACTACGCATCCTCTGCGTCGCACTTGTGGTGACGCAACGCAGGGCTTACATAGAAAAACGCAAGAATAGAACCAAGTTCTATTCTTGCGTTCCGTCGGCGTGTACGCATAAGATTTTTCAGTGAAAAATGAAAGTTTTAAAGAAAAACTAGAGAAAAACCTACCGGTGACGAAGAAGAACTTACTAATGATGAAAGAAATGAAAATTCAACACAAGAAAAAAACAAAGGAAATTGTAAACACACATCTAGCGTGAAAGCTTCACGCGCAGGTGTGATAGAGAGGCCACGCAACCTGTACGCAACGCAAGAAATACGCATACGCAACACATCGCAACGATGCGTCAATGTGAAAGCTGCTTCATAGTCGCCTTTTTGTCTGCAAGTCCAGGCGAACGGTTAACTTCGAGGGTACGAAATTGGCTTTGGACGTCAAAAGCAATGGATTGCCCACATAACGTTTTTGCGAACCAACATTCTATGATGGATTCAAATCATAGAAAACAAACAATAACAATATTTCTATTAGCAGAACCTAACAAAGTGACAATATGAAGTCGACGCGAGTAACAAGTGTGCTGCAAGACCTCAAATGTGGAGTGTGAAAGAATGAATCAAGTTCAAGTATAGAAAATATCGCATATCTGCCTTACGATCATCAATAGCCTAAACTGTCGCTTCACCTGTTTATCATCTTAGTCCGAGAACTTCTATAACCTTAGGAGTAAAGCCAAAAAAGTGCCAATTTTCGCCAATCCCGTTATTGCACACGAGTTATTACGTTTCGCAGCGACCTTCAAATTACACACACGCCAGGCCCACGATGTGGCAGGCAAAGGACAAATACTCAAGTTACGGCTCAAATATTTAAGCTTATCCTCACCGGTTGTAGAGAACATGGGACAAGTTGCCCACGAAAAAAAGTGGGATAAGGAGGGGACCCAGTCGATCCGTAAATCAATCGAACAAACACCAAGTTTTCGTCGTCTTAACACACGCCGTTGTAAAGTTAGGAATTCCGAGTTACTGGACGATTATGGCCCAGTTGCCTATGAACCAGGAGCAGAGCAAAATAACACTAGCGAGTAGCGCCAAGACTTGACAAAATTGACACACACTCGGATAGCAGCGATACTATCACCACTAGCGATAGAGAACATCCCTACTGGAACTCATTCAGTCGTTCACCAGCCTCCATTGTTTCCTTGGTGTGTGCAGACCGCACCTTTGTTTTACTAGAAATTTATAAGCCTACAAGTTTGTCTCGCTTTAACTGCCGCAAGCGCACAGGGTGGCGCTACCAGTATGGCCCGTTTGCAAGGCATGGAAAGTATAGGTCTTGGCGCTACTCTCTGGTGTTATTTTCCTCTGATCAGGAGGATGGGAAGACAAAACCTAAAGATGCTTCTAAATCTCATGATCTCATGAAACACGAAGTTTCATCGTCGTCAAGCCATGAGCTTAAGCCACTCGATGATATGGACCCAGCTATCCATGAAGCAAGAGGCTGGAGAGAGATGCAGCTCAGAAAGACATTTCCAGCCCCTAGGACGTCAAAGTACATGAAATCTCATCGTAGTACTTAAACCCGTGAGAAGCTACGAACTTAAGTCACTGACCCCCAAGTTACCCCTAAACCGAGAGGGTGGGGACACTCACATGCAATAAGGAACTTCCAGGCCATAGGGTCTATAAGTACATAATATTCCGTCATCTGAACTGAATCCGTTGCCAAGTTACGAACTTAAGTCATTAGACAATCGGGACACAACTGACCCTAAACAGAAGGGCGTGGGGCGGGACCCACAAAAAACATCTGGACCCCATGACCAACAAGTATGTCAAATATTGACCTTGATACCCGTTGTCGGGTAGCGAACTTCACACACAGGAAATCTGGACCCATGTCTCCATGATCGATGAGGAAGGGGGGGGGGCCTCGCACTTCCTTCCAGAAACCAGTATCTATAAGTATGGCAATAGCGTCAGCCGTAGTCAAGTTGCAAACTAAAGGCACACGGCTATCTGGGCACAGTTGCCCACGAACCGGGTTTTTGTGAGGGACGGAATCCCGAAAAGGCACATCTAACCCGATGCCAACAAGTATACCAAATTAAAATCTGATGCCCATCGGGGATGCCAAACGGAAGACCGAAAACCGGCAAGGCCGCAGAGAGTGTTAATAAATACCTCGCAAAAAACGCGGAAGTTACTTGATTCCTTGATTCCTATCCACTAAAAACGATATCATGTGGTTCCAGTTTAGGGAACACTAAAGGTCGCCATTACACCCGAAGAACAAATTGACTGAAGGAAAAGAATGACTTCAAAGAAAAGAACGACTTCAAAATCCCAAAACGCACGGACAGGCGACAATTCACCCACTGACGAACTTGCCAACAGGGGGGGGGGGGGGGGGGCAGATTTCCCAACCCAAATTTCAGTCTCGATAACATGCACTATGATTACTTTAATGGGTACTCCCTTGAGCATTGGCAACTTTAAAGTGCTTCAGCGTTGGCACTAATTCCGATCAAATCTTACACAGAAATTTTGGTCCGACAAACATTCTCAGAACCAGAAGACTATCTATGGAAGTTTGAACCATATTGTATTTCAAGTGCCAGGTGTGCATTTTGTCATCGAGTGCGGAAGCCATTGAACGCTCTTCTGATTAGAAATGTCCACGAAAATGTGCATAGGCTCTCAGACTTTACCTGAATGATCCTCAAATGCTCTAATTTTTAAGCTAGAAGAACAGAAAACAGCACAAACAAATACACGAAAGTGATTTGTCCGAGTACACATTCGTGGAATAAACGAAACTAGCTACATGCGTATCAAGCAAGTCAATTCATTAGCTTTATTTTGTAGTTTTATCATTTTTCATGCAGCTTAACTAGGCCTGGGAAGAACGATAGAGGATAGAGATTGGAGGCATTCGACCACTACATTGAAAATTTAGTGTCTTTTTTCATATGTCTTATATGTGCTTTATCTATTTTCTTTCAATTACTCCGGTTTTTGGGATCCCAAAACGTAAGTGGAGGGATACCTATGACATCGCAAAAGTTGTCCGTCCGTCTGTACGCACGATAACTCTCGAAGGGAATGAGATATTTTGATGAAACTTGGTGTGAGGATTGTTTGGGTCAAGAGTAAGGTCGAGTTCGTAGATGGGCTTTGTAGCCCTATATTTAGGGGTGGGGGAGGGGGTTTAAATAAAAGGGTAAGCAAAATATTTTTAAACAGCTAATGGGACAGTCAATTATGGGGTAAGAAGGCATGCTGAACACGATGCTGGAAACCATTTTCTCGCCGGACAAGTAGTTCGCCCGGAATCCGGCCAAAACCGGAAAGTTTGTTAAAAGTAAAAGTTTTATTTGAAGTTGATTGGATGTTCGATTTAGGGGTAAGAAGACATGCTGAACACGGTGGTCAAAACCATTTTCTCGCCGGACAAGTAGTTAGCCCGGAATCCAGCCAAAACCGGAAAATCTGTTAAAAGTAAAAGTTTTATTTGAATTTATTTATATATTCGGTTTAGGGGTAGTAAGACATGCTGAACACGACGGTGAAAACCGTTTTCTCGCCGGGCAAGTAGTTCGCCCGGAATCCGGCCAAAACCGGAAAATTGTTAAAAGTCTTCGTTGTTGATTAGATATCCGATTTAGGGGTAAGAAGAGATGCTGAATCCGTGTATGACAGTCATTTTGTACTCGGACATATAGTTGGCACGGAATCAGGCTGGAACCTGAAAATTTGTTTTAAGTTAAATTTTAATTTGAAGTTGATTAGAAGTTCGATATAGGGGAAAGAAGATACGCTGAGTTCGATTTTAGCTTCTTTTTTTTTGCCGGACAGGTAGTTCCGGAATTCGGCCGAAACTGGGAAATTCGCAGAAGTAAGGCAGGAAGTTTTCGTCCAAACAGATATGACTTATAGGGGTAGACACAAACATGCTGAATCCATATCTGAATTTGGTTTTCTCAGAAGATTAGCTTTTTGGCCTTAATCTGTTTCTGAATTTTAATAGTAAAAATATTCAAGGAGTCTGGCGAAGACTGGATCTGGCGTAGACAAGACCCAATTGTCTGGATCAAATATTGAATTTTTGGGATCCCATCGACACCTTTGGTCTTGTTATAAATAGCGGGTTACAAATAAATTACTTACTTACTTACTATTTTGATATGACATTGACGTTGTGTTCTTCGAACTGTATCGTCCGCTGAATCGGAAGCACAGGGTGGAACAAAAGAAGGGGGCTACTGGAGTAGACTACTGGAGAAAACTGAACTAAACATATGACGCTGGCAGAAATTTAGGCTAAATTTTAAGTTGGTTAGCAAAGCAAAAATGTGTGTTCTTCGAATTTTCCGCTGGAATTTGGAGCATAGGGTGTGATGAAAAGAAGGTCAGAGAGTAGATAGGGCGGAGGATTTAGAACATAATAGACTTAAGGAGGGTTTTCGGCAGCTAAAAATTTAGGGTTTTCGGCAGCTAAAAATTTAAGCCGAAGCCATTTTCCGCAGTTTCTGCGCTACTCCAGACGCCTGAAGAGTTTTTTTTTAACGGCGGTTCTCACGCTCTGGAAACCGCAGGTGCAACCGCAATGCACCTTTCATTCATTCATTCATTCATTTATTCATACTACACAAACTACATAACATGAATATAAGGCAAGAAACAAGACCCCCTGAAGCTATCTTCTTGGGGACTCCTTCCTGGAAAGAGTTTCCGGAAAGCAAGTGAAAAAAACTTTAAGGACCCGTCTTACTGATATTCGCTCTACATTCGTAATCATACCATCCATACTCATTTCTGGAGATTTCGAACTTCCGACGTCAGTTTTATCCACCACAACTTCACTAGGCTGATTTTCCGATTTGCCGTGTTTGGTTCTTTCGGAGCGGATCAGCCTCCAGTTTACTGCTTCCGAGCAGCCCAATCATATCTCTGAAACCGTCTTCCGGGCACCCGCTGTCCAGACGATCAGGTTCGGGCGGCGGCGGACAGACATTCCTGTCAGGATTTTCCGCACCATCATCAATTCCATACAGAAAGTTAGAATATTTTATACTTTATAACAGAAGTGCAAAAATCCGTCCGGGTATATTCTGATCGTCTTTTCGCAGCATGAGCTGGCTTTCAGTTAAACTTTAAGAATGTGGAGATGTGAATGAGAACATGGAAATGTGCCCTGTGAATTATCGATCAGCGGCCGATCGGTTCCGGTGCACATTCAGTTCCGGGGAATGACGCAGCTCACCAGCAACTAAAAATAATGCAATCCCACAACTTGGTGTTTTATTTATTTTTTTATCGTGTGGAGAGTTTGGTATGGCATGTGTAAGTATACGGAATGGAACGAGTCCTTCTTTCTTGTGTGTGCGTATTACACAGGAACGACTCATTTACATATCATTTTTACATATCATATTACATATAATACATATATATGTATTATAATAATGTGATATATGTATCATAATAATATATTATATACAATATTATATATTATAATAATCAAATGCTTAGAGTGCCTGCCTTGAAAGCAGAGGGTCCTGGGTTCAAATCCCGGCTGATGAGCATTTTTGTCTTTCAGTTCACACTTATAAAAAAAAAAATATATTACATATATATTTAATATATATATATTATATTATATGTATTTATATTATCTACATATAGTCAGTGTTTAAAATGAGGCCGACCTAACGAGCTCGTATCCTGCCGGCCCCCAGTGATCGAAATATATTGTTACGAAGTGTTTCCGAAATTAAGGAACCTGAACCTCAACCTATCTGCATTGCACTTACCTAAACAGGAAGCTGGTATGCGTATTACGGAGGAACGACTCATTTATATTGTATATATGTTATATAGGCTATATATATTCAAACAATGTTTATAACGGATACGTCAGCTACGATTCTTCACCAGCGATATTTCGGCCCTTCTTGGCAAGAGTCCTCGTCAGGCTGTCAATCCTCTGGATCAACGTCGGGGAAGGAAACAAACCTGTAATTCTCAAAGAATATTTATAGGCTATATATAAAATACATATATTTTATATGATATTATATATTTATGTTACCTACATATGGTCAGTGTTTAAAATGAGGCCGAGCTAACGAGCTCGTATCCTGCCGGCCCCCAGTGATCGAAATATATTGTTACGAAGGGTTTTTGAAATTAAAGAACCTGAACATATCTGCATTCCACTTACCTAAACAGGAAGCCGGCATGAGCAGTAATGGTGAGCTCCCAGTTGGCATCTGATAACCGATGGGCAGTGTCGGGGGCAGTATCATTTGCGTTACGTCACCGCCAGCTATGTGAGTAAAACAGTCATTAGTTTTTGGTAGCGAGCCATTCATCAACAAAATGCTCCACGCCAAATCCACCAGGAAGATCTATCTTTCTCGTGACGCCTATCAACACCAGATTCTAAATTCATTGCAGAGGATTTAAAGGATTTAATTATATGGCAAAAAACGGGAGAGAAAGGATTTCCAGTCGGTAGTACACTGTAAAAAGTTTCTCCGAGTAAGAATTAAAGTTAACTGCAGTATTTGCTACTGGGTTGCTACTAGAGATAATCTTGTCTCAGTAGAGACAAGATTAATCCCAGTAGCAAATACTGCAAGATTTTTTTTTACAGTGTATCGATTAGATTACTGAGAACATAATTTCATTTTCAACCCTGCGCAGGGACTCGTCCCTCTTTTTCTTAGGCTAACTAACTGTTCATTAGGTTTCAAAGTATTTACTAACCCTAGCGAACATACCTTTTCTTCTTTTCAAGCAGATTTTATTATGATAATGTAACTTTGAAACAATTTACAGAAAGAATAATCACCCCCAGATATTCAGCTGCTTTTTTTTTTGCCATATAGCGACCGCAACTTCTGTCCGTCCGTCGGTCGGTCCGGGTTTTGCTAGTTCGTGCACTTCCACATAAGCTAGGGCAATGCCGGCCAGATTAACTTGGAAATAGTAACTTCCCAGATCCGACCAGCTGGGGGGGGGGGGGGGGGGGGAGGGAGGGGGAATCCGGAAAATTGAGGTATGTATATCTTTCGAACGGGTGATCAGATCTTAATGAAACTTGATGTTTAGAAAGACCTCAGGTCTCGGACAACTCACTTCAAATCCGGACCGGATCCGGTGACTTTGCCGGAAGCTGGGCGGGGAAGCTGGAAATCTTGGGAAACGCTTAGAGTGGAGTGATCGGGAAGGAACTTGGTGGGAAGAACAAGCACAAGCTCTAAATATATCTTTGACACAACCGGGCCGGATTTGGGCACTGTGGGGGGAGCTTGGGGGGGGGGATTCGGTGATCCCGTGAGTTCGGTGCTAGGACGATGAAACTTAGTAGGCATATCTGGGACCCGAACAGATTGACTTGATAATAGTCATTCCCCCGATCCGACCATCGTGGGGTGAGTGGGGGGACGGGGAATCCGGAATCTATTGGCATGCATAAAGTTTGAACGGGTGATCGGATCTGAATGAAACTTGGTAAGTGGAAATAGCCATCGCCTCAGATATGTTCCACTTGAAGTCCGAAACCGGATCCGGTACTTGTGGGGGGGGGGAGGGGAGTTGGAGGGGGGCACCGGAAATATCGTCAAACTCTCAGAGTCGAGAGACTGCATGAGATGGAATTTGGTGGGAAGAACAAGCATAAGCGC
Source organism: Branchinecta sandiegonensis (assembly GCA_030848855.1). NCBI lineage: Eukaryota > Metazoa > Arthropoda > Branchiopoda > Anostraca > Branchinectidae > Branchinecta > Branchinecta sandiegonensis. The sequence continues at coordinate 2,382,250 of JAUPMV010000004.1, read as the reverse complement.
TAGATACGTTGTTGACTGAACCAGATAGTATCGGGGCTCTTTGGGGGGAATTGGAGGGGGATTCCCGGAATTCCGGAGATCGACAGTTAGGACACATCCAGATGGCGTCACTAGGCCTGGCTACCTTATCAAACAGACGGCATGAACTTCTCATGGCTTTTAGGAGGTCCTGTCTGTCGTTGGAGCTCTTTCGCAACATTCTGCCAGATTTCCAGCCAGCAGCTGAAAATAAACGCCCCACTCGAGGATCAAATTCGGGGAAGCAAAAGTTAAAGCTCCCTCCTGTAAACTGCAGTGTTCGCTATGACCGTCCATTCGTCCCGTACTTTTGCAAAAACTTTAACAGTGACTTGACTTGAATTGTGACCTCAAGTGTTTCTATCTTTGACGTGCCAGTGCTATTCGTTTTTGGATAATTATGGCTAATTAATAAACTTGATTTGATTTGATGTGCCATGGACGATGAAACTTGGCAGGTATGTTAGTGACCCGACGAAATAGACTCAAGGACCCGAAACAATGCCCTAAGAAATCTTCTATTCCTGGATCAGATCAGGAGTGCACACAAACCAAACGAATGGGCCAAATGGGGTGCAAGTTGGACAGTACCGAGTTTCTGCGGCCTAGATATGCGATTACTTGGTGTCCAGACCGGATCCGGACACGGTAAGAGGATGATGATGCGGGAACCAGAAATTTGCAGATAGTCTATGCTACAATTCGAGTCAAACTTGATGGATGGGAAGAGGAGATGTCAGAGAGGCGAAGTTTATGTGTCCGAATCGTATTCAGCAACAGTGGGGGGGGGGGAGTAACGGAATTTCTGCCGAAAAAGCCTAGTTTTAAAGTATTAAAATATTTTAAAAGACTGTTAGTTGAAGAGTAAATAGTGCGGGGGGTCCTTTAAGTCAAAAAGTGACGAGTAACTAGATTGTCCTATCTCAGCCCTTTTCGGTTAAACTTGAAGTGAAAAATCGCGAATTCACCTAGTGCGGAAACGTAGGGAGGGCAGAATTTGGACAGAAAAACCGCACGCTACCAAACGCAAGTTTAACTTTCGAACGCAGTTTGCTTACTGTGCGTTCACACAGAGGAATTGGGCGCGAAACTTTATTTCGTTGTAGTTTTGTAGCGGCTACAAAATCGCAGCAAGGTTCACACACGACGATTGGTTTCAGCTACTAAAGGTGGCAAACTGTTTCCATTCCTTCCTTCCATCCCCCCCTGTGAAGCAACTTTCTCCTAGGTTTTGAGGACCAAATATCTCTGCTTGTTTCTTACTATTCTTTTCATGTGTAACTGGCTGACATTTGACATCTAACATCGTTTCTCCAACAATTATATCCATTTTCCTATATTTTTGTGGGGCGACTTGGTAGCTGTAGTTGAAACAATCCAACTACAACGATTCTCCGAAAAGCCGCAGCGAGTTTGTAGGTTTGAGGCGAAAAATTTGTGGCCGACGAAAAATCGGGCTTTTCTGCGAATATTCGCTTCTTGGGAACGCACAGTAATTAGTGTTTTAACGACTCCGGCGATCCTTGCCTGGTCGAAGTTTCTTCGACGATTCAAGCAAACTTCGAACTTGCTAGTTCACGAAGTTGGACGGTCAGAGTTTGAAGGACAAAGAAACTGTGCCCGGCGACCAAAAACGGTATTCAAATAGAGACCTTTGAGTTTGAAGATAAATCAAAAACACAACTAATACAAGTAATGAGAAGCAAGCAGAATTCCACGGCCATCTTATCACGAGCCCTCGGCAATGACAGTTATACAACCCCAAACTGCGCCTTAATGCTCGGCCGGCGCTAATTCAAAACATTAATCTGCTTCTACCACCCAGCTTCTTCAGAACGTAAATCTCCTTCATGGTTCCCAATTGTTTACTATCCGAGCATTATGGCTGGAAATTACTCAAAGTAAATTACAGCGACATGCACAGTGCAAGTTCTCTGGTGGTTTTCTCTGCAACAGCGAAACATCATTTTCAATTGCTGCAGAGAAAGTTCTCTGCAATTCGTGTCAACTGAACGGTTGCCAGGTTCGCGTGATAAGAGATTACTCCATCCGAAAGATAAATGCGAGATGACGAGGCAAGCATCGAACTCGAAACGTGTTCGAAGAAAGCGGAGTACAGTGAGACAGAGAGAAGGATTAAATACTTTTGCCCGATGTGTGGAAAGATGGATGAGGATGTGTTCCACTCTATGTGTGAATGTGAAGGATTGAGTGATTTAAAGCGGGCCATAAAAGTTGTCTTTCTACCACACACACAGTGCTAACCATCCCTACTGTCACTATGAATGTTCAAAACCACTAAAAACACCGTAAAACAATGAGCAACTTAAAAAAAACCCACCAAATTTCCTAGGTTTGAAATAACTCTGTCTGGACTAAATCTCAGCCGATTATCTCGGACAGCTGTTATGGCACGTAGGGAGCCAAGGGTCAAAATAATAATTTCCATCTAATGCTCCCACTGTTTATTACAAATACAAATAAATTATAAAACCAAGACCAGTTTGTTACCTCTGAAGACATACAAAAATTATCAGTTAGGTCTTATAATTCTTTGCTAATCAATCCTGGAAAATTCCGCCATCTAGAAAAGAAGACGTTGTGCGTGGGTTTTTTCTCGAGCCAAAACAGCAACTCGGCAATCGAGTTCAAATCTAAACAAACCCGGGGCATGCGATCACTAAGAGAAGGTAAACCGAATGTTACTAGGGAGGAGTGGCTACTAGAAAAGATTGGAAGTACAAATATGGGGGATATCCGTAAGGTGGCTAGATTCCTCCGCGTTGGCTTTTCCCATAGAGAGCGTTTTTTTGTAGTTTGTTTTCTTTTTGTTTTGTTGCCATGACCCCATGGGTTTTTTCGTGCAATAAATTCATTCATTCAAATTCATTCATTCATCGAACTCGAAACGTGTTCGAAGAAAGCGGAGGACAGTGAGACAGAGAGAAGGATTAAATAGAGCATTATCGCAGCCTATTAATTCAGCGAGTACCAAAGGTCAACTCGCAACCAGCTTTTGGAATTCAATATCACTAGGTAGCATCTCTTTCAGTACAGGCTTACGAGAACGGCAAGATTTCACCAAATGCCGTTCACTCAAAGAGCCCCGTGTCTCGAAAATTCGGAAAAGACGAAAATCCCTAAGCAAAATTCCGGTAGATGACAAAATACTAGTAGATTCTGTGGGGCAAAGTCCGGTAGATCCCATGATCCAGCATCCAGTAAATTCCCTGCGACCAATTCTGGTAGATTCCTTGAGAGAGATTTCGGTGCAAAATTCCGGTAGGTCCACTGAGCAATAATCCAGTAGATTCCCTAAAAATCATCAAGCTTGTTCAGCTTGTTTAGCTTGTTCATATTGTTTTGTTAGTTTGTGTGTTGTTATTTTCTCGTTATTTATCGTTTTGTTTCTTTCATAATACTCCGAATTTTGTGTTTTACACTTTACGGGTAATAAAGTTCATTCATTCAAGTTCAGGTTAATTTGACAAATTTTCCGAAAATTCGGAATTTTGTATCTGTGTGGCCCACAAGTCTGTTTCGACGAGCAACGAGGTGTTTGTGGCAGCATTTTTAAATTCACTAGGTAGCATTTGTAATGTAAATTGTTTCCCTTTTCGCTATAAGTAAACGGGTCTTGGAAAAGGCTTAAAACATCCAAAACCGTGGGTTATTTGCTGGAATCACAGCCTAGTTTTAAAGTATTCAAATATTTTAAAATACTGTAAGTTGAAGAGTAAATAGTGCAAGGGGTCCTTTAGAGCCGAAAATTTGTCGATATACTCTCAAGTCTACGGAGCTGCATGCTCATGATCTCTCCAGCTAGGATCTTTTCGTCATAACTATGACATAATCTCCGTTGTCCACCAAAATCCCATTTTCGGCCCGTTTGACTAATTTCCTGAAAATTTGTGAACGCGGATTACCACGGATGCGATTTTTGCGTAGATTATTTCTTGTCACGCAATCCAAAATTTGCGACGGACCACCTCGGCTCCCGTCGTGAAACAATGTCGAATTTGCTCCAAGAAAGTACATCATACGTGACGTACAAATGATCGGAAAAAGTGTCACAAGAGCGCCGGATTTGTTGAAACGTCTGAATGAATCAGCTTTTAGGGGCTGAGTAATTAGAACAGAAAACGTAAGTTCAGACATTAATTTTATGTGCGCAGAAATTTCAAATTAAAACGAAACAGATGTTGTAAGCGTTTTACAGTAAGGCTTTTTAGTTTCTAGACTAGAAAAATGAGATAGATAAAGTGTTATAACTGAGTAAATAAAGCTTTTCGGAGTTACTGAACACGGAACCTTTTGAGCATGATATTTAGTCAGAAGCCATCGTAAGCAGCCTATCACCCGACTATAGCGATGTAGTAACGAGAGAGTTACTGGACACGGCACCGTTTGAACTTTGAATAGGCTATTAGTTAGAAGTCATTGTAAGCAGGCTAGATGTCTCTTTCTTCAAGAAAACCTTCTTCTCCCAACCACGGAACCACCCTATAGTAACGACAAAATGAGCCACCCATCATCATCCAGGATTGAAATCCGTATTCTGATTGCAATTGCAACTTCACGTAAAGCCACAATAAGCTCTTTGGAACTTCCGCTTAGATATGGTTAAGATAATATCAACTCGCAAATTGGCCCATATTATCCCAGTTCACGCTTCAAACAAATTAGGTTATATTTGCCTTACCCTCGCCACATTATCAGCATCAATCACACAGAGATAGTACAATATATCCATACGTTAAGACAGCTTTACTTTGAACTGAAGAGTACCTCAAACTATCACTGACAGGGAGGTTCGCACCTTTTTTTCTGCTAAAGGAATATAATTAACATACATCCTAAAGTTTAAGGCGTTTTTCCGTGCTCCCACAAACAGTTTGTGAGTAGATTGTGGCTCGAAAAATGTGTTTCCGCGGCCTTTTCTGCGGCCCGCAAGTGTGTTTCCGCGATCAACAAGAGTTTCGTGGCTCGCTTTGTGGCTCAAATTTGACAAACAACTGGCGAGGTGATTGTCGATTTTGTGGCTCGATTCTGGCGGGAAATTCTAATTCAGCAGCAAAATAGTGTCAAAACAATAAAGCTTTTTACATTGTCAAGCATATAGACTTAAAACTGAGGATACTTTTTGTATAGAATGGTAAGGAAATATGCCTGGAGTTCTATTTATTGAGATTTTACATCAATTTTATTTTTATTTCAGATATTTGAAATTACCCCCAAAAAATAGACAAAACGGCGTTTCCGCGAGTTTCAACTAGTGGCTCGACTGTGTGGCACACAATCGTGTTTCCGCGACAAACACTCAGAAGTGTGGGGTCGACAATCGTGTCGCGGAAAAAGGCCTTTAATTAAACGTTGATGATGGTGATGATAGCTGGGGCGCTAGTAATGAACTATACCGCATGGTGGCACTGAACTGTAATACTGAGAACCGTTTGAATAGCCCACGCTCCTACCTGTAAATGCGGTAGTAGGTCCAACCCAGACTGATTGTTGGCTGATACCGACTTGCTGGTCGGCCGAAGAACAGACAGACGTAGCCCATGCAGGTGTCGAAACCGCCGCATCTAAGTTACAAAAGAAGCTGATTCAATCTCTGAGTCAAGTCGGCGGCTTCTATCTATTTTGCTCTTTGTAAGAATTTCACTGCTGGTGCGATAAATGTGACCCGCGTCACTAACAATAATTGCTACAGAAAACTTCACCGACTCCCACACCGGTGTAGCGCCTCGGGGATGTTCGCCAATAATCGTATGCCTTCGTTTTACGAACTAAAACGTAAAGCAGTTTCATCGCTAAAAAGCCGCCTTTTGAGGTCAGATAATAACCTGATCCAAATTCTTACCGCTCCAATTTTTCAACTTTCACTGCCTTTGTGGAAAAAATGGAGCGATGAACTTGTGGTTCGTTGATTTTTTTTTTATTTTTTTTTTTAAATACGTGGTTATGTGTGATATTTAGGCTAGAATGTGTGTTTTTCCTCTGTGTATATGGCTACGGCTGAATTAAATAAATCAATAAATAAAATAAATAAATACAAATTTAAACAGTTTGAAAGAAAAATATGCGCTTCCTATGCTCTCCTTTCCAATACCCTAATTTGTTTACCTAGCTCCCTTCTGGCAAATATTCTCAGCTCGAGAAAAAAATAAACTCCATTCTACTTTCTTCAGATTCTCCAAATACTTACTTCGGCTCCCCCCTTGAACAAGAAATACCAAAATGATGAAAATATACAACATAATAGACCCTGAGCTTGCTATCTCTAATCTGATTCGCAACTCAAAAATCCAGTCCCACCCGTGGAGCAAAATTCGCAGAGTTGAAGTGTATGTCTGTAATCGTGCTCAGTTTTTAGTCAGTCACAGAGTCTCAGTTTGTAATTGTCGATTTTTTGTGTGTTCCCTATGAAAGTCTTACGTTTTGCTTTTGTTTTGTTTTTCTTTTCGACTCCGTCCTTTTTCTGTTTGAAACGACACGTGATAAATAAATAATACAAATATTTACAATCTATCCAAGTCAGATATAAAAGTTTGGCACTTTCGGCATCCGTTTACGCGAGGGCCGCCGAAAGAGCACCGAGAAATTCAACTCCTCGCAAACAGACAAACATGTGTGTGAATGATGTGTGATATCGGACACATAACGGCAGTCTGATGACACGAAAACGACCTCTCAAATTTCCGTTACCTGGTGCATGTAGCCTAAGCATTTCCCCTATCTCATAAAGAATGAGAAATACAAAGACATATCAACTGTGGTTCTTTAGAACGGTGACACGACTCTGTGGAATTCTAAAATTCTTTCCATGAGCATAACCCGATAAAAAATTTATCTCAAAATAGTACTATGAAGTAGTACGAAAAATTTACATGCAGTACTAACGATGCTACTACATGCTTCTACTTCAAGGCTACCGTGTTACTGCATACTACTGTTAGCAAGACTGGATGTTACTATGGCAAGACAGGATGCTACTGGATACTACCACATAAGACTGGACCAGTCTAAGGCACATTAAATGATAGTATTCTTTGCTATTACATAGTATTACATGCGACGTTTTCGTACTACTACCATTCTACTACGCAGGCTACAAATTTTTCACCGGGAATAAGTAAGTAAGTAAGTAGGTACGGTAAGTAATTTATTTCTGACCCGCCATCTGAAAAGCGGAGTATTTAAAATAAAATAATTAAACAAAACACAGCAAATACAATATACAATTTTTCATTAGTCGGGCAGAAAAGAATGTAGAGTGTCATGTGCTGGCTGGGCCCTGTTGTCCATGATTTTTGGCAAAGCCGACGAAATTTCGAAAAGTGTGACGCTTGCATCTTTAACTTCTGGAACTCCTTCTTCCGTAGAACATGTGCGACACCAGGGCGAAATGAATAATACTATCATATATCTGGCTACATTATTTTTGCTACCTGTCCGTAATTTACAAGCAAAAGTTTTTCTTTTTGTCCGATTCTGATTCTTTTGTCTGATCTTATTAACATCTATTCTGAGTTTGCCTATAAGAGTGCTTTTGAATCACGCCCGATTCCAGTGACGACTTGGATATGGGTGATCTGTGCATGGAAAGTGCTAGAATTCTTCCGATTTAACTACCTTAAAGGACCCCTCGAACTAATTACTGTTCAACTTACAGTATTTTTAAATATTTGAATACTTTAAAACTAGGCTGTGCTTTCAACAAGTAACCTACGGTTTTGGCTGTTTAAAGCCTTTTCCGAGACCCGTTGACTTATAGCGAAAACAGGGAAACAATTTACATAACCGGTTTTTCTGATGGAAGAACTCCTCGTGAGAACCATCGACAGCGTGATAAACGTCGAAAGCAGCAAAGCACGGCAAGTGAAAAATCAGTGTGGTTTTGTTAGAGGGGTTGGAATGTACCGTACGAAATTGGGGTCTCCGGGTTTAGAAATATCCGTAGTGATAATGCAAGTAGGTCACGTTAGTATTATAGGTAAGACAGGTCCTTTAAACATTTAAGCTAACTGTACCACGACATAGATGTTGGCCAATCACGGAGATACGTTTCCGCATCTTCTCCAGGATACGACTAAAAATTATAGACAAGTGCCTGCGCAGTGTAACTCGCAAGAAAATGACGAGAAAAGGGTTTATGAATGTTCACAGTCTGAAACAACCACGAATGCGCGATATGGAAATGGCTAATATTCCTCTCATCTGACCTTCAAATGAGTCATCTAGCAAAGCAAGAATTAATTAATCTTATTGAAGAAAAGATGATTGCTGATACATATGAAGTGATCGACGGGTTACCCACTCCTCAGAACTTGCTTTGCACTCTTTCCCGGCACCGGCCGAAACCAGCCTTGCCGAAAGCGGTGCCAACCATCGATTAGGAGATTCATCTTTAAACATGCTGGTTTTAGTATTCTAACACGTGGCAACTGGTTAAACGCTGGTGGTCAACCGCTCGGGAGTGACATCCCTTTGCATTAATCAGCGATGATCGACCGGTAACAGGGACTTAAAACCACTCCACTCCACAGAGGTTTCATAACAGATAACACGAGGATGCGCGGTTTCAACAGATAATGCGTAGCAGATAACACTTCGGATGTTATCTGTTGTGTTTCAAAATGTTATGCGTAATAAGCGTTATCATCAGGAAGAACCGAAAAACAGCCAAAAAGTATCTGCTGAGTTTTCCGACATCATGATGATAACGAATAAAGTCAGTAGATGTTTTTTTGGCTCTTCCTAACAAAGCTTGTTACGAATAACATTTCATGTATAACGTTTTCAAACACAACAGATAACACCCGAAGTGTTATCTGTTACGCATTATCTGTTGAAACTGCGCATCCTCGTGTTATCTGTTAATGAAACTTCTGAAAGTGTATCCTACTTGTTTTTAGCTGCAAAATCTCTCTTAAAGGACCCCTCTTGCTTATTCTGCCTTTCATAATATACTTAGCTTTCATATGGAATTATAAGCTTTTAAAATTCCCACCTTTCTCCATTGTTTCGTTTCGTAACTACGATTTTTTTGCGCTTTTTCGGCCTTTCCGAGTTTTCCCGTCACCCAACGAAAAATTTGCCGGAGTTTTCAACGTCCGTTGACAACTCTTTCATACATAAGAATGTCATAATCTTCTGTTTATTACTTCTTTTTTTTGCTTAGTTTTCCCACTTTTTACTCAAGGAACGTTCAGTTTTCAAATGTTTCGCGCTAAGCCGCCGCGTCGGAGAGCAGGACGGCTGGGTATAAGGAGGGTTTTCGCGAGATCTCGGAATCACTTTCCGGAGAGCGAAGCGCATCGTGAAAACAGTGGGAAAGTGATTCCTGGAATCACTTTCCACTTTCCCTCTGGACTGATCGCGAAAACCCATGGAAAGCTGATCTCGCCGAGAAAATGTTGAATTACAAACTTTCTCGACTAAATATGGTTCACTAACCTCGTGGAATCACCTTCCGGGAAAGCTGCTTCGGTTTCCAAAGCGCGAAAACCGGGTTGGAAAGTTCGGCAACTTTCCGGAATAGGAAAGTGATTGGAAAGTGATTCCGACTTTGCTTTCCAGCTAGCGAAAACCCTCCTGTAGTCGACAAGTGCTAACAAGAGAATCGCTAGTTTCAGGTGGAAAGTAATGGTATTTTTGAAAAACGTTTTTCTTATCCATTTCATAGGGAAAAGATCGTTTCCTGTAAGAGCTGTGGTTTAAAGCACAACTCTTACTAGAAATGATCTTATCACCATGAAACTGATCAGAAAAATATTTTTCATAAACACCATTATCTTCCACCTGAATTTAGCGATTTTCTTGTTAGCGCTTGTCCATTCTCTCCATCCTTCCTGCTCTCCGACGCGGCGGCTGGGCACAAAACATTTGAAAACTGAACGCGCCGTTGTCAAAAAGTAGGAAAACCAAGCAAATAAAAGAATCCACAAATAGATGATTCCCATATCCTTGTGTGTGAAAGAGTTGTCAGCGGACGTTGAAGATTCTGGCAAACTTTGTGTTGTGTAACGGGCAAAACTCGGCACTACCGAAAAAGTGCTAAAATTTCGTGGGAACAAGACGAGAAAATGGAGAAAAGCGGGGATTTTAGAAGCTTATAATTCCATAAGGGAGCTAGGTATAGTACAGAAGGCAGAATAAAAGAGGGGTCCTTTAAGGTATTTCTTTTCGCACGACTGTATTTGACTGGATTCTGATATCGCCATTGAGACGAAGGCCCCTTGCCAGCGACACAGCAAGGGTTCTGCGAGCAGCATCTTCAGTTTCGCCCATTATCTCCCACGTCCACGTCACTGCCAGTCGCCAGACGTTTCGCAAATGAGCAAAAACTTCAAAGGAACTCGAGACATGGAGAGTGGTTGACGACTCTCAAACTACAAATAATGGTGAACTGTGAATCCTGAATTATAGAGCAACGACCAGGAACGCGAGGCAATTAGCAATAGATAATTCAGATATTATAAATGAATTAAAAAAAAATCATTTGAATCTGAATATTAGGCTAAATTAGGAGCTTCGGCTCAGAATTTGTACATTGTCATTTCTACCTATTTCGTCTGATATGCCCAACCCAAAACTATCCGTTCTTGGCAAAACGAACCCGGCGAGCACGTTTTCGACATTTCATCGATTCGCTGTTGGCGGAAGATACACCTACCCAAAACCGTAATCAGTAGCGTATATTAGGGGGGGGGGGGGGGGGGGGACAGGGGCGATCGCCCCCCCCCGAAATTCTTGAAAAAAGGGTTTTTAATTGGAAAAACGTGTGCGAAATACGGGCGACAGGGGCGATCTTCATCCGAAATCCTCGGAAAAGGAACTTTTTTACGGGAAAAACGTACGCGAAAATACAAATTGAGAAGCTAAATCGAAATTATTTACAGTATGGTTCAGTAGCTGATCATAGAAACAGTTTTTGAGTCGTAGTGTGCATGATTACAAGATTAAATGGTGTTTTTTGCACCTAGAGGTATTTTTAGTGTTAAAAACGGTCAAAATATGCAAAAAAGACTGAAAAATTTTAGGCTTTCCGGCCGATAAGGGGGTGGCCTTCGGCCACATTTTTTCACTGAGCTGACGCCCCTCCCGAAACGAATCGGAATATACGCTCGTGACCGTAAATATCAGAAAAGTCAAGTATTCTCGAATTCCGATGGCACTGGCTCGGAATGCTTGCACAAAATCGGACTTCAGTCGTCTATTTCTTAGGACGATATATCGCAGCAACGAGTACACTGTAAACAAAATCTTGCAGTATTTGCTATTGGGATTAATCTTGTCTTTGTTGAGAGAAGATTATCCCTAATTAGGATTTTATCCCAATAGAGATAAGATTAATCCCAGTAGCAAATACTGCATATATCCGCTCTATATATCCTCCAATTCGGAGGCCCGACTTTTATCCGGTAGCCTACGTTCTAATTTAACACTAATTCATAAATTTTCCGTGTTCCGCTACTTCCGATACGTACTATGCTCCGACGATTGTTCGCGAGAAGCTCAGTCGTCAGAAAAATCGGTTATGTAAATTTATCCGTGTTTTTGCTACAGCCTAACCAACGGGCCCGGAGAAAGGCATAACACAGCCGAAGCCATGGGTAATCTATTAAAAGCAGAGCCTAGTTTTAAAGTATTCAACTATTTTAAAGTCTTGGAACGTTAAAATGTGCAAAGGGGTCCTCTATGACGATGTGTTTTGCCAGCAAAGTACGTCCCAGATCATCTTTCCTTATGGGGCTACGTACAGCTGCATTTTTATCGCATGTCTAATTTTTTTCAATTTTTTTTTTTCAATTTATTTAATAATAAAGCAAAACATATCTCTCGTGGGCAGAGCCCAAATACGATGTTTTTGTAGTCATAAGTAAAGATAAAATAAGTTGTCAACAGATAATTTAAAAAAAAAAAGTAACAAGGCAGGAAAGTGCCAAAGAGCATTGTACTGCTTTACGAAGCTCGGCACAAAGCTTCTACTGTAGCGCATAGTGTTACAGTAGATTGGGGTCAGTTTGGGAACCTTTTCAGCCACTTCTCGGGGGGGGGGGGGGGGACGAGATCTTACAGGAACAAAGGGTGGGGGAAGGAATGAACGGTATATGGGGTGCTGGAGAAGGGAGGAGCCAAAGTTGCGGCATAGTTTTTCGCGCGGGAAGAAAGGGATTCAATTTTAAATTCTTTGAGGTAAAAAGAGTATGGTAGGGGGGAACCGCCATAGATAATCTGCAGCGATCTCTTCTGAACTCGCTCTATTTTATCAGTTTCACCTTGGGTAAGAGCAAACATTAGCTTTAGATTGTCCTTAGGAACCCGAAACTTTTTCAGTGTTTTCAGCATTTGAATTGCGCTGTTAGCTTTCTTTACAACTGTCTTTGTATTTTCATGCCATGAAAGGTCAGAAGAGATCACTACACCTAATAGCGTTATTTTATCTCTGATGAGCCCTGGGTCGATAGGAGGTTCGAAAGACGGCCGAGTTTTTCTAAGAAAAGAAAAGGTCGTAACCGAGCACTTATCTTCTACTTTCGCATTGCCTGTGAAAATTTGATTTTATTTTTATAAAGCGTTTTCAAAAGCTGCTATCCACAAGCAAAGTTACAGTCAAATGCCCCCCCCCCCCCCCTCCAAGGACGCTGGCCGTCTGCCTGTAATTTCGAAGAAAATGGCGGCGAAGAGATGCGCCACCGAGGTCGCCCAGAAACTACCTCATTAGCCGACAGCGCAAAATGTAAGGCATCCTATGAAAGCTTAAGGCTACGAAAGGTAATAACAAACGCCACCAAAGGCGTATTCTCGCCGTTCCCCGAGGACTCCTCGGGGAATCGGGTTGCGTCAACGCGTTACGCATCAGATTCTTCAGTGAAAAATGGAAGCTTTTGAAGAGAAACTGGAGAATACGTACTAATGATGAAGAAAAACCTACTAATGGTGATTAAAAACTTACTAAGTGATGAAAGAAATGAAAATTTGGCAGAAGAAACCGAAAAAGGAAAACGTAAATACGCATCCAGCGTGACATGTTCTCGCCCAGGTGTGAAAGATACGGTACGCAACCTGTGCGCAACGCAAGATAAACGCATTCGCGACGCATCGCAACGACGTGAAAATGTGAAAGAGGCTTTATAGAGCCAGCCACCCTTCCTTTCCCACTCACTTGCAACCTTTTAAGATGCAGCTAGCAGCGTTGCCAGTTTAGAAAAAAATGGCTTGGCAGTTTCGAATATTTTATGAACAAATAAAACTTGGGAACGTCTGTCGGCATCGCTTCCAATCAAAAACAGTGCTTTGCAACATTTAATGCGATCATGTTCCGTCCATTCGCAATTACCCGTATGACCTCCACTTTATCCAGACGCCCCGCATCGCAAATATTCATTTATCTCGACTTCTCAACATCCGACAGCTGAGCTTAACTATTAGCCAGTGGCGAACTTCTGCCTAGGCAGCTGACTATAGGGGCCCAAGTGGTAATTATAATGTGTAAAAAATTACTGCAACCTGTCTATTTCCTTTCCAAGTCTGCTTGCCTATTTCATAAAGTCCAAGTACATTAAATAGAAAAAAAAACGTTAAAGGACCTCTCCCACTATTTACTCTTCAACTTGCAGTAGCCTATTTTAAAATATTTGAATAATTTAAAACTATGCTGTACTTCCAACAAATAACCCACGGTTGTGGCTATTTTAAGCCTTTTCCAAGACCCGTTGACTTGTAGCGAAAACAGGGAAACAATTTACATAACCGTTTTTTCTGATCGAAACTTCTAGCAGAGAACCGTCACAGCGTGATACACATCGAAGGTGGCAGAACACGGCAAGTGAGAAAATTCAGCGTGGTTTTGTTACAGGGGTTAGAATGTACCGTACGAAACCGGATTTAGAAATATATGGAGTGATTATGGAAGTAGGTTGCATTAGTATTTATTTTTTATTAGTACCCTTTTAAGATCATTTTTACTGAATTGCCGAAAAGTTGGACCCGACTGGATTAACTTTACCTACAAGAGATGAAAATAAATCCGCTCAAATTCTCAACAAAAATATACCTATGTTTAGGTCTAGGCTCAGTGCCGTCTTTTACTTTTGGTGGACCCTAGGCCATCCATGGTCCCGTTTCATGAGACAAAAACACAAAACGCCATCACATTCGCACGCACATTTCTTGGTCGCCGCACTGGTCACATCTGAGCATAATTTCGGTAACGTAAATGACGGTGCAACGTGGCTGGTCACACCTGAATCGTAATGAACAACACTGTAAAAAAATAATCTTGCAGTATTCGCTACTGGGATTAATCTTGTCCCTAAAAAGATAATGTTACTTCTAATTCGGATTAAGCTTATCTCAGTAAAGATAAGATTAATCTCAGTAGCAAATACAGCAGTTAAATTTAATCCTTAATCGGAGGAACTTTTTACTGTGGAGGCAACAGGGCTACTCCAAACCCACAAAGTTCGTATTTCCAACTTGAGCGGTTTTGAGCCTGAAGAGGACCCTTGCCAAGAAGGGCCGAAATATAGTTCTAATAAAGTTCAGCTGACGTATCTGTTTTCCACTATCAAACATGATTCGCAGTCAGCTTGGGCTGAAGGAATGTTTATTATTATTATTAGTTAACCTATTGATGTTTTATTTGTAATTATTATTAGTTAGGGTCCTGTCCTAGCTAATTACAATAGTTGTGTGTTTTTGTTCCAATATAGATAAACGAAACTTAACTGAACCTCGAACTGAACCGGAATATGGAGAATTTATCTCAGCTTCCAACGCCGGAAACGGTAGGAGCTTCGGAGACTTCAAGAAGATTTCCGCCGACACAATTATCTTTCTCTCTAGCCGTTCTATCGCTCGTTCCCTTTGTCCAATAATGCCCCAATTAACACTAAAGATAGAAGTGCTTACCGTACTCAAAGTTTTCCCAGGACTAGAAGTCGGTGGGCGAATGGCATCCACAATCAAGGATATGACGAAAGCTAATTGCGTAATAGCTCGACAACTGCGTAGTTTGTCGCGGCTGAGCGAAGTACAAGAGGGGAGCGATGGCGTATCCGACTTTTTGTTATCGCCCATGCAAACTATGAAGCAAGGCAACGTCAACGTCCAGATCGCGGCTATCAATTTTATGTCAACTTGCTCGTTCTCATCGATTTTTTCGTTTTTTTATTGCGGAGATTTTTATGGCGGATAACCTCCAGCGCAACTTGATGGAGAATAGTCAGTTTATGATGCTATCAATTTTAATGCTTCACTGAAGAGCTCCTCGACTCCTTTTCCCATTATGGTCACATATTGCCGCATTTAAACTCAAAATCCCCGGAAACACTAAATCCCTTTGCCTGTATGTACGTGCTACCTCCCCAGTGTCTTGAAAGTACCGTAGCCTAGCACATGATATAGCCTACAATAAAGAACAAATAAGCAGTAGAACCTCTGTCTCCCTATCTACGACCCTGCGGAGTCAAATAAATCCCAGTATCGTGCCCGATGCAAACGAGCGGAGTTTAGGAGCACGCGGAGCATCACAATTCGTTACCTCTACAAATAGCTACATCACAGTAAAGCCCCGAAGAAAAAAATTTCAAAGTAAAAGCCGAAGTTGTCTGGACGCGCTGAAGAGCCGGTCAGCGCCTCCTGCACTAATTCCTCTGATATACACAACAAAGAGGGAAGTAGCAACTCAAAGCTAAGCAAATACCTCTAGCTCAGCTCAGTTTTGTCGGGGTATCCATAGTCGCTGCATGGGACCAAAGACGGAGGTTCTATTGGCTGATTTGTTCTTGCTACACTTAGAAAGCTGATTAGTACGGCAGAAAATGAGAGAAAAAACGTTACCAGTACATACGAATGCTTACTGTGAACATACCTCATCTGGATATTTGCTTTCTACAAAATCGTAATACCAGCCGACATTGTTCACAAATTAAATAATCTGAATTTAACAGTTAGTGCAACTAACCCATCATTGTCACATTCTTATTAATTATTCAGCGAGTTTACTCAGGTTCTGCCTCAGGCCTGCCTCTAGTCCTGTCTCTGTGCCTCCGTGCTAAAACGTCAAGTGATTCCCCCTCGCATTTTGATGTATGAAAACATGGCGGATCGTTAAGCCAATCGTTTCGGCCAAGTGCCATATAGCGATCGCGATGAAACTTGGCAGGCATATCAGTGACACGAAAAGATTAACTCGGGAATAGTCACTTTCCTGATCTAACCATCTGGGGGGGGGGGGGGATCTTAATGAAACGTGATATTTGGAAAGACCTCATGTCTCAGACGAACACTTCAATCCCGACCGGATCCGGTGATTTTGGGGGGATCTGGAGGGGGAACCGGAAATCTTGGGAAACGCTTAGAATGGAGGGATCGGGATGAAGCTTAGTGGGAAGAACAAGCACAAGCCCTAGATACATACTGACATGACCGGACCGGATATTCGGGCACCGCGGGGGTGCTGGGGGGGGGGGGGGTCCAGGATTCTAGGGATCCCCCAAGATTGGTACTTCCTGATGTACTAGGACGATGAAACTTGGCGGGCATATTATGGACCCGAACACACTGATTTGAGAATAGTCATTCCCCGATCCGTGGGGCGATGGAGGGAAGGAGAATCCGGAATCTAGTGGCATGTAAAACTTTTGGACGGGTGATCGGATTTGAATGACACTTTGCAAGTGGAAAGAGCTTTCGTCTCAGATGTTCCATATGAATTCTGGACCGGATCCGATACTTGTGGGGGGTGGGAGTTCGAGGGGGGACCGGAAATTTCATGAAACGCTTCGTCGAGGGATGGAGATGGGTGCCTAGAACAAACATAAGTCCTAGATATGTTTTTGACAGAACCAGATCATATCGCAGCTCTTTGAGGGGTGTTGGAGCCAGCTCGAGGGGGTTTCCCGGAATTCCGGTGATGGTGCGAGTTAGGACACTTCCAGATGTGCTAAGGACGATGAAACAGGGCAGGCATATTCGTGACCCGATCAAATAGACTTAAGGAACCGAGACAATGCCCAAGGAAGACTTCCGTTCCTGGATCCGACGGAGTCGGGAGAGTTGTGTTTTGAATCAGATTCAGCCGCAGTAGGGGGAGTTGGAGGGGGTACTGGAAATAGTGTGACACGTGTAGGGATCAAACGAGTGGATCTAAACTTGGAAGGTAGAAAATTCATTTTCTCCAGATGTTCCAAGGCAATGCCAAAAATGCTCAGACTCGAGTGAAACCAGATATCCTATTTGTAGCTCCGAACCTAGGTGGGTTGAAGGGGGTGTTTTTTTATGATCTCATCTACCTTCTGGCATTACCTACTCGTAAAAAAGTGCCATATGATTTGGTAGCTCTTGCTTTACTTTTTATTCACACCTCACAACATTTTTGTCTGAATTTTCTGCTAAACTACTTTGACAGTGTGCAGCTGTGTAGGTCGTACCGAGTTCTGGTTTGCACTAGCAACCTGAATGTGGATGACACAGACATTGCGAATGCGAGAAGACTTCGAATTAATTTCTCTGAGCAGTCAAGACTTAATTTATCGGCAAACTTGGTCTGCCACGATGTCGTGCGACTGGCGAAATAAACAAGCTTTGGACTCAGTTCCACAGCCAAGTACGAGAAACCGTTGGGAAATGAATCAAATGAATAGTGCAGGGCCTCCTTTTGCTTAAAGTTCAATCGAAAAGGGCTGGGATAGGACAATCTAGTTACCCATCACTCACTCACTTTAATTTGCTTGAAGACCCGCTGAAAATGCGTTACCTCGTTTTTCCACTATTCACGAATAATCGATTTTCAAATAGTGGAATTTCTGTGTGATTTGTGGTAACTCGACGCGCTTGTGTTTTTGTTGTATGCCTTACGAGAAAGATTTATGATGTTTTTCTTGTTCAGGCACTAAGCAATCTTCACCAACCTCACCAATGCCAACTGAAAAGCCGCGTTTGTGTTGAGATTAAAATTTCCCGCGTCATAGCAGAATTTACGTTGTGGGGACGGCCGCATTTATTCTGAACGTCATAACTAGAGCAGATAGTGAAAATAAAAAAAAATCCCTTTGCAGAATCCAAATAATTCAGTGTATTCAACGAAATGACACAAAAATAAGTTGGCTTTCCAGTTAAGCTTTAAACGATTTAATTTGAAAGCACTAAACTATAATCACACCCTCGCATGCACGAGCTGGTAGTATTAGATATGGAGTTAACCTTAATGGGTAGAAAAAGAGCACTGCTATACCATGCACGCGAGTAAACGAGTTTTTATCTAATTTCTTATTTTTTTTTCATTAGCGCTATGCCTTTGCCCCGGCTACCCTGTGCTTTGCGCATTCATTATGAACTAGTTTCACCCGCGCCTTCGAGGGTGAGAATAGTATACGACCGCTGAGTCAAACTTAGCCTAATCTAGTGTCTCCTTCATTGCTATGTCGAAATCACGCGCGTTATACTAGTGCAAACCAGAGCTAACTAGCCTACGACCGTTGGATCAACTAGTGGAGAGACTCGGAACTACATGGCTGAGCGCTGCTACACTGTCAGAAGTGTCATAACAGACAACACAAGGATGCGCGGTTTCAACAGACAACAGTTTGGACGTTATCTGTTGTCGTCACAAACGTTATTCATGAAATGTTATGCATAACAAGCATTGCCAGAAAGAGCCAAAAAATCGCCAAAAAGCATCTGCTGAATTTTCCAATTTCATGGCGACAAACATGCTCTTCCTGGCAAAGCTTGTTACGCATAAAATTTCATGCATAACGTCTGTCACGACAACAGATGAAATTCCAAGTGTTGTCTGCTGAAACCACGCATCCTTATGTTGTCTGCTATGAAACTTCTGGCAGTTTAGAATAGCTCCCAGCACAACGACCAAACAGGAAGACAAATATTTTGCTGGTATAATGAATAAAAGTGAACAAAATAAGTCTATGGTTGTGAATATTTCTTTCAATAACTGATTTTGAAGTTTTTTTTTCATTTCTGATAGTTCGGGCCACTGAATGCTATGGCGAGATAATCACTAGAGCTTGCAACCCCGCTTGAGGGTTAATGGGGTTTCTACTACTTGTGAATATTGTTGGTTGGTGTTAGGGTTTTGCAGAAAGGAAAGGTACAGTCGTTTTCGCCAATAATCGTTCCTTAAAGGACCTGTCTTACCTATAATACTAACGCAACCTACTTCCATAATCCCTACGTATTGGAGACCCCAATTACGTGTCGTACATTCTAACCCCTCTAACAAACCACGCTGGTTTTCTCACTTGCCGTGTTTTGCTACCTTCGATGTGTATCACGCTGTCGACGGTTGTCTGCGATAAGTTTTTCCATCAGAAACAACGGTTATGTAAATTGTTTCCCTAATTTCGCTACAAGTCAACGGGTCTCGGAAAAGGCTAGAATAGCCAAAACCATTGGTTATTTGTTAAAAGCACAGCCTAGTTTTAAACTACTCAAATATTTTAAAATACTGTAAGTTGAAGAGTGTGAGGGGTCCTTTAATTGTTTTAACCCATCTTCGGCCATGGCAATCAACTCCTTTAAAACAACTATTAGCATAGCTTACTTTGAATACTGATGGAGGTCGTCGGCGAAATCTGGACCAAGAAAGGTCGAGAATCCACCTGTCTTGGAGCAAGAGGGACATTGCCTTGTCGAAAAGAAGTTGCTGTTTTCGACTTGGTGTTGTTGATTGTGGTTGTCGTGACTGTTGTCCGCTGTCGGGCTACGGCGATTCCGACAGGAATTGATCCTGAAATGACGGATGTTCAAGCGAAAAAAAAAAAATCAGAAGCAAATGATCTGAAAAAAACCTGTCAGAGACGGCGTACTGGCGCTGTCGCTTACTACGGCTCGACTCGCCTGTTTTATTGGCATTCTTGTCTTTTTCTTTTTTAAAGCACAACTCTTACTAGAAATGATCTTTTCCCTATGAAAGGGATTAGAATTTTTTTCTTCAAAAATACCATTATTTTCCACCTGAAACTAGCGATTCTCTTGTTAGCGCTTCTCGAATACATCCAGCCTTCCTGCTCTCCGACGCGGCTGGGCGCAAAACATTTGAAAACTTAACGTGCCTTGGTTAAAAAGTGGGGAAATAAGCAAATAAGAGAAGTAATAAACAGAAGATTATCACATCCCTATGTGTGAAAGAGTTGTCAGCGGACGCTGAATATTCCAGCAAACTTTTCGTTGGGTGACGGGAAAACTCGGCAAGGTCGAAAAAGCGCTAAAAATTCGTAGTTACGAAACAAAACAATGGAGGAAGGGAGGGATTTTAGAAGCTTATGATTCCATATGGGAGCTAAGTATATTATAAAAGGCAAAATAAGCAAGAGGGGTCCTTTAATGTTTACTCCACTATTTATCTTCTTGATTTAGGGTTATAGTTAAATAAATATACATACAGTACCCTCATATAAACCGAGCCGACACACATTGCTTCTTTTCCATCACCAAAATGCGAAGCATCTCCAGCACGTGCCAAACCGAGAATAGGCTACTGACATTCATAAGTACCCTGCAAACTGAGTCTTTATGACCTGGACTGCCGCCTGGCCTTTTGGCTATAAACTGTTTCTGTAACAGGTCATCGTTTTTTACAAAGTTTATCACCCATGGTTCGAAATTACGAAAGCACAACCGGTGCGAAAGTTTGAGCTTATAGGTTCGCTGAATAATAGCTGCGTTCGTTGCACTCCGGGCCGTCTCTGGTTGTTTGTCACCGGTGTCCGGTTCTTCTCTTGCAACGCGTTTTTTGGTTCCCCGGTGGGTAGTCACTGGTGAGCGCAAAAACGGCCTAAATTCTGGATTTTGCGCGAAATCCCGTATATTGACGAAAACTTGCTAAATTCTAGGTAAAGCCGGGCTCTTGAGCAGGTTCTGGTTAGTCCGCACCGGTGAGATAGTACCGGACACCGGTTAGTTCAAAAAAGGGTTATAAGACTGGTTAGTAGTCACCGGTGGATGCAAAAACGCCTTATAAGAATAACCGGAGACCACCGGTGAGAACTCTCGTGACAAAGAACACAGCTAATGCTGAAATACGAAAACATAATTGCGAATGAATAAGCGATTATTCACCCGTGAGCAAGACACCATAGCCAATTGACAATATCCGGAATAAACAAACAACTTACAAAATTATGGCAGCTCTACAATAATAATTGTATTCTTGAAAGCCCAAGGGCAATATAAACAAAAAGAAGAAACTGACAAAAATGATCTTATCCACACTACTCTAACTACCACTATAAGCAACAAATATAGCCTATTTTTATGGCACTTGCAGCCTCTGGCTCAAGTGCCATATACCGATCACAATTCTGTCTGTCGGTCTGTCGGTCTGTCGGTCGGTCCGAGTTTTTTGTCCCACATATCCGAGTTAGGGTACTTCCAGATGTGCTAGGACAATGAAACTTGGCAGGCATGTCAGGGACCCGACCAAACTAACCTGGAAATAATCAGTTTCCCGATCCGACCATATGGGGGGGGGAGTGCGGGGCGCTGGAAACTTGAAAATTTAGGGCATTTTGTCACTTTTTTCTGAGTTAGGGTACTTCTAGATGAGCTAGGACAATGAAACTTGGCAGGAATATCAGGGACCCGACCAAACGAACCTGGAAATAATCAGTTTCCCGATTCGACCATAAGCGGGGGAGTGGGGGCGCTCGAAACTTGAAAATTTAGGGCATTTTGTCACACTTTTTCGAGTTAGGGTACTTCCAGATGAGCTAGGACAATGAAACTTGGCAGGAATATCAGGGACCTGACTAAAGTAACCTGGAAATAATAAGTTTCCCGATCCGACCATATGCGGGGGAGTTGGGGCGCTGGAAACTTGAAAATTTAGGGCATTTTGTCACACTTTTTCGAGTGAGGGTACTTCCAGATGAGCTAGGACAATGAAACTTGGCAGGAATATCAGGGACCCGACCAAACTAACCTGGAAATAATCAGTTTCCCGATCCGACCACATGGAGGGGAGTGCGGGGCGCTAGAAACTTGAAAATTTAGGGCATTTTGTCACACTTTTCGAGTTAGGGTACTTCCAGTTGTGCTAGGACCATGAAACTTGGCAGGCATATCAGAGACCCGACCAAATAAAATTAGGAATAATCAGTTTTCTGATCCGACCATTTTGAGGGGGGGGGTGGAGGGCAGGGGAATCCGGGAAACTGAGAAGTGTGCAACTTTCGAACGGATGATCGGATTGTAATGAAACTTCATAACTGAAGAGAATATATATCTGTAATGTCCCGTTTAAAGTCTTGACCGGATTCGGTAGCCAGGGGGAGTTGGGGGGGGGAGACCTGGAATTTCAAGAAACGGTTAGAATGGAGGGATCGGAGTGAAACTTGCTGGGAAGAACAAGCATCTGCTCTAGATAAGTCCTTTAGACCATTGTCCTGGATTCGGACACTTATGGGGGGGGGGGGGAGGGGTCCCGGAATTCCGGTGATGGTGGTTTTGGGGATTTTCACGATGAAACTTGGCAGGCATATCAGGGACCCAATCAAACTGACTTCAAAATAAAAATTTTGTCGATCAGATAATGGTGGGGGAGTGGAGGGAGGGGAATCCGCAGGGGAATCCGGGAAATTGAAAAGTGTGTAACTTTCGAACGGATGATCGGATTGTAATGAAACTTCATAACTGAACAGAATATATATCTGTAATGTCCCGTTTAAAGTCTTGACCGGATTCGGTAGCCAGGGGGGAGTTGGGGGGGGGAGACCGGAAATTTCAAGAAACGGTTAGAATGGAGGGATCGGAGTGAAACTTGCTGGGAAGAACAAGCATCTGCTCTAGATAAGTCCTTTAGACCATTGTAATGGATCCGGACACTTATGGGGGGGGGGGGAGGGGGTGATGGTGGTTTTGGGGATTTTCACGATGAAACTTGACAGGCATATGAGGGACCCGATCAAACTGACTTCAAAATAAAATTTTTGTCGATCTGATAATGGTGGGGGGAGTGGAGGGAGGGGAATCCGAAATTTTCAGTCATGCGTAATTTTGGAATGGGTGATCGGATTCGAGTGAAATTTAAGAATTCAACAGAGGACATTTCTCCGATGTTTTTTTCATATCCGGACCGGATTCGGCAACTATTGGGGGGGGGGGGGCGGAAAATACGTGCCCCGTTTAGAATGGAGGGATCGGGATGGAACTTTGTGGGAAGAACAAACAGATGCTCTAGGTAAGTAATTTGCTGAATCGGATTGGCTACGTGCACCGCGGGGGAGCTGGGTGGGGTGGGGGGGGGGGTGGACCGGAAATCTCGAGAAACGGTTAGAATGATGGTATCGGAGTGAAACTTGCTGGGAAGAACAAACATCTGGTCCATGTAAATCTTTTACATAATTTGACTGGATCCGGGCACTTGAGGGGGGGGGGGGGAGGAGGGGTATCCCGGAATTCCGTTTTGGGGGGGATTTTCACGACGAAACTTGGAAGGCATATCAGTGACCCGGTCAAACTGACCTGGAATAAAAAAAAAATCCTCGATATGATAATCTTGGGGGGGGGGGGGGGGGGGAGTTGAGGGAGGGGAATCCGGAATATTGAGTCATGCCTAACTTTGGAACGGGTGATCGGATTCGAGTGAAATTTAATAATTAAACAGAGGACATTTTTCTCTTATGACCTTTTTCATTTCCGGACCGAATCCGGCAATTATCGGGGGGAGGGCGGAAAATACTTGACCCGCTTAGACTGGTGTGATCTGGATCGAACTTCGTGGGAATGACAAACAGATGCTCTGGATTAATCATTTACAGAACCGGATTGGCTCCGGTTATTGTGGGTGGAGTTGGAGGAGGGGGAGGGGGGTCTGGGATTCCGGTGATCGCGCGTTAAGGTACTTCCAGATGTGCTAGGACGATGAAACTTCGCTGGAATATTGGAGACTCAACAACATTTGCTTAGAAATTGCTACTTCCCAAATCCGATTATTCCTTAAAGTACCAATCTTGACCGCAAAGTAAAAAAAATACTTTTAAGCAATATATGCATTTTCGTGATGCCCATCAGCCCATTAGCAGTTTTGCCTCAAGGGTTTTGCTTACAAATGAAGTTCCAGCTCCCTTATAGCGCACATCTCAACCGCAAAGTCGAAACTTACTTTTGATCAATCAAATCATCTTGACACATGCAAGTGCCATATGAGCTTACAGCTCTTGTTCAACTTGTGTTCGTTCGAGTTTCACATCCTGCGTCAAATATCTGCTAAGTTTGCTTATTAACTGAGCCGAAGTTTAAATATTTTGCAAAAACAGAAGCATCAAATTGCCTCACAAATGGTGTCTAAACCAGGCTAGCCGGCAATCAAGACCACTGGGCATCTTCTGACTTGTCCTGCAGTCAGGGAGATAGCAGCGCCTTCAATTTTCTGTCATTCGCCATTTTACCGAATAGAAAACTACGTCCTTGAAATATTCATATTCGGCGTTCTTCCTGTGATTTTCGGTCTGCTTGGTACGTCTTCATATTCTCAATGTTAATTCGAGCAGAGGTGTTACTAGCCAAAATGTTTGGGGAGGGGGGGTAAGGAATTTACCGACTGGCTGGTAATTTTTACCGACTGTTTTTGCAGAAAATCGACTGTTTTGACGAAAAATCGACTGTTTTAATGAACAAATCAACTGTGAAAAATCGCAGCGCTTCGCACCGACTCGGTTATTTTTTACCGACTGGCCGACAACATTGGGGGGGGGGGGGGCGTCCCACCCTCCCGGCTGTG
Source organism: Branchinecta sandiegonensis (assembly GCA_030848855.1). Taxonomy (NCBI): domain Eukaryota; kingdom Metazoa; phylum Arthropoda; class Branchiopoda; order Anostraca; family Branchinectidae; genus Branchinecta; species Branchinecta sandiegonensis. Next base: position 2,357,481 of record JAUPMV010000004.1, on the reverse strand, counting down.
ACGCCCCTGATTCCAGAGGCCTATTGTGAAGAAAAAAAAATCCCCACGCGAATTGGAAATAATTCAGTGTGTTTTTATTGAAATACTAAAATATGCTGGGTTTTCAGTCAAACTTTAAAGCACTAATGTCATGAGTCGTGTTTTCGTGCTTGTTTTCTGGGTCCTTATTGCCGTAGTCTTTGCCGAAAAGAGCTATCCCTTCGAGACAGTACCTTACGAGCAATTTACATTCCGAACAAGTTGTCACCTACCGCCCACACAGATTTCCCTTATGCTGACGTCACACATCATGTCTGACCTAGCTATTCGCATGACTGGACAGAGCCACGCCGTAATTTATGAACGCCTGCTCAGAACCGAGCAAGGGCTTACTTCCTCGAGTCTTTGCAGACACGATCTGGTATCTGATATCACGGTCTGAATTCATTTTCGCAGTTAGGCTTCCGTGGTATCTGATATCACGATCAAAAGTTTTTGCAGTTATTGAGTATCTGTCCATAAATTCAAATAATGTATACAACGGATACGTCAGCTACGATTCTTCATCAGCGATATTTCGGCCCTTCTTTTCAAGGGTCCTGGTCAGGGCAAGGCCGAAATATCATTATTTGAATAGCCTATAGTTAGTTTTGTTGCAAGATTAGAAGTTTCCGATAATCCACTTTTAAAGGCAATTCGTGAGAATGCAGAATGCCGTTCTGGACATTTCTACCGACTTTTCCGTCGACTGTGCTATTGCCCCGAGCCACCGAATGGATAAAATGATTGTATATATTTAGTAAGAAAATTCATGTGTTAGTGTAATTTTATTATGTGATGTGTAATATCACGAATTAAATAAATTGATTGATTTCAAAGTCAGCTTGGGCTCAAACAATATTTACTATCTGTCCAATTACCGTTTTGTCCGTGGTATCTCACATTCAGATACCACGGTCCCGACCGTAGTAATTGATCGTGGTATCTGAAAAAGTCATCTCACTTTCATCATCACCAACACGGGAGCCCGACTTTTGTCAAATTGGTGTGAAAGAAGTTTGGCACTTGTGATGTGAGTGGATATTAGTATTTCTTTCGAGATGACTTCTAAAAGCACAAATTCTGCCATCGTCGTTTTTGCGACGCAACCGTAGTATCAGATACCATGGAGGTAGCTGCAAAGTGATAAAATGCACATCGAGGTACCGTGATATCAGATACCATGGCATCTGCAAAAAAAATCCAGTATTTACGTCATGGTTGGAAAGATTATGTGCGAAAATAGCTCAACGGAGTATGTGAAAACACTGCATGATGTAATTAAATTCAAACTTAAACTATATGTTACGCAAACAATCGAAATAAGATATACATTTTTTGTTTTTTTGAAAGGTTTAGATGTGTCTGCTAAAAGAAAATGAGCAGCCCAAAAAGTAAGAAATAAACAAGATAAACAAGAAAAGATACTATGCAAGTAAAAAAAAAAAGCGCTAATACGGCTGCTCAAATTTAGCACACCGGACTGACTAGCCCATTCAAAAGAACGGCTTCTCGTTCCGTTTGTGCTCTAACCCTGGTTTAAACAGACTGTATAGACTTTGTCGCGTTTTCCCCCCGGCGACGCAGCGCTACAGACGAGCGGACTTCTCCGGACGAACTACTTGTCCGGCGAGAAAATGGTTTTCATCATCGTGTTCAGCATGTCTCTTTAACCCATAATCGACTATCACATTAGCTGTTTCAAAATACTTTGTTTGCCCCTTAATTTGAAACCCCTCCCCCACCCATAAATGCAGGGCTACAGAGCCCATCTGCGAACTTGACCTTACCCTTGACTCAAAGAATCCTCACGCCAAGTTTTATCAAAATATCTCATTCCCTTCGAGAGTAATCGTGCTTACAGACGGACAAGTTTTGCGACGTCACAGGTATCCCTCCACTCACGTTTTCGGATCCCAATAACAGCGCCAAGATCCTATGGGCCTAATTCGTACCTCAGGTGAGAGGTCAAAGCCTAGGACTATATACAAACATTATTTTCTATTTTTATGGCACTTCCCCGTCGGCCAAGTGCCATACAGCGATCGCAATTTTCTGTCCGTCCGTCGGCTGGTCGGTCGGTCTGTCCAGGTTTTGCTAGTTCGGGCACTTCCACATAAGCTAGGACGATGAAACTTGGCAGGCCTATCACGGGCCCCAAAAGATTTAGCTGGAAATAGTCACTTCCCAGATCCGAGCATTGTGGGGGGAGTGGTGGGAGGGGGAATTCGGAATCTAGAGGTATTTATAACTCCTGAACTTGATATTTGGATAACTTGGAAGGCATGTCAGGGACCCGAACAGATTGACTTGGTAATAGTCGTTTCCTGGATCCGACCACCGTGGGAGGAGTGGAGGGATGGGGAGCCCGGAATCTGGTGGCATGCATAAATTTTGAATGGGTGGTCGGAATTGAATGAAACTTGGCAACTGGAAAGAGCTATCGTCACAGATGTTCCATGTCAAGTCCTGGTCGAATCAGATACTTGTGGGGGGGGGGGGGGAGAGGGATTGAAGGGGGGACCGGAAATCTCTTGAAACGCTTAGAGTTGAGGGATTGGGACTGAACTTGGTGAGAAGACAAGCATTAGCCCTAGATACGTAATTGACAGAAGCACATCGTACCGGGGCTCTGTGGGGGGAGTTGGAGGGTGTTTCCCGGAATTCCGGTGATGGCCCGTTATGATAGTTCCAGGTATTCTAAGAATGATGAAACTTTGCAGGCCTATTAATGACTTAAATGACCGACATAATGCCCTAGGAAAACTTGTGTTCCTGGATCCGACCATCTTTGGGGAGTTGAGGGAAGGGGAATACGGAAATCACTGGCTTCAGTAAGTTGCGAACGGGTGGTCTGATTCGAGTGAAACCTTATGGGTGATAAAAACTGATGACCTAGACAAGCAAAACAGTTGGACAGGGGGGGGGGGGGGGGTACAGAATGGGATGCAAGTTGGACAGCTCCTAGTTAATGCGGCCTCGCTTTGTTATTTGGTATTATTTGTTTGTTATTTAATAAAACTTGGAATATAGAGAACTCACATGCCCTAGATGACATTAGGGTCCAAACTGGATCCGACCACGCTGGGGGAGGGGGGGGGGGGGTGCCGGAAGTTCCCAAAAAACGCTCAGATTTGAGTGAAACTTGATAGGTGGTAAGCGAAAATACTTCAGATGATCCATTTAGTAGTCCGAAGTCCGAACCAGATTCGGACTCGGTAGGGCAAGTTGGAGGGGGGTACCGGAAACCGTGTGGCATGTGTAGGGTCCAAACGGATGGATCTTTAGGGTTGAAACTTGGAAGGTAGAAAAGTCATTTGCCCTAGGCGATCCGAGGCGCCGGAAATGCTCAGACTTCAGTGGAACTAGAATTCGTATTTCTAGGTCCAAACCGCATTTTTAGATGGCGGAGTATTTTGGTTTCTCGTCTACTTTTTAAGTATCACCTACTCGTATCAAGTGCCATATGAGCTCGTAGCTCTTGTTTTTTTCAGAGGGTGGGGGTCAAACGCCGTAAACTGCCGTGGCCGTTACTCACTGGTTAAAGTATAAATGTTCCTTCAGCGAAAAAAAAACCAAACTTGTGGAAAAACATTTTTTCCCACAAGTTCATTTTTCCAACTTGAGCGTCTTTGGGCCTGAAGAGGACCCTTGCCAAGAAGGGCCGAAATACAGATCTAATAAAACTCAGCGGACGTATCCGTTTTGCACTATCAAATATGGTTAAAGGATAAAGGACGGCTCGGACGGCGTTCGTATGGTTGTTATAGTTTTGGGCAAAGTGAGTTCGTAAACTCCTTCGCCGCTCAGACGAGAATCTGAAAATTTTCTGTGGCAAATTATTCTTATGACCTCATCGAATAATTTGAATATGTAGCCTACCATATTTTCAGTTTCTTCCACATTTTAAAATTTTACTTTGTATCTCTCCTACCTTGTTATGAATTTTATAAAAAAAAGTTAAAGGACCTATCTTACCTATAATACTAACGCAACCTACTTCCATAATCACTCCATACATATCTAAACCCGGAGACCCCATTTCGTACGGTACATTCTAACCCCTCTAACTAACCACGCTGATTTTGCTACATTCGATGTGTATCACGCTGTCGACGGTTGTCTGCGAGAAGTTTTTCCATCAACCGGTTATGTAAATTGTTTCCCTGTTTTCGCTATAAGTCAACGGGTCTCGGAAAAGGCTTAAAACAGCCAAAACCGTGGGTTATTGGTTGAAAGCACAGCTTAGTTTTAAAGTATTCAAATATTTTAAAATACTGTAAGTTGAAGAGTAAATAGTGTGAGGGGTCCTTTAACTAAAGTTCAAGTTCCTGCCTACTGCCTTACAGGACTTTAGCAGGTTTACGGAACAACTTTAACGAACTTTGCGAACGACTTCACGAACGCCGTCTGAGTCGTCCTTATGCGGCCTTTGAGCAGTTCAGGTATGCGGATTTGCGTCGTGTTCTTCCACACGGCTCTCCACGCCTCCCAAAATCTTTTCTTCTAAACAGCCATGTGTGACTACCTAAGCTCAAATTTTAAAGAAAGAGAGGTCATAGGCCACGCTTGAACAAACTGCAGTTCACTACACGATCGTAAGTGTGTCTTACTTTTCTGCAACTCCATTAGGCTACCCCCCCCCCCCGTTACAGACCGTTGTCAACATTGAAAAACACGACGTTCCGATGCTTTGCCACTAATAACAGGTATCATGTAAACATAATAATCGCAAGACCGCAAATGCGAAATTAAGCAAAAAGTAGTAACATGTTATGTTGCATTACGGCATGGTCTGAATCATAAATGCAGCTCAAACAGCACGACGCCTAATGGCTGAAATCTGCTTCGTAATTAGCTATAATCAACACAATTTCAAGGACTTGCATGAGTTCATACAAAGACTTATCAATCACGAACCTCTGACGAATGCTAAAGGGTTAGATAGTCTCACCGATAGGCAGGGGCGTCGCAAGTGCATTTTCGTTGGGGGGGGGGGGGGCAAAGCCGTAAAAACTTCCCGTAAATATACTGAATAGGCTGGTATCGAAAAAAACAATTTTAGTAAAACTTTCGGCCTCCGGCCCAAAATTTTTACCGAATCTCAAAAAGTTAGGGGGTGCTTCACCCCCCCCCCCCCCACCCCCTTTGCGACGCCCGTGCCGATAGACTACAGCACTGAGAGGCGATAGCACTCGTCTTCTTTTTTGCTTGATTCATTCTCTCCTGGAAGCTTTGAGTTTTTTACGATACAGTCATCCGATTCTCCTAACATAATTTCTCTGATTTTTTTCCATGATCAGTTTTATTTGGGGACCTTTTGATTCCTGCAGCACCAGTATCAGCATGCACCAGTTCAGCGATCCTAGCGGATTACTTTCTGTTTTCGACCGAAAGGCTGATCGACATTTTCTCCACCTAGCTTAATTCTAAAACCTACACCGGCATAAAACCCAGGTGCAAACTTTAACTCTCCTCCAAAGTCTGCCCCCTCCCCCTCCCCACCGAAGTCTGTAGACTGTGGTACCAGGTCTCTTAAAGTACGGTACGTGTACACACCAGTGTTGTGCCAAGTACTTCTAACTTTTACTACTAGTATTATGTACTTTTAAAAAAATCTACTTAAGTAATAAATACTTTTCAAAATGTAATACAGTACTTAAGTACTCCAAGTATTTAGGTATTACTTTCAGTACAAAAGAAACTGAGCAAAAAATAGCGAACGATACTTAAATTGCTGTTTTTGATTATTATTGTGCAAGAATATTTGCTAGACTGGTCCGCGGTAGCACATCTCTACCGTACCAGTCAACCCCAAATCCCTGATGTGGATACCCTATGCCAAACGCTGCGTATGTCTAGAGTACAGCATACACTATGCCTAACACTAGATAACGTATGCCAAACGCTGGATACCTGTTGGTACCCTACCCCTGACCTACCCCCCTATAGATGAAGTCTAGTTGGTGGATTTCTACGCTTAACTCAAATGATAAATATTTTATTCGGTTAGAGCATCTAGCATTTGGCATAGTGTATCCGGCATTAGGCATAGGGTATCCAAAAATCAAGGGTTTGTGGTAGACTATACCATATGGTATACACTATGGTTTCTGAAGGGGCTGGGGTCACTAAAGAGATAAAATTAAATATCTCAGAAATATCTTCTTGTCTTTCCAAGATCTAATGCCTATTCTGATTAAGAGTAAACACCCTAGATACGGTTGGCTTCAAAGACAGAAAATGACCGGTAACAAAATCCGATATTCGCCCTATCTTCAGAACGATATATTCTACTTTACCTTGCGTCATAAACAAAACTATTTCTACGCTATCTTGCGTCATAAACAAAACTAAAATTTCTCCTATACGTCAAAGCATGGACTCATTTATGTCTGAAATGAAGTGCAGAACCCCTCAGACCGATGTTATCGCGAAGCACAAGAGTTAAGACCATCAGTCAAGAAACCTGTCAGATGAAATGAATTTTCCTCGTTGAGAGGATTATTCAAACAAAAAAGTTGATCGCCTCAGGGATGGCATTTAAAACTTGACTGGTGATGGTTGCACGAACGACCGATTACACTTACTGGCAAACTATGGTAGGGACTGTTGGCTAGACCCCATTTCTCAAAGGTTCTTCGTCACGTTAGCATGGTTTCAAAGTTCGTCTCCTAAGAATTCTTATCGCTCTTGCTAATGACCAGGAGTAGAAGGTGGCCAAAGGGATTAGCCTATGGAATTGTGGGTTGCTGAGTTTTAAGGTATTGTGCTCCGCCACTGCTCTCCAGGGTTCCTAAATGGGGTAATTTGTCAAGCTTTTTAATGCCAAGGAACTACAGTGTGGCCTACATTTAGGAATTGGTACAGAAATTGGAACCTCATATCTGTTTACAGTTTCCCGGATATCGGGTCGAAACTTACGGAGCTTGCTAGGAAATTACCACAGTCAACTTATGAGTATCTGCTCGCCCACAGTGTCCTTTCTCGTTTGCTTTAGTTTCTTGTTCTTTCTGTTTTGTTAAGTGTTTGTTTTGTTTCTTTTATTGATACTCCGCTTTGATTTCTTTGAAGCGGGTCAAAAACATGTTATTATTATTATTATTGTCAATTGTCCGTAAAGGTAGTGCTATTTAGTTATTTTGGACTTGCTTACTGATTTAGGCTACTGTTATATTTCTGATACAAAAAATCGCCTTCTGTCCGTCGTATGTTTTTTTAGTAAAGTGAATCTAAACTGGAACTGAACTGAAATTGGTTCTTTGACAGCAGTGACAGTAAAACTTACCCGAGTGGCTTGACCTTAAAAAACATCCTTAAAGGACCTGTCTTACCTATAATACTAACGCAACCTCCTTCCATAATCACTCCATATATTTTTAAGCCCGGAGACTCCAATTTCGGTACTAATCCTAACCACAAAGTACAAACAATACTTTTAAGCAAAATATACATTTTCGTGATCCCCATGAGCCGATGATCATTTTTACCTCAAGGGTTTTGCTTACAAGTGAATTCCTTAAAGTACGAACAAAACTTTTGAGAAATACACATTTTCATGCTCCCGATTTTTGCTTCAACAATTTTGATTACAGATGAATTTCTAGCGTCCTTAAAGTTCGCGTCGTCACAGCCAAATGCGTTACCAAACGATACAATCTCGTGATTTCCAAGGACCCATGATCATTCATATCTCAAGGGTTTTGCTTACAAATGATCACAACAAACCAAGGCCGTATCCAGGGGGGGGGGGGTAGGGGGTTGACCCCCCCCCCCCCGAAACATACAAAAATAACCGTTTTTATAGGCTTTTCCCTCTGATATATGTCTTTTTGTACTTTTTTGTCCGACCCGCAGGCAACCCCCTCCCCCCCCCCCCGAAATAAATTCCTGGATACGGGCCTGCAACAAACCCACGAATTGACGAATTCCTACTTTCATCCTCCAACCCAGCCTTGCAAGAACCATATGAGCTTCCAGCTCTTGTTTAGTCTAGAAGACAATGCTTCAGATTTAGGCATGAAAGGGGTATGTAACTCGACGCGTACACGATGCCTTGTCAATTTACGGTAGGTGCTTGGTGCGACTGTAGTTTCTATGACAGTAAGTTATAGACCCTCGGGGTAGCACACTACAAACGAGCAATTCTAGTGGAGAATATGTGTTCAGATCTCAAAAATGCTTCTGCTGCGATCAGTCCTTAAAGTTTAACTGAAAAGGGCAGAGATTGGACAGTAAAAAAAAAAAAAAAAAAAAAAAAAAGATTGGACAGTCTTCTTAACCCTCACTTATTCACTTAAAGAGGCTTGAAGACCCGATGGAAATCCGTTACTTCGTTGCTCCGCTTTTCACGAATAATCAGTTTTTAAATAGTGGAATTTCCCTGTCAGATTTCTGGTACCCTTTGTGTCGCATGCTTGACGAAAAAGATTTATGAAATATTTTTGTTCAGGCACTAAGCAGTGTTCACCTAGCTTATCATTGTCCACTGAAAAGCCGCGTTTGTGTTCGGATTCAAATATTCCGCGTCATAGTAAAATTTGCGCTGTGGGGACATCCGCAGATATTCTGAACCTCACTACGAGAGCAGGTAGTGGAAAATCAAAGAATCTCTTAGCAGAATCCAAATAACTCAGTGTATTCAACTAAATGATACACAAATAAGTTTGCTTTTCAGTTAAACTTCAAACGGGCAATTCAAACACCCGGGTCGTTTGCGACAAGTTATATTCTTCGCTTGCCTTCTATCGTCTGCCCCACTGAGAAGGGGAAAGTTCCTAGCACGGCGGCTGTTTAATCCGTAACAGATTGCAGGTTTGTTTCCTTCCCCGACGTTGACCCTGAAGATTGACAGTCTGATGAGGACCTTTGCCAAGAAGGTCTGAAATATCGCTGCTAAAGCATCGTAGCTGACGTATCCGTTGTATGCATTATTCGAATATACGTAACAGACGTAGGGTACAATGGGTACCTAAAAAGAGGTCGGGGACGCGTAGCACAGACAATTGACAGTAGCTTGGTCTCGGAAATTTGTGACACGCCTAGGGATCGAAAGAGTCGGGAATTTAACGAGCCTCGTGCCAATTCATCTGAGCGGTTTTTAAAACTATTTGTGCCGTATTTTACTAAGCTTATAACGAAATGCCCGGAATTTAAAATATTTCTTGTTCGTTCTGTATTGTGTCGACGTGCCGATGTTATAACTGCCATGCTTTTATATTATGGTGAATAAATCTGAATTGAACTGAATCGAATGAAACTTAAGAGCTACGACCTCGGTGGGGAAAGTTGGAAAGGGTACTGGGTACATTTCCCGGAAATGCTCAGATTCGAGTGAAACCAGATGGGTTGTAAAACAAGATTCCCTCGATTACCAATTTATGTGTCCGAAAGTGCAAGGTAAAAATGCAAAGCTGATGAAATGGGTCTTACCTTGTTTTTTCGGCAACAGCCCTCCGCATTTCCTCGATTCGTCCTTTACACTTTTCAACTTTAACTCTTTCGGCTCCTCTTTTGTATTTTTCACAACCACTTCACTTTTCACAGGCACTGGCGATTTCGGAATCTCCTTCGGCAAACTCGGATAAATCCCGTGACCGGGCGAGAAAAAATTTCCAGAGAACGGACTCTGCTTCCCCGTCTCCACCTTGAACTTATGTTCCGGTGGCAGAGGGCTCTGAACCACCGTCCACTCTTCCGCGGGGGGAATCGGTGACTCTTTATGACACCGGAGTACTTCGGGGGAACTTTGCTCAATTTTCACAACAACAGCACTGGGTGTCGATTCCGGGCTTACCGCATCGGCGCTTCCGTCGTTTTTATCTGCAATCATATCGGATCTGTCATTTACCGCCCCACGCTGCGTGGGGACTGGGGAGGCCGGCAGCAGCTGCGAAGGCTGGGCGGGCTTTTGTTCAGACCATGTTTTCTCGTTTGAAGCTGGGACAGAGGAATCCGTGGTGTGGGTTAATTGCTGGGCGCAAAAAACGGAGCTCTTGGCCACGGTTTGTTTGCATGAGAAGACAACCTTCGCGAAAGGTGTTGTTCGACTACAGCCACCTGAAAGAAGTACACATTTCAACCGCGTGACCAAAAGCAGAACAATTAGTCAAGAGGAACATGGTTTGTGCACTAGAACACATTGATAACTAGAATAGGCCTAGCCTATTGAGAATTTTGATTCAGAACCGATTTTCGATTTCATTTTTATTCTCTTCTTTATTTTTCTGTATAGGTCACCTTGATAAAACAAAATAAGTAGAAAAATTAATGATCTTCCGCGTTTTTGTCTACTATACTATTTCCCTTCCCTTTCTTTTTCTCTCTTTTCAGTGTATTTTTCTTCCTTTTTCGCCGTTAATATTTTTCTGTATGTGTAGTTTATTTATGCTTCTAATGTGATGTAACTATTGTAATGTGAATATTTACGGTGTAGGTTAGTGTATAGGTAGTGGATCCCCAACAAGATAGCTTCAGGGGGTCTTGTTTCTTGCCTTATATTCATGTTATGTAGTTTGTGTAGTATGAATAAATGAATGAACCAGAGAGAAACCTCGAGAGAAACGTTAAAATACTTAAACCAAGTATGAGAATGCCTGAATCAGTTTTCTCCATATCCTGCTAGTTCTTCTGCCGAATTTCAATCAGTTTTCTCCAAATCCTGCTAATTCGTCTACCCAAATTTTACATAGTTTCATCCCATCCTTTATTTCTTGTTATATCTTGTAAGTGTATAATTTGTTTCATGTCTGTGTATTTCGTAAATATTTTATTCCTCTTCTAGCTCTAAGCTATTTGGAAAATAAACTTGATTCATTGATTGAATCACATCAATGCTGTCAGCGAGGTATTTAGCAAACAGTTTGAAACAGAGCAAAGAAACGGAATGCTAGTCTCACCACCTAAAACGATAACACATCTTAAACCCATGACGAAAAGCAGAACCAATTGTCAAGAAGGTTTGCTATCAAACACGTGGGGTTTCTGCATTAAGTGAACATGCACTGTCTACCTGAGAAGGCCAAACCTATTACAAATTCCGATGATGAACCACACAAGACAACTGAAATTAACTGAAACAAGTACGAGAAGGCTTCAACTGTAGGCTATATATATTTTCATCAAGTGTAGACCTGAAGCAGGAATACCAAGTCTAGCCTTAGCAAACTTGCAACCTTGCTTGTACAGAAGGTCAAGGGTAAAAACTTGATTTCTGATGTCAGGTAATCTTTAGATTAACAAGGTCAGTTCATTACAACTGTAAAATGTGCGCGACCTTGTAGCGCAGCATTCCCAAACTTGGAGCTACTGAGCTTACGAATCAGGAACCCACTGGGTCTCCTACAACAACATCAGGGCTGTTACCTGAAGAGTAGCGGTGACTAACCAACGTCTAACGTCTAACCAACACTTGTGTAGACATAGTAAAAAGTCGAATCCACAGGGTAGTGGGTCGCTTTCCTTTTCTGCTGCTAAAACATATGTAAAACCTCTACTACCTGGGACACAGATGACAGGTTTTCCACTTACTAACCTGTCGATCTATTTTACCATGTCTGATCCAAGTAATGACGGTGAGGCATAGGGGGATTAACAGAAACTAGTCAGCTTGGAAGCGCTGAACAGGAATATGGCCAATTAGAGCCGGTTGTTTAAAGAAGTTGCACCCCAAGAGTTGTTATATCCCCACTTCGTGAAGCACTGAATAAGCTGGAGAACTTGGACCAGTTATTTCAAACTTGCAAGATTTCCACTGAAGACTTCTAACATATTTTAACGGATCCGACCCCAACGAAGAGTGCTGGGTAGGCCTATAGGCCACATTTATTGTCAAAATCTAAAAGCCTGTGCAGCTAAAATCTAAAAATGCTCTCTGACGAACCGTTGTATACGATATCTGTGTTACTTACTGCCCTCTGACGCGCGTTGTATTTGTTAGATCTTAGGTGGTTGCTGTTGTTCCAATCTTTATTTCTTTTCTCTCTTTTTTTTGGGGGGGGGATGGGTATTTATACTACTCCAATTTTAAATTTCTATATGTGTCTAAACACAAATATTACTTAAAGCAATAATATGCTGTAAACAAAATATAATGCTGTCCTACACTTCTCCGACCACACTTTACTGTAAAAGAAAATCTTGCAGTATATGCTACTGGGATTAATCTTTCTCTAATGAGATAAGATTAATCCCAGTAGCAAATACTGCAGTTAACTTTAACCCTTACTCGGAGAAACTTTCTACAGTGTTGATTTAGTGCAAATGACAAAACCTGAGGGGTAGGAAGGCGAATGTGGCAGAATGTGACCGAAGCTAAATAATTACTTCGTGACAGTGCATGATATGTTCACGGCTGGTCGATAGCATGACTAACTCGCTAGGCTATATATCCGGTCGCGCAGTCATAAAAGTTACTGCAAGCCTAATAACACGACTGCAGAAAACCCAGTGTAACCTAAAACGACTGATGGAACAAAGATCAACAGCCAAGACAAACAGAAGGAAACTGCGAGCAAATATTTCAAAAACCAGCCGACATGATAAACTGGACATGAAATAAACGTTTTCGGCAAGTATTTTGAAATACAAGTTTTAGCGTTTCTTCGGCGACCGGTCACTATTAGGCGACGTTCAAACAAGCATACCTCTCTTGTATGTGAACAGGTATCCCACTTCCCATATTGTTAGACACGTTAGTTTATCGATTGAGGATTCATCTTGCACTGATTTAAGACCTAATGCACTCAGGGGTTGCCCGAAGCACTCAGGCCAGGGGGGGGGGGGGGGGCGAGACCCCTCATTTCAACGACTTCTGGATCACAACAGACGACTCGCACCCACCGACAAAAATGAACATTCTCGGCCAATAAATAATAAAAGCAATGTAAAAGTAACTGCAATAGCTCAGTTGAAATTATTCTTGTAATCAAATGTTTTACATAGGTTAATTCACAAACTCAACTTTTCATTCAGCTTTCGCTAAAGAGGAAAGCTTCCATCGCATATATGTACCCAGGACAAACTAAATCAAGCACTGCAGGCGAAATTTTGTTAATGTGCCTTTGTCTGGCAAGATTAAACTACTTACCATACAAATCCTAACCTTTAATGTGTTTCAAATCTCAAAAATTCCAAGCCAAATCGCAAAATAAATGACACACTGTTCTTCCAAATAGAGAATACTACGAAAAATTCGCCACAAGCGAAATTTGTAAAACGCCGAGGAGCAGAGCGTCTTTTTGCGATACCAACGAAAAAACAAGCTAAAAGCTTAACGCCAAATGTAATAATAAATAAATAAATACAGAAGACACCCACTAATACAAAGACGAAGACAAAAAATCAAAATACTAAACCAGGAGAGCTTGCGAAAAAAGTTCAAAAGTTTTTTCAGAAGTTCATTTTCTAGTTTGAGCGGCTTGAGCCTTGGGAAAGCTAGCGAAAAAGTTAAAAAGTTTTTTCAGACGTTCATTTTCCAGTTTGAGAGGCTCGAGGACCCTTGCCAAGTATAGATCTAATAAAATTCAGCTGACGTATCCGTTTAGCACTGTCAAACGCTGAAGAATCATCGCCCAGCCGACTTGGGCTGAAGGAGTATGTTAGTATGTTTGTGCTAAACTGATCAACTGACATTCGGCGGTAGTATAACGATGTATTGCATTGCTTAATAGTGTTTCAAAAGGACTCCGCAAGTGAGAACCCCCTAGGCACCTTTTATTGTTCACGGTTTGTACTGCAACTATTTGGGCTTACCGGAATTGTGGTTCTGAACAATTGTGGTCAGCAGTATTTGTATCTTGAACAATTGTGGTTCCGATCTACAATTCGTGAGCCATTCTAAGATTAATATATGCTCGCGCTAGTCTGGCAGTCGTAGTCTTCGTCTGAAGTGCCATAGTTCGTATCGGATTAACCCAAGTACAGTTGATGATCGTATTGGATTGTAAAGTGCGGTGAGTGAATAAAACTACATATATATCACACTCTCTGTTACTGTGTTATCGCCTCTAGACTAAGGAGAGCCTGACTCGCCTCCTCGCTACCCATATATATACCGGTGTACGGTATAGTAGTACGGGTCATCTTGGCAAGGGTCCTTTGGAGGTCCTACCAAATAATTAAACTTGCAGACCACAAAGGAGCACACAACGAGCAACACAACAAGATAGATCAAACGCAAGCAGGATAGGCCTACAGAAACGTTTCAAGATATCATCATGTTTTGAAGGATCTGCGGTTCCAAATTTTGTCAACAATGATATGCCTAGGACAGCCCACTTTCCAAAATTGTCATTACCTTTGATACCGTTTTACAGGAAGTGACCCACCCTTGGAGGAGGAAAAGCAAAAATAGATCCAGGAAGAGGTGGAGGCTCCCAGAACATGCTACAGACACACATTTACTACATACATGTACCGTTCGCCAGGGGCGTGACGACAAGGGGGGGGAGGACGTCCCCCCCCAAAAAAAAATGTTGTCGGCCAGTCGGCAAAAAATAGCCGTATTTTTCGTAAAAACAGTCTTTTTTTCGTAAAAATAGTCAATTTTTTCTTAAAAATAGTAGCCTACTTTGTCATAAAATCAGCCAATTTTTCGTCAACACAGTCGTATTTTCTCAATAATGGTCGATTTTATATTTGATGGTGGAAAACGGATACGTCAGCTGAATTTTATTGGAGCTATATTTCGGCCCTTCTTGGCAAGGGTCCTCTTCAGGCTCAAAACCGCTCAAGTTGGAAAGACGAACTTGTGGGAAACACAAAACTAAAGATTCTAGCCTAACGTTAAATATTTAACTTCGTAAATTGTTTCGTGAGTCTTGCTTGGAGTTAAAAGGTTGCTGTGATTTCATTTTGGACACGGCTGCTGTTTTTGCTGCTCGACTGGGTCGTAGGTCGGGTAGAGATTTTTCTGCATTTGGGTTGAATTTCGTTTTGTTGTAGAGAGGAGCTTGGATTTTAGAAGTTTTTGGTAGGTTTTTTGCAGATTTTATCTGCAAAAATAGTCGGTAAAAATGACCAGCCAGTCGACAAATACCTTGACATCCATTTTTGCCCCCCAACATTTTTGCGGTCGCATGTCGTTCAGTCCAAAGCAATTCTTCCCATCCCAAAGCAGATTTTGCCCGTTATGCGGAGATGAATGAAGATGTGGAACACTTGGTTTGGTTGTAGTGAGCTGGGGGATCTAAGGAGAGAAGATTTTGGTAGGTTCTTCAAGGGGGGTTGGTGGGTAGAAAAGTGTTCGAAGAGTTGCGTCGGTTGGGTAGATTCCTGAAGGTTGCCATAGGGCACCGTGAACGTTTTATTGTAGGTTGATCTTGTGGTAGGGATAGGTATTAGTTTGTCTGATGATTACTTAGTTCTTAGAATTAAGAGTTGAGCTTTGAATATTTGGACTGGTACAATTGGAGTGCTTATATATTTTTATATTTTTCTCCCGCTCTGGCCCAAAGGACTTTTTTGGGAACACATTCGTTCATATTTGTACCGTTTGCATGCCGTTTACTCCATGGTAGTCCTTCCCATTCCAAAAGAGTTAACTGAAAATGTCTGTACCACCCGCGTTCAAGACACTAGTTCAAACCAGGACTAGGTACGACCTTGGGGTGATTTAGTGAAACGATTCAGAAGTACAGGGCTGGAAGCTTTCAAAGTAGATCCAACAGAAAAATCAAAGAAAAAGACAAATATTTAGCCTAGCTGTTGCATTAATAACAAGACCAAAGATTAATATTTAATCCAGACAATATGGTCTTGTTTATATCCGGTCTTCGCCAGACTCCCCCCTTGTACTATTAAAATTTAGAAACAGAAGAAGGTCATTAGCTAATCATCTGAGAAAACCAAGCTCAGATATGGATTCACCATGTGTGTATTCACCCCTAGGCTATACGTCATATCTAATTTGACAACACTGATCAAATCTTCCTGCCTTACTTCCGCCAAATCTCCGGTTTCAACCGGATTCCGGGCGAAATACTTGTCCGGCAAAAACTAAAGCTCAAAAACGAATTCAGCGTATCACCTTACCCCTATACCGAATATCTAATCAACTTCAGATAAAACTTTAACTTTTGACAAACTTTCCTTTTTTTCAAACTTTCACATCAAGTTTCATAAAAATATCCGTTCCCTTCGAGAGTTATCGTGCTTACAGACGGACAACTTTTGCGATATCATAGGTATCCCTCCACTTACGTTTTGGGATCCCAAAAAGTGGAAAAATAGCTAACTATTCGGCAATGTTTATTTCGTTCAATAACTGTACATCAATTCTACCACTGCGTTAAGAACGCAGTTTTCGCCTTACTTTCGTGCAATGGTACAATTCCCAGGTTTAGCTGTTATTACTTTTTAAGAACATTTTCTTCGACATGAATTGTCTGTTGACCACTGTTATATGCCAACAAAATTCCGGCTTGTTGACACCTTTAGGCAATTTTTTTAAAATAAAAGATTATAAATTTGAAAATATTCATTTGAAATGACTATAGAAGACATGAGTAGTTATATAAACCGGGTTCTACCCCACCCTCCCCCAAATTTCAAAACCCCATTTTAACATCGATTTCTTAAATTTTAACATGCTTTTTTCCGAAATTTCACCTTTTTTATAGATATTTGTATTTTCTTTTTTTCCAAATAAAGGTAACAAGAAATAGGAAATATTAACCTTTATACTACATATAAACTACTACTTTTTTTTTTTGCTTTTTTCAATTTTTTATCCAAATACCCCCCCCAATTACTGAGTAAACAGTTCCAAGTCAACATATTGTTCCGAGTTCTTATTTACACGCAAAATAGGCTGTAAAATAAGATTGTTCTTTAGAAGTAACTCATCAGCAATTGCATTGTATCTCTGCGGTATAAACAGATCACACATCTTCTTGTTATGATTGATAACTACAACTAATTTGTCACCATATTTTGTCTTAGCCATTCTCATTTTAACGATGGTATATTTCAAGCCTAATACCAACTGTTCTTTCTTGATTGTCTCATTGTATTTATTCATGCTGATTGTATTCAAGACCTCCATTTATTAGCGGCTGATTTTCTTTAATAAAAAATCAAACTACTATTCATCACATCATCAAACCCAAAAGACCTATCTCTAGTTCGGAAAAGCTCTTTGGGTGAGCAAAAAATAGAAAATCTCTTTGCATTCACATCATAAAACACTTGGTTCCGGAGAGCTAACAGGCCCCGTTGGCGTAATGGTCTAAGCGATTGCAAGCTTACCAACCATTGAATCAACGAAGGCGTGAGATCGAATCCCACTACTAGCAGCTTGTTAGAAGTAAGGACTTCGGAAAAAAAACCTAGCGGGTTTCCTCCCCTCACGGGGCTGCCCCAGACACACCAATAAAAAAATAATAAACAACACCAAATTTTCCAACAGTTACATTGTCTGGGGCGGGAGGTTTTACAAAAATTTTCTGTTTTTCCCATTTTTCTTTACTTTTTTGTTGATTCCTTTTTACAGTATTTGTAACCATTCAAACAGACTCGCTTCATGTATTTTTCGCGAGGAAAAAATCTAAATGTTTTACGCATTTCTGCTTCACGCTGAATAACCTCTTCAACCGTTAATTGACCACATTTTAGCATTGATACCAATTCAGTGTAAAAATTATACGCGGTTCTATATTCTGCTTTTCTATCTGCAATTTTAAATGTTTTTCAGTTATTTCAATAATAACGGAACCCAAGCTTAAAGACGCTAAAGGTAGCATAAGAAACGCACTTAATCCTGCTGCCGAAAAGGCAAATTTGGATAAAAGTAGACCGTTACTCACATTATTGTAATATTTATAGCTTCGGCGATATACAAACATTTTCTTTTCCAAATCTTCCATTTATAATAAAACTAAATTGTTTCAAAAATTACTTCTTTAGGTTTGCCTCCAAATTCAGGAACACGTACACCATCTCGTAAACAATACTGCAGATAGCATGATCAGTCGGATGTAATCCAGACGGTGCATACTACGTGAACGCAAAACACTTCTGCCACCTGCGCAACTCCACTATTTCTTTCTTAACTGGTCAGAGGCAATCTAGATCGCGTATGCTCCGAGAAATACAAACAAATCAGCCGTCTCGGCAACTGTGCTCTCTGTGCATTGAGCCTTTGCTCCATGAAACACATACTGAAACCAGTGAATTTCTTTACGGCTGAGAAAACGCAGTCGGGAGAAATTCATTAATAAAAATATTCCCCTAATAAATGATGGAAACTGCAGAGGTTATTCAACGTTGTAAAACCATTATATCAAACAACGAATCGGTTATACGAAGTTTACCGAAATACAAAATTAATGAACTTCGTACATATGCAAAAATTAACAATATCAAAACAAATGGTGAAACGAAAAAGGAAATAACTAATAAGATAATAAAGCAACTTAGTAGGAATATTTTGCTTGCGGAAGATACAATTAATATTCGGCGTAGAAATGAAAGGATTCGGAACAAAAATAGACCATCAAATTATACTCCAGAGCCAGCATTAAGGAAGATTTTGGAAGATGATATAAAAGAAAATAATATTGCTATTGGAAATATAAAAAAAGAGGAGAAACGGATAATAGAAAAGGATACAAGTGAATTAAAAAGGTTTCTAAAAAACAAAGGCCTACCCACTCGTGGTAACAGAGATGAAGTTATAGAACGCATTAAGGAATACTATGGTAGGATAATTAATAAGCAGAAACAAACTATGGATAAAACTAGAGGTATCCTGAGAGATCAAACAGAAAGAGGTGATAAAAACAGACACAAACTAATCGATTTATCTACTCTCTTTATAAATAAGAAACAAATCAAAGAAGAAACATCGATTCCCAATTATTTGTTTAAAACAGAAGAAGAACAACACCCCACTATTGTAAGAGAAAATGAAAACATTTACACAGTAAACGTATCGATTGAAAGCAACGGTAGAGACGAAAATACTCTCATTAGTTTTGTTTTTGAGGATTTGCAACGAAGAATGAATGAAATATACCAGTACAGAGTTCAGTTTGTGACCAAGGTTATTTTCTATCGACAAGAGAATGATGAGGAAGTAGAAGTATTTTACAACAGTACTTCTTGGGTTTTAAACAAAAATAGTGTCCTTACTCGTAGCCATTTAGATGACAACAACAGGAGACTTAGTTCTTTGAGTAATACCCCTCGATCTGGATTACAATTTAGGCGATATGATGCAATCGACTATAGGATGACTCGAATCGAATCCTACATGGGAGGAACCTATAAAATACTGCCAGATTTCGTAAAAAATAAAAAAGCTTGCCTGAATATTGAAAATAAGGATCAAAAATGCTTTCTTTGGTCAATCTTAGCACATTTATACCCAGCTAAAGATCATGCAGAAAGAACTTCGAAATATAAACAGTATGAAATTGAATTTGATTTCAAAGGAATTACTAACTACCCGATGGATACCAAAGATATCTACAAATTTGAAAATAAATACGATATCAAGATTTGTTTATTCCAATTGGATAAAGAGAAAATAATCAGAAGTCATATACTAAAAAGTACTATCAATGGGAAAACAGCAAAACATATCATTCATTTACTGTATTTCGATAATCACTATGTACTAATAAAGGATCTCAGCAGATTAATTGGTAGTCAAATCTCTAAAAATAAAACAAAGACATACCTATGCACTTATTGCGGAAGGCATTTTTCGAAACAAGAACACTTTGAAAAACATGAATTGAAAAAGAACTGTGAAGACCCTGATATTATAATGCCTCCTGAAGGTTCAAAAATACAATTTAAAAATGTTTCGAAACAGATGAAAGTACCGTACTGTATAATAGCAGACTTTGAGTCTTATAATGAAGAATACAATCAAGTCCACGGAAAGAAAACAATCAAAGTGGCTGAACAGAAAGCGTTTGCATACGGAATTCAGGTGTGCTGTTCTTTTGATTCAAAGCAGAATAAATACTATGATTATTTTGGTGAAGACGCTGCAAAACATTTTGTGAAAACCATTACAGAAGTGTCCACAGAAATTGCACACAAGTATGAAAACAGACAAAGAAATCACACTTATACCGACGAAGAAATTAAAGAAAAATGGAAGACACTAAAGAACAAGACTTGCCATATCTGTAACACAGAAATTACTGAAAATCCCCACTTTGATCACGACCATATGACAGGAAAGGATAGAGGTTTCACACACGCTGAATGTAACATGAAATACAGGATTCCCAAGCATATCCCTGTAGTCCTACACAACTTATCCAAGTATGACTCCCATCTATTTGTGAAAGAATTAGTACCTGATAACGGGATTTTTGAAAGTGCTGAAAGTTTCATTTCATTTTCGAAATCAATAAGTATTCCAAGACAGTATAAGGAAATAAAATATGAAATCAGATTTATAGATTCTATTCGATTCATGGCTTCATCACTAGACAAGCTATCAGCAAATTTAGCGAAATGTGACTGTAAAGTATCATGTAATCATCTGAGAGAGAATTTCAAGTACACATCTGACAGTTTCAGAAACGATGCTGAATTTAAAGAAATAATTAAAAAGGGGGTGTATCCTTATGAATTTGTGGATAGTTTCAGTAAAATGGATTGTACAAAGTTACCACCCATAGAAAGCTTTTATTCTAGGTTAACGGGAAAAGGTATTGACAAAGCTGATTATAAAAGAGCGGTGTCCATATGGAAACAATTTAATTGCGAAACATTACTTGATTATACCAAGTTGTACCTAAAAAGTGACGTTTTAATACTATCAGATGTTGTAGAGAATTTCAGAAATGTATGTATACATAATTATGACTTGGATCCACTTCATTACTTCTCAGCTCCAGGACTAACATGGGACGCTTTCCTAAAGCATTCAACAGTAGAATTACCGTTATTCTCAAAGGAAGACATGTATACATTCATTGAAAAGGGGATAAGAGGTGGTGTATCGCAATGTATAAAGAGATACGTTAAAGCAAATAATAAATATATGAGTAATTATAATAAGAATAATCCATCTAATTATTTAATATATTTGGATAAAAATAATTTATATGGGTGGGCAATGTCACAAAAATTACCAGCGAATGATTTCCAATTCATTTCCATACCAGAAGCTTTGAAAGAGAGAAATGAAAACAGTTCACTCGAGTATTATAACCATCTAAAAAATCATATTAACTCGGTGATGCAATTACCGAATGTAGGTGCTATCTATGAAGTAGATTTGGAATACCCGAAAGAACTACACGAATTACACAAAGATTTACCATTAGCACCCGAACATTTCAATGGCAAACTATGTACGACCTTACTGGATAAAAACAACTACGTAGTTCACCACAGGAACCTAGAATTCTATTTACAAAAAGGTCTGAAACTGAAAAAAGTACATAGAATACTAGGATTCACTGATAGTGCTTACTTAAAGGGATACATAGACCACAACACAGCACTTAGAACTAAAGGCACAAATGATTTTGAAAAAGACTTTTTTAAGCTGATGAACAATGCTTGCTTTGGAAAAACCATGGAGAATGTGAGGAAACGAGCTGATATGGAAATAATAACTGATGATAAAACTAGAGAAAAAATAATAAAGAAACCCAACTTTAAATCTGAGATTATTTTCAGTGAAAACTTTTCTGTTGCAAGAATGTCAAAGGAAAAGATAAAACTAGACAAACCAATGTATATCGGTTTTGCTGTACTGGAACTATCCAAACTATTGATGTATGAATTCCATTATGATTATATGAAACCTAAATATGGGGATAAAATAGATTTATGTTATATGGATACTGATTCTTTCATCTATGACATACGAACCGAGGATTTCTATCAAGATATTAAACCGGATTTGAATGAGAGGTTCGATACTTCTGATTATGCGAAAGATAATCCATACGGGTTTCCTAATGTAAACAAGAAAGTGATAGGAATGATGAAAGATGAACTAGCAGGACAAATTATGACCCAATTTGTTGGATTACGATCAAAAGTATATGCATATTTGAAGGACAACCAAGACCCTTCAAAAGCAAACAAAAAACTAAAAGGAATAAAAACAAATATAGTGAAAGATAAGATTACGATTCAAAACTATAAGGATGTTCTATTTGGAAACGTTGGAGACCTTTCAGTAACCCAGTACAACTTAAGGTCATACAAACACAACATGTTTCTAGAAGAACAGAATAAAAAAGCGTTGGATCCTAAAGACGATAAAAGGATTGTGTCTAGTGATAAATTCACAACATTTCCATTAGGATACAAACAATAAAAATTCAAGTACCTAGTTAACAATTTCAAGTACCTAGTTAAAAAAGTCAACTACCTAGTTAAAAAAATCAACTACCTAGTTAAAAAAGTCAACTACCTACTTCAAAATTCAAGTACCTAGTTAAAAAATTCAAGTACCTAGTTAAAAAATTCAAGTACCTACTTCAGTAAATCTTATAATGAAAAATTCTTCCTAAATAAATGAATGAAAAGGCACCAATAAAAGTGTATGATTTTAGCGAAAAGAATAACTATCAGAACAAACACGAACTTGCACCTCAGTGGCCATTTAGATTATTAATTTGTGGAAGTTCAGGAACAGGAAAAACCAATTTACTCTTGAATTTAATTTATGAATACATCTGTTTCAACCGAATATACTTGTATGCAAAAGATCTTGAAGAAGACAAATATAAAGACCTTATAGACAATTTAACCACCTTGGAATTAAAATGTAAAACGAATATTTTAACCGTAAGTAATGACCTTAATGATATTATCGATGTTGACGACCTAGACCCCAATTATCAGAACTTGATTATCTTTGACGATTTTGTAACTGAAAAAGACCAGAAGAAAATAGAAGATTTATTCATAAGAGGAAGAAAGAAAAATGCTTCAATTGTTTATTTATCACAGAGCTATCATAAAACCCCAAAGGTGGTAAGACTTCAATGTAATTATTTCGCATTCTTTCAGTGTTCTAATCCAAAAGAAGTAAAATTAATAAGACAAAGCCATGTATCCAGTATAGACAATGAAAAATTTCTCAAACAATTCGAGGCTGCAACCAAGGGCTATGGGTTTTTCTTCATAGATTTAAAAACAAAAGATAAGACCCTGAAGTACAGGAAAAACTTTGAAAAATTTACCGGATAATTTATTTCTATAATAAATGAATAAATTTGGTAGTGTTGGAAAAAAGGTTGCTAACGAATCGAAAGTTACTGACGAAAATGGTAACATTAACCTACACGATAGACGAATTATAAATTTAGGTGATGCGAAAACAGATAAGGATGCTATTAGCTTAAGATCTATGACTGTGATTTTGAATCAATTTAAAGAACAGATGACTGCGGGACAAGTGCAAACCAATCAATATTTTAGCGAAGATATCAACAGATTAACTGCGGTAGATGATTCTCCTGATAATGCATTGATAAGGATCAAAGATAAAGGATTATTTGTAAAACAAACAATTAAAGCCACTGAAACAGAAATTGATGCTGGGGATAAAGTAATCACAAATGTTCAAGACCCTAGAAACAAAAAGGATGCTGTTAATTTAGATAGGTTAACAACAGACCTTTTAAAATATGACGAAAAGCTTCTTAACCAACAAACCCTTAGCAAAAGTATTGAAACAAAGATTGGTGACCTTAGGAAAATCATTGACAAAAAGACTCTTGACCTTAGCAAAAGCATTGACAAAAAGGTTCTTGACCTTAGGAAAAATGATTTTGACCATGAAGTCCATATCAATGGTATTGAAAGAGCAGTCGTAAACATTTTAAAAAGGCTTTTAGAGCAAAAACCTGTTGATCAAGATTTTGTTACGAAAACAGAAGACTTTATGAAAACTAAACTAAAGAAATAAAATTTATATGATAAATTAATTTTCTAATAAATGGTTGAGACAATGGAGTATATAGTTTATTTGTCAAAGCTTCAGAAAGGAAAGCTGAAGAAATGTTTTGGTGCTAAACAAAAATGCCAGATACGTGTTAGTCATAGTAGGCAAAATGAACGAGAACCAGTCAAGTTACTATTAAGTAAACGACAAATTGATAAAATTGAAACATGTAAAATGAATAATAAGGGTTGTGACATTGATGTATCATATAAACAGATGAAAGAAGCGATTCAAAAGGGTGGATTACTTCCTTTCCTAATACCGTTAGCAATTACGCTTGGTAAGGCAGCTTTAACAAGTGGTGCTGCTGCTTTGGGTACATTCGCTGGTAAGAAATTGGTGGATAACATAACCAACACAGGTGGGGCGCTTACACTTCCTGGAACACAAAAAGTTGTGGGTCGTGGAAGACCGAAGAAGGAAAAGGAGGATGCATCCGTAAAGAACACAGGCGGTGCGCTTACACTTCCTGGAACACAAAAAGTTGTAGGTAATGGGGTACGTGGAAGGCCTAGGAAGTCAAAAAACGGGGACATCAAAAAAGAAGCAAAAGTAAAGTAGGACCTCTAACCAATTTTGATATTATGGATGCATTAGAGAGTATACCACATTTTAGAGGTGTTTTCTCTATAGATACGCTACCCAAACAGATAAATAGTATAGAATGTGGTGTCATTAATTATGATAAACTTGGAATGCCTGGAACTCACTGGGTGGCGTACTGTAATCTACCTGATAATCCTTATGTAGAATTTTTTTTATTCTTTCGGTATACCCCCAGGAAAAGAAATAATTAAATATCTAAAAACTTCAAAGAAAAAAATAGCTTATGAAAATCTTGCCGTTCAAAATATAGATGAATTAAACTGTGGATTGCATTGTATTTCCTACATTAAGCGCAGTTCTTAGTTTATTCATCTCTCGTCTTTTTGTTTATAAAAATTGTTTTCTAATAAATGGAGATTTATTGTATGAAATGTAAAAAGAAAACAGACACTGAATCAATGTTTAAAGCAGTGTCACAGAAAAATAATGTTCCAATGGTAAAAGGTAATTGTGTTTTTTGTGGGTCAAGGAAAAATCTGTTTTTAAAAAAAACCTCGACGCAGAAAAAGATATTTTAAATACGTATTATTCTAATTATTCAGGGGTTGATGATATTCACAGAAAATTAAAAGAAAATGGTGTGAAGGTTTCCAAGGATAAAATAAAAAATGTGTTGCAAAATGAGAATGTGTATACGTTACACAAACCTTCCTATCACAATTTTGAAAGGAGACGAGTCTATGTTCACTATGTGGATGAGCAATGGCAAGCTGATTTAGTTGACATGCAGAAATATAAAAAAGAAAATAATAAAACAAATTACATCTTGACTATTATTGATTGCTTTAGTAAATATGCTTGGTGTGTCCCTTTGAAAGATAAAACGGGTGCTGAAATAATCAAGGCATTCAGTTATATATTTAAAGAAAGAATTCCTAAAAAACTACAAACTGATAAAGGTAAAGAATTTGTAATGCGAAATGTTCAAACATTTTTGAAAAATAACGACATACACTGGTTTGCATCTGAAAGTGAATTGAAAGCGCAAATCGTTGAACGATTCAATAGAACGTTGAAAGAAAAGTTATGGAAATATTTTACTCACAATAACACTACTAAATGGATTGATATTTTACCTTTATTTGTTAGAAATTATAATAACTCTTATCATCGTTCAATACAAATGAAACCAGTAGATGCTAGTAAAAAGGTAAATCAGAAAAAGGTTTACAATGCTTTGTTTCCTCCAGCAGATGACTACACAATCACAGGAAATTACAATGTAGGAGATTTAGTCAGAATAAAAAAAGAAAAGAGTATTTTTGATAAAGGATATTTACCGAATTATACGAATGAAGTATTTCAGATAGCAACCATTAGACCTACCATTCCCATTACTTATGAAATATCTGACAAAAGTGGGGAATTAATTCAAGGAGGGTTTTATGAAAAAGAACTTTCAAAATTTATTATGAAATAAAATTACTTGTATATAAATGGATTCAAGACGCGTGAGTGATATGTTATCAGGTATAGTTAAGAACAGAGAAATTCAAAGAAAAAAAGTTCAACAATACGAGATGGAGAAAGCAGGGTTTCGGGAATATGCTTCAGAATTAAACGCTCCAGTTGTTATGGCACAAAAAGAAAACATGAAGACACAAAAAGATTACACTGAAGCGATCATGAAGAAATTACAAAAGAATGATGAAAATTCAAGCAGACGGTTTCAAAGATTAGGTAATGCATTTAAAACTTCAGAGGAATCGAGTTCAAAGGAATCGAGTAGAGCGCCAACTCCTGCTTTAGAACCAACTCCCGCTTTAGCCCCATTATCCATTGAAATGAATAAAGGTATTACCCAAGAGTTTTTAAATCAGATTAATTCAAAACATGCAGAATCCTGGGATGACAATGATCCTTATTTTAAAATACCTATGTATTACATTAGTAATCCTATGGATATAGAGGAGGCTATGAATCATTTAACAACTATAAGTAAAAGTTATGGTGGGACAAAGAGTAAAGGTTACTCTAACCATGATCAAATTATTGAATTTATAAGAGTTTATAAGGATAGGTTAAGAACCATTCAAAATAATTGGGGATTAGTCAAACAACAAGGAACTGGAATATTTATGAATTGTGATGAAATGATTAAAAAATTGTACACTTTGATAGGTAGTAGAGTGAACGGGAATACATCTGATGAGGTGAGGAATGAAGCTATTGATATTTTGGATTCGTTAATGCGAAATAAATTCTTAAACAAGAGAGATTACAATTCAATATATAAAAATTATTTCTAATAAATGGTGTTGTTAAACATTGAAGGTAATGAAAGTATCATTGATATAACATTTAGTCAACCAATCGAATTGAATCGTAATTGGGATTATGAAATAGGTTTGAATCAGTGTACTTTGTGGTATTCGTGGCATAATATAAGTGATAAATTTGGGAATAATACATTTCAATACAGGAAAGATGAAGAGGGGGGATGGGTGAATGTTACTATTCCTAACGGGATGTATAACGATGATTGTTTGAATTATTTTTTGTGTCAGTATTTTGATACTTCAAAAGATAAATGTCCTATTGTAATCTCATCCAATCCAGCATCTATGAGATTTGTCATAGTATTACAAGAAAAATATGTGTTTAGATTTAATAGTGACTTGTGTCAGATTTTAGGCTTTGAGAAGGATATTGAGATTTCTAAGAAAATCAATGAAGGTACAAAGCTTCCAAATATAACAAGAAGTGTCGATAAAATTCAAATTCACTGCTCTCTTGTAAACAGTTCTATCGTAAACAAAAGTAAATCAGATGTCATTTGGACATTTGTTCCGAATACTGAACCGGGTTGCCAAATTGTTGAGAATCCTAGACAATTAATATATCTTCCTATCAACACAAAAGACTTTATTTACTCGTTGAGAATGACAATAACTGATCAGCTTGGAAGACCGATTGATCTGAATGGTGATAACGTAGGATACGTACTGCATTTAAGAAAAGCTTAAAGGATTATTGAAATAAAATTATTTACTTATAAATGTTGTTAAATAATAAACGATTACTTTACAATAAGCAGTACGGAAGTGGAATCGGTAGTATATTCAAAAACATTGCTAATTCCCAGTTATTCCAGACGTCAGCAAAACAAATAAGAGATGGAGCATTGTCAATGTATAATAATATTATAAAACCGAGATTTGAGCTGCTGAAAAACAGAGCAATAGAATATGGAAAAGATTTGATTGATGTCAACAAGAAGGAACTGATTGATGTGATTGGAAATAAGAAATCGATGAAGGATCTTATAGGTACAAATAAAAGAATTTTAAATCAAAGAAGTCAGGACTTGATTAAAACGTTAATGACTGGAAATGGGTTAAAGATTCTGAAATGATTTTTATTGAATAATTTCCTTCTTATATAAATGGCAGTAAATAAAATTATTAGTCCCCAATGGAACATATTTGATGAGCCACTTGTGGATGATTCAGTGGTCAAGTATGAATTTAAAGAAATTCGAGAAACAGATGTGAATGTATCCAATAAGTCAGAGTTTGAATTTGTAACAAAGAAATTAGATTCCTGGTTCTATCCAAGTGAAAGTTATCTTGAGGTAGGCGTAAGGATAGTTAAAGAGAATGGAACTAATATAGGTTCAACCGATGTTGCTACGTTGACGAATAATGGATTTAATTTATTTAGTACCGCTGAGTATGTCATAAACGATACACCAGTTGAAAAAATTAATCATGTTGGTATTACAACTACCGTTACAAAGTTGATTGAATACTCCGATGATTACTCTAGAAGTGCTGCTAGAAATCATTTCTGGTATAAGGATTATAATCAAGGAACTGATATCAACCCTATAACTAGTTCATTTACCGTACCTGCAGAAGGAAAACTAACAGCAGGAAATATGAATGTCACTTCTAAGCCTAACCCCAATTATAATAAAGGATTTGAAAAGAGATATAATAGAACTAAAGACAGCAAATTAGTTAATATGTATTTACCATTATCAGAGATGTTTGGATTCTTGAAAGGAAACAAACGATTTTTTAGAGGTGCATCACACAGAATATGTCTAAGAAGAAATGATGATAATAATATGATTGTAAAAAATGGAAATACTAATTTTAAAGTCGTCATTGAGTATTTATCCTGGAGAATTCCTGTTATAGCTCCTAGTATTGAAATGATGAGTCAATTGGAAAAGGGTTTGGCAAAGGATAAAAAGTATAATTTGATGTGGGAAGCTTGTAATACTTATAAAAGTGATGTTAGTCAGAATAAGGAACACACCTGGAAAGTTGTGTCTGAGAGAAATAGTCCTACGAAAATCGTTGTGATGTTACAGAAAAATGAAAAGCATAACAACCAAAAAAAGAATAATATGGTGTTTGATCATATGAATTTGACGGATATAGAGGTTAGAATTAACGGGGATAAATACCCAGAAGAACCCCTCAAATGCGACTTTAGTGAGGAAAAATGCACATACTCGAATCTTTACAACAGATACATACACATGGGTTATAAGCAATTAGCGTTTGATACTGGTAGTGTAGTCAATATCGAAGAATTTAAAGAAGTATATCCACTATTTTGTTTCGATGTTTCTAAACACGAGTCAAATATTTATAATGGAACCACTGCTGATATTGAAATTAGTATAACTTTAAATGATCCTCAACCCGTACCATACAATATTTACTGTGTTCTATATTATGAAAGAAAAGCTACATTGGATATCATTAATAAAAATATGTATGTGAGTTTGTGATTTGGATTTTTATTAAAGAAAATCAGCCGCTAATAAATGGAGGTCTTGAATACAATCAGAATGAATAAATACAATGAGACAATCAAGAAAGAACAGTTGGTATTAGGATTGAAGTATACCATCGTTAAAATGAGAATAGCTAAGACAAAATATGGTGACAAATTAGTTGTAGTTATCAATCATAACAAGAAGATGTGTGATCTGTTTATACCGCAGAGATACAATGCAATTGCTGATGAGTTACTTCTAAAGAACAATCTTATTTTACAGCCTATTTTGCGTGTAAATAAGAACTCGGAACAATATGTTGACTTGGAACTGTTTACTCAGTAATTGGGGGGTATTTGGATAAAAAATTGAAAAAAGCAAAAAAAAAAAGTAGTAGTTTATATGTAGTATAAAGGTTAATATTTCCTATTTCTTGGGCCCTTTTTTCGGGAAAAAAGAAAATACAAATATCTTTAAAAAGGGGGATAATTTGGAAAAAAGCATGTTAAAATTTAAGAAATCGATGTTAAAATGGGGTTTTGAAATTTGGGGGAGGGTGGGGTAGAACCCGGTTTATATAACTACTGACATGCCGTTCGAGTATATGAGCACAGGCAGTGGCAGAAGAGCAATCCATTCAGGGGGATTTAAAGCTTAACTGAAAAGCCAACTTATTTTTGTGTCATTTAATTGAATACACTGAATTATTTTGATTCTGCAAAGGGATTTTTTAATTTTCCACTATCTACTCTAGTTATGACGCTCAGAATATATGCATCCGTCCCCACAACGAAAATTCTACTATGACGCGGGAAATTTTAATCTCAAAACAAACGTGGCTTTCAGTGGGCAGTGGTGAGATTGGTGAAGATTGCTTAGTGCCTGAACAAAAAAAAATGTCATAAATCCTTTTCTTAAGGCATGCACAAAAATACAAGCGCATAGAGGTATCACAAATTACACGGAATTTCCACTATTTGAAAATCGATTATTTGTGAATAGCAGAACAACGAAGTCAAGCATTTTCATCGGGTCTTCGAGCATCTTTAAGTCAATAAGCGATGGGTAACTAGATTGTCCTATCCCAGCCCTTTTCGGTTAAACTTTAAGTTTGTTTTCCTGACAACATTGCGTTCTACAAATGCAGAAAGAAGTCTTACTCAGCACGTGGAAAAGGAATATGAAAAGACCTTCTCTACGACGAAGAAACATAACCACATTCCCGACACCGCAACGGATAAGATAAGCGGAAGCTTGGCCGTCTTAGCAAAAAGGCATAGGTGTACAGGGTAGGAAAAAGAAATATTTTGAAGTTGTTACATCATTTCTTTCGAAGGTCTGCAATTTTTTTCAAGAAGAAAAATCTATCAACGCGACAAACGTACAGGCAAAGAGCAAGCGGGAAGTTCCTTAGTTACAATCGTGCACAATCAACGCAAATAAACATATACTTGTGCTTCAACTTCAGACACCCATCATTTTCGGATGCCTCTCAAAATTCGTATCGGACGAGAGAGCCCTGTTTATAAGTATAGTGCTTGACAAAAAGGCGAACGAACGCGACAAATTATGTTCCAGCATTTGTTGATTTGTACAATAACCGATAAGTTAATCCTTTTTAGTGTTTTTTTTTTCCTTCGTGACTAGACTATAGAGTGTTATGTTATTCATCATTTTGTATGACGAAAAGGTCAAATTCGGCGGTAGCACTGTGACAGCTGCTTTCGAAAAAAAAAAATTCTATTCTCTTCTATTCTATCCTAAACGTCCAAACGAAGAGCAAGTGGGAAGCCCCTAAGTTCCACCCGTGTTTCTCAGTGTGTAATTGATATAAATTAACACACACTTGTGCTCCAACTGACTTCGGGTGCGTCTCAAAACTAGTATCGGACAATTTCGAGAATGCCTTGTCTTTATAGTGTCTGGAAAACGGCGAATGAGCGCGACAGACGTACAGTCCAAGACCAATTGGGAAGCCCCTTAGTCCCCCCCGTGTTTCTCAGTGCGTAATCAACACAAATAAACACATACCATCACTAAATGGCTCCCTGTTTTCCTCTAGTACTCTCCCGTCCGTGTCGACGCTGTCCTTGGTGCCCTTGGGGTCTTCTTCTGGCTCCAAC
The DNA here is from genome assembly GCA_030848855.1 of Branchinecta sandiegonensis. Lineage (NCBI taxonomy): Eukaryota > Metazoa > Arthropoda > Branchiopoda > Anostraca > Branchinectidae > Branchinecta > Branchinecta sandiegonensis. The sequence goes on along the minus strand of JAUPMV010000004.1, from coordinate 2,326,064 downwards.
TCTCTGACAGAAGATGCGGAGCCCATAAACAACGAGGAATCGCAGGTATCGTCAGGTACTGAAAAGAATTTTTATTTATACTAAAGGTGTCATGAGCTATGGCGCCAGCACTACGAGTAAATTCCATTCTACCCATTCAGTCCAAATTTGCATTGGCTAATTGGGCCCCAATAAAGCGTGGTTTTGGTAGCCCCCCTAACCGCCACTATGGGTCCGTAAATGGGAGTCATTAAAGTAGCATATTGCCTGGTAGGAGATCCGCAGTTGCTAATCTAGTACAAAGCAAGTTGTAAATATATGGTGACATTTGATTCTGGAGCTGATGGATTCAGCTCTGCTCAGTGGTTCAAGGTTTTATTTTTACTTGATGACAACACTAAAATATATCGGACAATCACTGTGGAAAAAAATAATAATAATAATTTATATCTTACCCACAAATTCCAGAGGAGAACAAGTAGGGTACAATAAAGAAAAAGAAAGGAAGAAAATACTAAAATAACTATACATACAAAAACACTAGCACATAAACAGGGGGGTAAGGGGGTGGTTTGGTGAAAACCGAGAGTAGGCTGAACCCGACAGCTTCCTGTGTAGCATTAGAAATTTCTCCGAAATATCTGGAACACCGAACTTACGAATAATTACTCTATTCCGATGCCAAGGGGGGGGGGGGGGCGTAAAGAAGGAATTTACAGTAACGACACTAACTTTTTTGAGGAGAAAGAAGGTCTTTCTTTTTGAGGATATAGTCCAGAAACATAGAAGATAGAACGGTCGCAAAAAGTTGAATACAGTCGACTAAGAGCTCGTCTATTATACCGCCCACGGTTAGCGACAATTTTCGAGTAACCAAATTGTATTTAAGAGTTGCAGCGGAGATTGATATAAAATAGCCTAATACAGATACTACAAGATTTCCATGCAAATCAGAGTGTTGAAGGAAGCACGACGGCGATGATGCGATTTTCAAAAAAGGCTCGGTTCTGGCCTCGAAGCCTATAGAAGAATTAGAAGAGAGGTTGCTCACTTTCTCGGACACGTGTACACCCTCCGTGGGCACAAGCTGGTCACACCTGGACACTTACTGTATAGCTAACTTTTTTGGGAGTGAACATCCCCTCGTGAGTTCCCTTCAACGACCAACCAACTTGGCTCTTATCTCGCAACATAAAATGAACACGGATTCCATTTAACAACCGACCATTCTGACTAATCGCGATTTGATTTTTAATTCTTTCACGAGCTTTGGCAAGTGCTTTGCGCAATTCGATCCTTTTTTTGGCGACTAAGATTGCTTTTTTTCTAGTAAACTGTAAAGAAAAAAATCTTGCAGTATTTGCTACTGGGATTAATCTTGTCTTTATTGAGATAAGATTATCCTAATCCAGAATAATTTGATCCCAATAGAGATAAGATTAATACCAGTAGCAAATACTGCATCCTTATTCGGAGAAACTTTTTACAGTGTAGCCTACTGAACTAACACTCTCTAAAGCTGAAGGTGGCTTTTCCCGACTCAGGCATCCTGTAGTATTACGTACGGGAGCCTATTTGTATACTCGTTATGTGCGTCCACTACCAGAAACCGCACATTAAATCTAAAGTTAAGTTCTGGTCCTTACTTCTGCCCTATGTGTGATTCACTACGGGAGGATTTTTGCATTTGGTGGGTAGGTGCGCTGAGCTAAATGATTTGCGTAAAGAGATTTTTGGGCATGCTAGGATGGAGGAAGAGGATTTGGTTAATCGCAGCATCGGGAGCGTTTTTCTTAGTAAGGGTTCCTTCCTTTTGGTGTAAATATTGTGTTTTTTAGTGCTATTTTGTGTTAATTTTGTTTTCCTGCAATGGCCCACGAGCTTCCTGGAAATAAATCAATTCATTCATTCATATTGCGAACGATGAGTGTCTGCAAAAATTAAGTGAGTGGAGCCTTTCCCGAGGTAAGCGACGGTCCACAGAGCAAGATTTCTTGCGTAGTATTTGTATGGCATTTATAGCATTCAGTTCAAGTGCCAAGTTCCGTCGATCGGTCTGTCGGCCGTATGATCGCGAGTTATGGTACTTCCAGATATGCTAGGACGATAAAACCTGGCAGGCAGGTTGACTTGGAAACAGTCACTTCCCCGATCCGACCTTCTTGCGTGGAGTGGACGGAATCGGAAATCTTATGGCATACATAATTTCCCAACGGGTTATTAGTAATTTTAGTTAGATTATTCTAAATTTGTACTTAGCCTACATTGTTTCTAAATTTATGGTGGACTAGGTTCCTAGTAAAGTAAGAGGCGTCACAGCCTTAGTTGAGGAATATATTTTTATTTGATTAAAAAGATCCCAGACGCGCCTATGCTAGGCCTACTGGAAAGCCCCTGCTACAAATATTAATAAAAAATACAGTGTTGGTCATTTGTTTTTTATTTGTGTAATCTTTGAAAATAAATATGCGTCAATTTTTATTTTATTAGTTTTCAGTTTCGAACGAGGTTTCGAAGGATTATCAACAAATAATAAGAACGATAAAATCGCGGACCATTGCTAGAAGGAAGTTGTCCGAATGCAAGCAACACAACTCAGCGTCAACAGTTTCCTCGCTAGGATGACTCATGTTTTCAGGGTCATTCAGCTCCAATCAAATTGCACTGCGGAAGTCTAGGTGCCAATCATTTAGCCATTAAAACGGATTATAAATTATTCATTTGATCGTTCACAGAGACACAGAACATGCCGTCTTTACAATGTTTTGCTCAAGGACTCCTTTTTTGTTGGCTTTTCCATCAAGACAACAGATCAGCTCAATGGACCATTGATAAATCGTTTGTAAGGTAATCAGGAAACGATAGCTTTGAGAGAATATTGTATGATTGCGAAACTAACGATAACATTCTAACGATAGATACAGATAAATGATCCGTGGTGAGAGTTAACTCAGCCGTAAGCTAGATACAGTTTATGTTCCAATATTGTACCTGACGTACCTAACTTTCGAAACTGTGCCGTGTTCTTCAAACAAATTATAAAGGGGTTACCGACACCCGGCATCTGTTGAACACCCTTTCCCAGAATCAGCCGAAACCAGCTGCGCCCGCCCGCTTCTAAACGTGCTGATTTAACGTTCTGGTCGTTTATGTTCTTAAAGCACAACTCTTACTAGAAATGATCTTTTGCCTATGAAAGGGATCAGCAAAAATACCATTACTTTTCACCTGAAATTAGCGACTTTCTTGTTAGCGTTTGTCGACACAATCCAGCCTTCCTGCTCTCCGACGCGGCGAGCGGGAGCAAAACTTTGAAAACTTAACGCGCCGTGGCTCAAAAGTTGGAAAACTAAGCAAATAAAAGAAGTAAAAAACAGAAGATTCTCATGTCCTTATGTTTTAAAGAGTTTTCAGCAGACATTGAAGACTCCGGCAAACTTTGCTTTGTGTGACAGGCAAAACTCGGCATGGCCGAAAAGGCGCTAAAATTCGTAGGCACAAAACGAAACAATGGAGAAATGTGGGGATTTTAGAAGCTTATAATTCCACAAGGGAGCTGGGTATATTATAAAAGGCAGAATAAGCAAGAGTAACTTTAACGATAACTTTAACTTAACTTTAACGATCGTGGCACCGGGCACTTGTTGTACGCTAAAATCGAGAGCGGTCAACCTCTCGAAAATTACAGAACCATTCCGGCTATTTTGGTCGTGCGCGGCCCCCTTAGATCTGATGATGAATAGCAAAATACAATGCTTGTGCTTAAAACTAACTCTTTTCTGTATCTCCTGGCACCTGAAACTTATCCTTTCATCACATTGCCAAAACAATGAGACAACAGCATATGCTGGTTCCCCCCCCCCCCTGAGCAGAATGAATAATCTGAGAATAATTACACCTACTTAAGAGTTGAATTTTTTTTTCAGAATAAGCGGGAAATGGCAGCGCAATTTAATTAACAACAATACGACAATCAAATTTGCTCTTTTGTGCATTAGAACATCATTATCCTTAACTTCGCATTGTGTGCTGCTTTATTGTTGACCTTGTTCCACGATTTAATTTCTTTTTGTTCGAAACAACTCGAAGCGAATCCAAACTGGAAGCTTTAACAACGGCACGGTCCGTTGAGTCTAAACTTTGAAAAACAATTTGTCGAGCTATTCCACTCGACTCTGATTTAGTTTACAAAGTTTTTAACCTTATCATGGATGCCTTAACTCGGGAAAACAGCAGAACGAACGAAAAAAGTTTTATTCTAACCTGTGTTCCAGCACGGAGAAACAAACATACTAATCTACATCTGCCATATCTGGGCCTAAGCTGATTAAGCTGGTGATTGTCAAGCTACCGAGAACCTTAAAGGGATAATAAACAGGATTCTTGATTTGATAGTGCAAAACGACTACGTCAGCTGAATTCTTAGAGCTATATTTCGGCCATTCTTGGCAAGGGTCCTCTTCAGGCTCAAAGCCGCTCAAGTTGAAAGACGAACTTGTGGGAAAACAAACTAAAGATTCTAACTTAGCGTTAAATATTTGACTTCGAGAATTCCTTTGAGAGAGTTGCTTGTAGTTACAACGGTTGCTATGATTTCATTATGGACACGACTGCTGTGTTTGCTGCTCGGGTCGTTGATCGAGTAGAGATTTTGCTGCATTTGGATTGACTTTGGTTTTGGTGTAGAGAAGAGATTTGGGTCTGAATTTCCTTTCGCTGATGATGCCGTTCCATAGGCGTATTCTCGCCGTTCCCCAAGGACTCCACTTGAGGAGTCCCCGCGTTTTCGTTTGTCCCGGGGACTCAATCCCCGTATTCTCGCGAGTCCCCGCGGACGGGGAACGCTCCGATTTTCATCACCACCAACAAAAGAACTCCCTTTCAGATTCGGAGGGGAATCACTTTTTGCTGGTGTTGGTGCAATGTAAAATTAATTAACAATAATCAGAATAAACAAAACCAAAAATAAAGCGGATCCAGACTAATTTCGGCAACTGCATATTTTTTTTCCGAACAAAATTCTCGCGTTCCCTTCAATTTCACGAGGAGTCCTCGGGGAGCGGCGAGAATACGCCTCATGTTTCTGGTAGTGAGTATTCGCATGTGTCTCTGTTGATCCTTGCCGTTGAAATTAGGAAAAACCGTTCAGGGAAGAAAACTAGATGGACGAATAAATAAGTTTCAGGATCTTATCATCACATGCAAGTGTTTAAACAAACTAAATATTATATCGTATCTTACTTGGTTTCTTTTTTGTTTAAGAACTAGATGTTTTATTTATTTATTTTTACCATATGGCAGAAGCTGAGTTTAACAGAATATTTGGGATTAGAAAGAATAACTCCAGTTAGACCTCCTACACTGAAAAGAAATACAAATCCTAAGGCCAATAAAAGAGATACTGAAGGCCCTGCATGAGCAATCCCTTCAGGAACAGGAGAATAAATAAATTTTATATTAATCTTTTTACTTTATCTTTTTGAATTCAATTCTTTCCAAATGAGAGTAAATTTTATTTTTGAAATGAAAGTGGGAAAAAAAGCGTTCCCTGAACGGTTCCGTTCAGTAACCTTTTGTTTTTCCATAAGTTTATTTTCGAGCTTGAGCGGCTTGAGCATGAAGAGGACCCTTGCCAAGAACGGCCGAAATATAGCTCGAATAAAATGTAGCTGACTCATCCGTTTTGCACCGTCAAATATAACCTTTTTAACTCCAAGCAAACTTCACAAAAGAATTCACGAAGTCAAATATTTGACGCTAAGCTAGAATCTTTAGTTTGTTTTTCAACTTGAGCGGCTTTGAGCCTGTAGAAGACCCTTGCCAAGAAGGGCCGAAATACAGCTCTAATAAAATTCAGCTGACGTATCCGTTTTGTACTATCAAATATGATTCGCAGTCAGCTTGGGCTGAAGGAATATTTATGGGATCCTTGATTCTTCATCCCACCACTGATGGTTAGACATTGAGAACGAAGAACTCTATGATTCTACTCCTTATATAAACCATACGACCGCACATATTATCTGTAAATATCAAGTCTTGCAACCGCCGTCTGGAAAGACCGACAAAAGGGAGAAACAAGTTTTTGGTAATCTGTGTAGGCTAGTGTTGTTTTTTGTACCACGGCTCGATGGCACTTTTCGTGAACAAATGAACGCATTAGTGATAATTACAGATGTCCGATTTGTCTTATTGGTGCAATGAGGACACGGTTGCTCACCTCCTAGGGCAGTGCCATGAGTCTCCTCTACCGGATCAGTTTGGGGGAGGGTGGCTCTTCCCTGGTATATTGCCATCGACCAAAGTCAACGCTATTAAAATGGTGGTAGAATATGTAAGGGGAATTTAAATAGGGGATAGTTTATTTATGTGTAGTAGGACGTACGTAGTAAAATCTGTGTATGGCCTGTTCGAGGCTAAATGAACACTAATAACTTTTCTCAAACAGATTTGCAATGCATAACTTCCTATATTCCACAGGAAATTATTTTATGACAATTTCTTTTGTGGAGGATGTTACGACCTCGTATCATCCTCCAGAGAGGCTGATACGAAGCCGTAACAGCCTCCGCAGAAGTTCATCGAGCACTCACGAAATAGCACTGAAATACTGAATTCATCGAGCACTTTTCCTCAAATAGTGAAAAGCAGAAGCTGACCTCCACAAAATAAATTAAGAACAATGCTTTCAGTAAAAAAAAAACAATACTTAAAAAATACAAAAAATAAATAAATAAGAAGTAAAATATATGTTGAAAAATGACAGAACATTTTACTCTCTACCAGCCTATGACCTAGGTCATACCTTGTCACAATCAAATTTCCACTGAAAATACAGCTTTTCAACTGAAACAACATCCTACTTTCCAAAAAGGTAGTTAACGAGCACTTAAAACTGGCTTTGAATGAGGAAAGATATATTATGATTTTCAAAGACCACGTGATACCCAGTGTTGCCACCTTTTTCTGAAGGAACCTGTGACTTTTGGCTGCAAAACCTTGTTACATTCTGGCGCCTACGAAATTGTGCCTTATGTACCAACTATTAGCTAGCAATCTTGCTTTATCATCTTTATGATTATATGCCTAAGCTTCATTTCTCGATTAACTGTCAAGATGTAAGGAACCTGTCGCAGAACCCGGGCTCACTTTTCGAGGAAGTCCAGAATATGTGGCAAATATCAGAATTCTCCAACCACTGGCAACACTGTCATCGTAAAAGCACGTTTTCACCTGATTTCAAATTTCCTGAGCGAAGCAATCTAATCTTCTGCAAAGCTGTCGCTATCAAGTGAACACACTAAAAGCACAGTCGGAATGTATTTACACCCTGGTCACACTAGGCTGCGCTCGCAGCCTAGCGCTCGGCTGATATTTCTCATAACCTGCCTCGCCTTCGGCTCGAACAGGTTATTTTCAATAGCCGGCTCGCTGTTATTTTCCGATATCAACCTCGATGTCTGAAGTTAACCTTTATTATATTCTATGAAAACGAAGAACCCACTGTTATTCGATCACATTCGAAATTGCCACGTTTCGTCCGTACAGATTATCTGTCAGTATCCGAATTAGTAATCGCCAGACAGACGGGCGAACATGAGATACAAATTTTGGTAATTTGTGTAAGTGTCATTTCAGTAGCGTGCCTTGTTTTTCTTCACGCACAAATGCACACATACATACGAGCATGAAGGACTTCCTGCGATTGGATCACCTACATACCAGCCACGTTTCGACTGCATGACTGGAAATGAAACACTACTCCATACCCACAACCTGTACCCATTTTTTTAACATGTGAATAATACAGTATGTAAACAATTGTAATTTAGTTGTCAAATCGTGTGTATTTTTAATAGTCTTTATATGTCACTGAATGGACCACATGGTTTAGGCATAGTTCTGTTTTATACATATTTTGTACTCCTTAGTTCTGAGGGAAATATATAAATAAATAGATAATAATCTTTAAATACCAAAACACGTAATGGACAACCAGACGGACAGACGCACTAAGACAGGGATTTGCTAAAATGTCAGGGCAAAGTGATCCAAGAGGCTTACCTTCGTCACGTCCAGGAATTCCGTCCACTGAGGGATCCTTCGTATTTTGTGTAGTCGCCGATTCGCGAAAACGTCTGATTGCCAACACCGATTGTTCTAGGCGGTCGCTTTTCACTGAGAAGGACTGTGGCTGACTTGTTAACTCGCCCTTCGTTGAGTTTCCCATCGTTTTACTCCGTGGCCGGACGCTCAAGTCCAGGGCTTCGCTGGCCGTTGGCTCGCAGCTCTTCGCTCTTTGAGCATCGTACAGGCTCTGGACGCTCTTCCAGTCTCTTTCCAACCCAGGGTGGCACTCCTCCCGCTTTATCACATGGGACGGCATCTCCTCGCTGCAAACTCGCACTGTCTGCTCGACCGCACGTGGCGTTGGTAACACGTTTTCGAGTTTGGCTTCCGCAACTTTTGCAATGTCAGGTATCGGAAAAGCAAGGCGTGACCCCTTCAAGGGAGACTTCGAGCGCTTCTTTTGCTTCGACTTCGTATCTAAGGCCGACTCAGGTCTTTTTCTTACTTTCCCCTCAGGCGAGACATGACCTTTGTGCGCACCACAGAATCTATAGTCCAAGGACGACGCACTACGCACTTCGACTTTAGCTTCTAAAGGGGGAATGGGAGAAGAAAAGTTTAGGTTTGGAGGACCAAATCCATGCGTGAATCCCAATTCATTCATCCGTGCCTGACCGTAAAGTGCAAGGTCATAGGGGAGATGTGATAGGTCGAGCGACGGGTGAGACACCTGGCTTGCGGCGTTGTAAACAACATGATTGTTCCCCGGAGATTGATAGAACTGTGGAAGCGAGGGATCTGAAAAACGGAAGCTAATCACTTTTCAGTTCCAGCCGGAGCGATTTCCCTTTGAAGTTTGCTAACTGAAAGTCGATTGCAACTTGTTACTAACAGGAGAAGAACAGGCAGATCATCGATAACTTGAAAATAAGAACCTGGCGAATTGACGAATAAGAACTCGACGAAAAATAAGAACGTTACAAATTCTGGAAAAGCTCTCTTACTTCTTGCAGCAGTTTCACTTCATTTCTAACGTATCCCCTATCCGTTAAAATAATTAAGTGAAACTGCTGCAAGAAGTACGAGAGCTTTTCCAGAAATTTAAAGCTTAACTGAAAAGTCAGCTGACTTTTGTAGCTTGTATCTGAATTTACTGACTTATTTTGACTGCGTTGTGCATTTTTCTCTTTTTCACAATGGCCTAAGCTTTGCGATTCGAAGTTCAAGGACACCTTGCACTACAAAGAGCCTGTTCCACCCTACTTCCCGATGAAAAGTTTGTAGCCTGCGTATTAGTACGAAAAAGTTGCATGTAATACTATGTAATAGCAAAGAATACTATCATTTAATGTGCCTCAGACTGGTCCAATCTTATGTAGTAATATGTAGTAGCATCCTGTCTTGCCATAGTAGCATCCAGTCTTGCTAATAGTAGCAAATAGTAGTATGCAATAACACGGTAGCCTTGAAGTAGAAGCATGTAGTAGCATCATTAGTACTGCACGCTACTTTTTCGTACTACTTCATAGTACTATTTTGAGATAAATTTTTCATCGGGTTACTGTACTGACTGCGCATGAAGTCACAAATTTTGGCTTCTTGGTGTCAAGGCTGGAACGAATTTTTCTATTTTCGGCGAAATATCTTGCCACGGGCTAATCTGGTCAATCACGTTACAGAGATTCGTCGTTACCACGCTTACTACGCTCCCGAGCATGGTCAGCAAAACGTTACTTATTTCGAGAAGGTCGGAACGGATAACATTTTTATGAGGTTGGAACGAAAGTAGTAACTAACAGTTACCATTGTTAGAAGGGTGGAACACGCTCGTAGTGTTACTGCTAAGATATTCTGAGATAGTTGACCGCTTTAAAACTTAGCTATGCTTAAACAAAATTACGCAAGGCTTCGCCTGTTTTTAGCCTCTTTCCTTGTCCTCTTTCCATGATTGATTGAGCGTCTCTGCTTACCCCTAAATCGGACATCTAAACTTCAAATTAAACCTTTTGCTTTTAACAAATTTTCCGGTTTTAGCAGGATTCCGGGCGAACTACTTGTCCAAAGCATACCTTCTTACTCCTAAATCGAACATCTAATGAGCTTCAAATAAACTTTCACTTTAAAAAACTTTCGGGTTTTGGCAAGATTCCGGGCGAACTACTTGTCCGGCGAGAAAATGGTTTTCATAATCTTGTTCAGCATGTCTTCTTACCCCTTAATCGACTATCTCATTAGATGTTTAAAAATTTCGTTTGCCCGTTAATTTGAACCCACTCCCCCACCCCTAACTGTAGGGCTACAGAGCCCATGTCAAGAGCCGTTGGTGTTCTCCATAGACTGAAAATTATTTTCCCCCCGAAATATTACTGATTCTATATTTCTGTTTATTTACTCAAATCTTTTATATGGAACAAGCATTTGGGCTTTAAATTATAAGTCAGAATGGAAGCAAGTTCAAATTCTTCAAAATAAAGCTGAACGTGCCATTTGAAAGTCTTGTCACGAGACTTGAGTCTCGTCAGAGTGTGAGGCCGTTGTTAATAAAACTTAAGATATTAAATATGGCTCGACTTCGGGAAAAAAAAAAGGCCGAAACTTTATATACAGTATGCACGAATACCGCACCTGAGTCGTTTATGTCGGTTTTTCAGTTCACCAACATGATATTCGACATACGTCGGAACTAGTTACAGAAACGAGACGTCTCACGTCAGCTGGTTTTTCAATCAAATTTACAGGTCCGAAAATATGGAATTATCTGCCAAATACCTTGAAAAATGCTAATAGCATACCAGAGTTCAATAGTAAGATTAAAAGTTTCTTATTGGAAAATATCGAATTAGATCGTAACTTTCTACCGATAGTTCTCTATGTTTTGTTTTATTAATTAACTTTTCTTTTCTTTTTTTTTCTGTTCTTCTTCTTTTCTTTTCTTGACAAATGAATGAATACTATCACGTCACCCGTTACCGGCAGTGCTCACTTAGGGTGTAGTTAGTTTACAGTGTATGATTTGATTTTCGTTAATAAACAAACTGAAACTGAAGAACTGAAACATCTACAAACTCGACCGTTCCCCTGACCCAAAGAATCCTCACACCAAGTTTCATCAAAATATTTCATTCCCTTCGAGAGTTATCGTGCTGACAGACAGACCGCTGGACAACTTTTGCGATGTCATAGGTATCCCTCCACTTACGTTTTGGGATCCCAAAAAGAGCTACCAGCTACCACGGAACATATTTCACACAGAAAATTGTTATTCAAAAATAGCGGAGCTATGTCACTTAGTAAAGCATTTGCGTCAAGTTTTCAACCTGCTCAGATGAGAAAGATATGTATGTAGGGAAGGGGGGGGGGGGGGAGGGACGAACTTGTCCGAGTTCTTTTTCAGACCAAAGCCTAAGATTCGTTGATTCTGGGTATCACAGCTAACTGATTCCGTCTCGTAAGTACGTAAATGTCGATATTCTGAGGTCAACGGCCAAGCACTCGTTGCCGGTGACGCAAAAAAGCAATATTACCGAATATTACTAAATCAGCAAACCTCGACCCTCATCCTCATGGTTGGAAACTTCAGACCTCACAATTATCTCCATACCTCATACCCTAATGAGTTCGAAAGAAAGATCGGGTAGCATAGTCTTAATCACCCATTTGACGGAGCTGTAGGCCTACCCTTTCCTCCCGGTAATGGAAGAAGATTTGCGATGTGGGATCTGTCTCTAATTGTGGTTGTTGTTTTGGTTTTGGAGAAAATGTAATCGAAATACGCACAGCAGAGCTGCTTTTCATGCTAACGCGGTTGCAGTTTTTCGCTGGCAAAATGATCTGACATGGTTATTCAGTCAGAGAGAGAGAGAGAGAGAGGTTTATTTACACAACAATCGTAGCTCAGTGGCTAGATTTATGTTGTACTACAAAACGTGTTATTACACACTATTATACAAGGACGTAAAGAAGGTCACGAAAGAGTACTGATAGCGATTTGTCCGAACACGCACAGGCACAAGTTTTAATTTCTGTCTGGTGCGGCTGACTGTCGGGGCTTCTGGGGGTAAAATGTAAAATTGTAATTGTAAAATAAATGTAAAATTATCAATGCTTGCTTAGCCTACACCTAAGTTTGCGAGAGAGAACCCCTCTCGTCACTTCGAATCAATCACAAAATTTCCTACTTTTTATGAAAGTAGTTTCAGAAAAGTCGCCGGCCTAATTCGGGCAACGACTTGAGGGTCGTTGCCGAGGACTCCTCGGGGAATCGAAGGGAACGGCGAGAATAGAGGGAGTCACTCCACGCGGACAGAAACAACGAGAACAAGGGGAATGCTTCCAAAATGGATTTTGTTGGAAAAAAAAATATGCAGTTGATGAACTTACTCTGGATCCGCTTTATTTTTTATTTTGTTTATTCTCACTGTTTTTAATTAATTTTACACTGCACCAACACCAGCAAAAACTGATTACCCTCCGAATCTGAAAGGGAGTCCTTTTTGATGATGGTGACGATAACCGGAGCATTCCCGTCGTTGGGGACTCGTGAGAATACGGGGAGTGAGTCCCCGGAACAAACAAAAACGCGGGGACTCCTCAAGTGGAGTCCTCTGGGAATGGCGAGAATACTCCTTAAAGGGAAAGATAGAACAGTGAACCTTACCTCGATACAATCCGGGTAGATGTGGCAACGAATAAAATGCTGGATGTAAAGTCGGCTGTATTCCAGCAGCTGACATTGCCGAGATGCCAGGGCTGTTATTGTTGTTTGCGAAAAGATATGACGGCCCATACATCGAGAAGAAATCACTTCTAGTTCGATCAAAATGTGACATGTCCTTTATCTAGAAACATGATGAAAAATCAATAAAGCAAAAACGAATTAGCATTTAAACTACCGACAGTTCCGGGGCAAAACATCTCAGCGATTTTTCACTAATTATCAAGTATAGTAGAGATATAAGTAAGTAAGTAATTTATTTATGACCCGCCATTTTGGAAAGGCGGAGTAAATGACGAAAGTAAAGAAAATAAACAAAACACATATATACACACAGAAAAAGACACTTAATTTTTAATCTTCGGTCAGGAAGCAATGGACGACATCGTGTGCTGGTTGGGCCTTGTTGTCCATGAGTTTTGAAAGTGATGACGAAACATCCAAAAGGGTAACACTTGCATCTTGAATTTTGAATTTCTCCGTCAATGTATGGTTATGACATAATTTCGACAAGTGGAGTAGGTGCTTTGCATATTTAAAATAACATGATCTCATCTTTTTAATCTCCTTCTTTCGCAGAACATGAGTGACGCCAGAACGAAATAGTATAGAAGGAGCGCAGAAGGTGCTGTACAAATTTCCCAAAGCTTTACGATTATAGCGCCCCCGGTTGGGGACGATGCGCCCATAGGCGCTACGGATCGACTTATAAACTTCTTGAACAACCGATGAGCAAAATTTTGACAATGAAGATTTGAATGTTATGCCGAGCCACCGTAGAGAGTCTGTTGATTTGACGATGAACGATCCAAGAGATATAGAAGCTTTAGATGCACTCGAACAATTTGACGAAGGGTTGAAATGCAGGTACTCACATTTTGAAAGGTTAACTTCAAGGCCAATTTTCAGAAGTTCTGACGACAGCTTACTTACATTTTTTGTGAGTGTGGATCGGCTACGGCTTACTAAGAGCAAGTCGTCCGCGTAGGCTATGTAGCTGAAGGCATTGTCTTTACAGAAGTAAGCAGGAAGCAAAGAATCGAGACAAGAAGATATGGCCGATTTGAAGATGTAGGGAGATAAGACTCCCCCTTGGCGAACACCAGTCCGGACAGAAATAATCTCTGACAAGCTACCTTGCCATTTGAACCTTACTGAAGAATGACCATACCAAAATTTTAACAGATAGACGACAGACAGATTCACGCCAGAAGCAATGAGAGAAAATAGGGCCTGAGAATGCGTTATATTGTCAAAAGCACCAGCTATATCTATAGAACATATATGTATAGAAGACTTGTCGCGGGTAGCCTGTTTCATCATTTTTGTCAATATGTGATGAGCGTGCGCACAACTGGCGCTCGAACGGAATCCAAACTGCATTGAACCAAAGCTACATTTTTCAACTAGTTCTGGAAGAAGGACGTATTCCAGGATTTTGCTTATGGTACAAGAAACTGTAATTGGCCGATAGCTTTTGCAAAGGTCCGCGTCTTTCCCTCGTTTAATCACCGATGTTATAGTACCCAGGAGGAAACTATTCGGAACCAAACCCTGGCATAAACAAATTTGAAATAGCAGCTGAAGGTGTTGTGTTAAAGCTGGACACTCAATTTTGAAAAAATCGGCACTAAGGCCATCAGAATCTGTAGAACCAGTTCTTCTTAATTTTCGGAAAGCAATTTCGATGGAAGAACAAGTAACGGGAAGAGCAGAAGGTTGAAATATTGAAATATGCTTGTTGAAATATGCTTCTTGAACTTTTCTTGTTGCAAGTTTCTGGATGCCATAACGTGAGGAAACAAAATAGTAAAAGATTCCCTGTCCACATGTAGAGGTAAGTTATTTAGGGTTAACTTCGAACGGTGCAATTTCTGGCTAACGGCAAAAAGACACACACACACAAAAATATCAACTCGCTTAGGAGCCGACGAAATTATTGGCTTTAATCAGAGCAAATCAATGGAAGTGGCAAAGTCAGAAGCCACCTCACGCCCAAAGAAGCATAGCTCTACTGTAAGACCCGGTATCCGACAACCTAACCGAAGCGGTTTGATCTGGAAGCACAGCGAAACCCGCGCAAAAGCCATATAACAACAAAATAAACCCTATAGCCCGAGGCTGCTTCAAGAAATGGCCTACTACTCAGTCGCCCAAACACAAACGGACACACCGATGCATTCGTTCTCATCAGGTATTTCCCACAGCTACGGCAAAATTAGCATGAAGTTTTCTACTTTGGGGCTTCCATGCTCGGGTGTTCCTGAACCAAAACCTTGGATCTCGGCTTCACTGTACATCCGGCTGGATTAGAGCTCTCCTCAAGAGACCCTATATCCCAGGAAGATGGCGTTATAATATATCCAATCATGGGCCTTAATTGCTCCAAGTGCGAGCTAAGGTAATGAAGGCAATTTATCTTACTCCGATATTTAGCCTCTGCTTGGTACAAACCAACCCTCTCCTGCGGATCACCATGAATTATAGCCAAAATTTCCACTCTTCTCTTACATAGCAACACATTTCGAGCAAGAACAAAAGTAAAACTGAAAGAGGACATCAAAAGTTTCGCACGGATGAACTTACTGCATGCTGACATTTGAAGCATTAGATTATGATATTATTAACTAATGAGTCATTAAAGGAATGGTCGGAATTAAAGAATCACGGCGTCGACTACTGCATTCACGGGGCAAGAAAAGGGTTTGACACTAGTAGCAACCTCAAGCTCAAGGAAGTCAGTAAAGTGCACAAGTAAAGTGTAAAGTGCACATAACCAGCTATTTTCAGGCGGAATGAACGTATTTGTAGTTGTATAGTATTTTCAACGACGGGCAATGTTTCAGGTATCCCGAAATACAGAGTTGGTTTTAAACAGAAGCAGTGTATTCTGAGGCCCTCTTTAACGCATGTCGCCTTTGGGAACTATCGCCATATAGGCGATGCGGGCAGTCAGTTCAAATATTACAATAGAAGTATAGCCTACCTAGTTATTTTTTGTGTATTTACTTTGCCTTTTCTCTTGTAGGCCTAATCGCAGTTTTCACACGGGCACAAGAGTTAAAGAAAAATGAGTCGTAGAGCTTTCATTAAAAAGCGGGTCACAAATAAATAAATAACAAAAAAATTCCTACACATCTTCCCAGCCTAAAGTCTGATGAAGCTTACCTCCAGGTAGGTACGTTTACAATTTCATAAAATCCAGCGTTCTCGAACGTATCCTTTACAAGCTCTTGCAATATCATACACATTCACAGCACAACGGTTTTGCATAACTGGCTCGTTCTCACTAACACGCAACATGATGGCTGTTCTCTTGAGCTGGAACCACCTCTGTAATTTTCAACCAATCACTATCCTTCCGAGGTATTTGGCACCTCCTTCTTCGTCACTTTGGTCATGCAGGAACCATCGTATTTTTCAACTAAGGGAATACCTGCGCCATTAGTGTGCTTTCTTGTTTCTGGAGAGCAACTGGAGAGTTAGGGTTTAGCTCCCAACGTAAGGAGACTGACGAGCTCTACCGTAGTTCTTTCCCCTAAAAATTTACAGAAAATGTATAATCCTATGCAGAACCAATATTTCATACATTTAACTGCAACTGACCAGCCATATTTGGAGGAGATGAAACAGTATTACAAAGCATACGCTAACATTTAGAAAGTCGTATTTTCGCGGCGTTCAATTAACTAGAACGATGTAAAACTGTCTTCTCGAAGATAACAAAATCTGGAAAAGGCCGATAAAAAAAAAAAAAAAAACAGTAACTAGTACAGGGAACAGGAACTAGGCTACTACGCCGGGAAAACAAAAATGTCGCCACCACAATGTGAATAACTACTATAAACCAACGACGTAGACAAGAGTGGTGTTGGCTTCTATTTCAGGTCGAATTACATGCTCACCAATTAGTCCATCATATCCATACATCAGATGAAGCTGGAGGGCTTGTTCTTGACCAAGCAACGCCTACAGCCTATGCTCTTCCTAACAATTTTGTTTATTTCCAATTTACAAGACTGCTAACTCTATCCAGATTTCTATGTCCGGATTCCATCCATCCTAAACATCTGGCTCAAGTATTCTTTTAATCTTAGATTCCCTGTACGAAATGACTTTCCTTTTGATATCCAAAGAGCAGAAAAGAAACAACTGAATGTCAATTAAGATTCAGTGTTGAACAGAGACCCCAATTTTTTTGTTTCACTTTCCCTCTTTAAGGTTGCAAGGCACCGGCCTGTGTTTTTATAACACTTGCCTTCCGGCCAAGTGCCATATACGGATAACTTTTCCGTCGGTCGGTCTGTCGGTCAGTCCGGTGTTAGGGCACTTCCAGATGCGCTGGGACGACGAAACTTGGCAGGCATTTTAGGGATCCCACCAAACTGATTTTGAAATAGTCACTTCCCCGATCCGACCATCATGGGGAGAGTAGAGGGAGGTGGAACCCGGAATCTTGAGGTATTTATAACTTTAGAACGGGGGGTCGAAACTTAATGAAACTTGAAATATGGAAAGACCTCGTGTCACATTTCAATTTCGAACCAGATCCGGTTACTTTGGGGGGAGTTGGGAGGAGAAAACTGGAAATCTTGCGTCACGCTCAGCGTGACGGAATCGGGATGAGACTTCGCGGAATGAACAAGCACAAGCCCTAGATACATAGCTGACAGGACCGGACAGTATTCAGACACTGTGGGGGAGTTGGAAGGGGTGGCGAAATTCCTGCGATCCAGAGTTAAGGTAATTCCATGTGTGCTAGGATGATGAAACACTCATATCAGGGACTCGACCATATTCACTCTGGAAAGTCGTTTACCAGATCAGATCCGACCATCGTGGTGGGAGTGGAGGAAGGGGAATCAGGAATATTAGTATAGGCTATGAATAACTTTCGAACGGAGATAATTTTTTAGACCTGATTAGGCGCTTTTTTAAGGCACTAGCCCTTCGGCCCAGTGCCGTATAACGATCGCAGTTTCTGTCCGTCCATCGGCCTGGGTTTTGCTAGTTCGGCTACTTCCACAAAAGCTAGGACGATGACACTTCGCACACGTATCAAGGACCCGACCAGATTAACTTAGAAAAAGTAACTTCTCCGATCCAACCATCTGGGGGGGGGGGGGGAGGGAGGGGGAATCCGGAAACTTGAGATATGTGTAACTTTCGAGCAGGTGATTAGATCTAGTGAAACTTGATATTTGGAAAGACCTCGTGTCTCATAAGACCCAGTTCAATTCCGGACCGGATCCGGTGGATTTAGGGGTAGCTGGAGGGGGGGAGGCGAAAAAACTTAAGAAACGCTAAGACTACAGGGATCGGGATGGAACTTGTTGGGAAGAACAAGGACAAGACCTAGATATGTCGCTGACATAGCCGGACCGGATTCGGACACAGTGGGTGGAGTTGCACAGGGGGTCCGTAATTCCTGCGATCCGCAAGTTCGGTGTTTCCTGATGTAGTAGGACGATGAAGGTTGGCGGGCATATAAGGGACCCGAACAGATTGATTTGCGAATAGTTGTTTCTCTGATCATACCATCGTTGGGAATGGAGGGATGGGGATACGGAATCTAGTGGCATGCATAACCTTTGAACAGGTGATCGGATCTGAACTGACCCTTCTGGACCCAAACAGACTTCTTCTTGAAGGCATAGCAGAAGAACTAAAATTACTGAACAAAATAGGTAGCCTGGGGTACAGGTAGATTTTTGTATTTTTTATTATGGCACTTTCCCTTCGGCGAAGTGCCATATCGGGACCAAAATTCGAGCACTTTTACATAAGCTAGGACGATGAAACTTGGCACACATATCAAGGACCAGATCAGATCATCTTCCCAATCTGATCATATGGGGGAGTGTATGGAGGTGGAATCAGGAAAATTGAGGTACGTATAACTTTTGAAATGGTGATTGGATTTTAATAAAACTTGTTATTTAAAAGACCTTGTGTGCAGGACAACCCAGTTCCATCCTGAACTGGATCCAGTGACTTTGAGGGGAGTTGGAGGGGGGAACTGGAAATCTTGAAAAAATGCTTAGAATGGAGGGATTGGGATGAGACTTAGTTGGAAGAACAAGCACAAGCAATACATCCTCTTCTCTGTTTTCATAATCAGGCCATCTTGGACAGCTATCAGACATTCACCAATGGTAAAACACGATCGTAATATATAATTGTTAGATGTGATTTTAGTCACAAACAAAACACAATTCAGTTGCCAGAACTGATTTATGTTGTTGAACACAAATAAAATACTATGCCAGAGTAAATATTTTTTGCTTAAGTCGCTCCTCAAGTCTTTGCCTGATTTTCTCGAACCAATCTGACACTAACGAGTTTCAGTCAGGGGCGTCACGACTGGGGGGGAGGGGGGGGACGCCCCCCCCCCAATGCTGCCGGCGAGTCGGTAAAAAAAGACGAATCAGCGCGAAGCGCTGCAATTTTTCGTCAAAACAGTCGTTTTTTTTCAGGAAAAAAGTCATTTTTTCTGAAAAATGGCCGATTTTTCGTCAAAATAGTCGTTTTTCCGAAAATCAGTCGATTTTTTTCAAAAATGTCATTTTTGTTGCTGAAAACAGTAGTTTTTTCTGTAGAAAAAGTCGGTAAAAATTACCAGCCAGTCGGTAAATGCCTCATCCCCCCCCCAAGCATTTTGGCTAGTAACGCCTCTGGTTTCAGTGATCCATCTTCAACAAAAAAACTGACCTTTCCCTGGGGATTTATTGCTTTATAGAACCATTTCTAACACTCAAAAACAAAAAATAGGTCAACTGCTGTTTAGAAGATTCTCTTGTCAAAGGGCCAAAATCTAAGGTGGTACAAAAAGCTAGCGGCAGTTAAGTTTTGGATTTTAAAAATATTTTGAATTTTAAAAAATTATAAAGTGCTGTGGTGAGTCAGAGACGAATAAAATAGATTTTCTGATTTGAATTGGTCAATCAAAGTGTTTGACTTCCCATGTGTCTGAATTGCAATGTTTCACCTTACTTTTGAGAATAAAATTCTTCTCTACCAACAGGTAGGGTCACAGGACCAGTTATCAGACAAACTTTCTATTTTTCCGACTTAAAATACCCTAGAACTCGCAATTTTCAACTTACAAACTCCAAATTTACACCGAAAGCGCACATTTTTGGCTTTTTGAATATTTCGCTAAAGAAAAAATCCGACGAAACGAAGTTTTCAAAATCCCTCAGACTGTTACGGTGACTATCTGCCATCACTTTGGACACAGTGTTTTATGTCCAAGAAATCCCGTCGAGTAGTAAGGAATTCCGGTCGACTCGAAAGGATTCTGTTCGTTTAAGGAAACTTTCGTTTCAGACATTCGAGCAAATCTTTGGACTGAGATCTCCATCACTTGTCCGAAATTGTGTGGTTTTTTTCACATTTTCAGACACGATTGAAGCGACGGGAGGCATGTACAAGACATTTATGTTTTGATGCCCTTCCAGATATCTTTGAAATTAATAGGATGAATTTCAGAGACATCAAGCTTCATATTATGCCTTTTAGGATCCAGTCCAAAAGATGTAGCATTATCAAGCGCCTTGCAGCCAAACACGGATATGTCATCTCTGATCTTATAAGGTAAATTTATTCTGAGTCCTTAAATGAAGACCCCAGGAAGACCCTGAAGTTTGGAACGGTGCGCCAGCTATATCGAGTCCTTAGATGCCACTTTGAAAACACGCAGTTTAGTGACATGCCTTAGCTAGCAGATTAACGACGCGAACAACTACGCTACGGATAGTCCGGAAATATGACAATCGCCAAGACTTCGGACTTGCATCCTCGTCTGAAAATTTGCTAAACTTGTCCGAAATTGGAGATTCTGAAGCATAAAATAAATTGTTTCCGCTCTTGCACCATTCTGCGACCGTAAAAGTGAAGATTTTCGCAAACCATCGGAATCGGAAGAAGACGAATCTAATGGCGTCGGTTCCATTTTTCTAACTCAGGTTCAGGAGTAGGGACTGAAAAATGTGTTCAAAGTAGGCTTGTCCGAAAATAAAAAGTGTCCGATAACTGGTCCTGTGACCCTACAATGAGTGGCTAAATTGGTGTTTTTGTGAAAAGCATGAAGAGACTCATAGAGAAGCGCAAGAACGCTAATTTGTACGAGAACAGAAACTAAGTAAGATAAGAAACTCAAATCTAGTTGAAGTTTGAAATTTGAAAGTTCTGCCAAACGCTTACTTCGTCAGAAATAACAAGCTGTAAATATAAAGAACGCAAAATTGCTAAAAATTAATAATATGCAAGCATGATTGATTTTCTAATAGAATAAAGAATGTCTTGCTTATTTCTTATCCCGCTACCAGCACGCTACCACCGATTCAATTATTTCCTCAATAGCAGAACGCTTCTTTCCGTGCCAAAATTCAAAATAGACTTCAAACGAGGATTAATCTGAAAACTGTGAACGCCTTCTTAAAATATTGAAGTTTATCGTGCGATGGCTAGACAGCTGCCGTATAGTAAAATGCTATTTCCCTTTATTAGTTACCGTGCAAGGCTACTTCTGCCATTGCAGAAAAGACCAGTACCTCTCCTTTTAGTGCCCGTAAGGGGAATGAAAGGCAAAGGATACAAAAATTTTGGACACCAAGCTGCAGCTCCTGCTTCATTCATAAGGAAATTGTGGATGTCAGTTTTGATGTTTGGAATTAGCTTTAATGTGATAGACTACGAAGGGTAAGTCAAGGAAGGGGAATTGCTGTTTTTAGTTAGGTGAGGGCTTAGGCCAGTTGCCAGTTGGTGCCTTTCAGCTTTTCATTTTGTCTTTGACTTTGTTTGGTACTGGTGGTCTATGTGAACCTGAGTCATGCTTAATAAGTGAGAGACTGAACTGATTGCTATGAAAAAAGATTAATGCGTGTTGTGTGTGTTGTGAAGATACCTCGGTAGCATGGTTGAAAGTAGCAGGCGAGCGTAATAATAGTGGCGATTGGTTTTTGGTGCGAATACACCATTATACACCGAGTCTTTTCGTAGGCGATACTCAGTTCGTAGGTCAATAACTAAAGCACATATATTTCGTATTTACTTACATTGGAGTTAGGTCAATAGCACTTGTCACTTGGTCAGCTGTGTCGGGACTGTGTCCATCTCGAACTGTGGCTCGAGTCGAACACCACGTCAAACTGAGCTTCGAATCGAACTGATTTTCCAACTGCAGAATCCGTCCTTTTATACCGATTTGTAAAGTCCAGTAAAGTGCCGTAACAAACAGGGTTGCTTGTCTAAAATCTCTATCCAGTATGAAATGGTTGGTGACTACCGGAGTAAATTTGTCTAGGTTCTCTTTTTCCTTAATTGGTGAGAGAAATTCCTTGATTGGAGAAAAGGAAATAAACTCTTTCAGTCGGAGAAAAGCGTGGGCGTTAGAGCTAGACGGAAATAGAGAGAGTTGAGGATAGAGCTTGTTGAATAAGTTTTGATCAGATATTTATTGATCTTAGGTGTAACCTCACATTGCAAACAAATATTAAATAGAGATCCTTAGGCTATTCCACAACCTGCTAATTAAATTGTTGAATACAAATCAAATGCCCACTATTATTACCCTCTTACCTCAAAATATTGCCCCCTATTATTACCCTCTTACCTCAAAATGTTGCCACCTATTGCCCCTGCCACATACTAACAAATAGATTAAGTAATGGACAGGAGTGTTGCAAGGCACTCAAAAGGTGGAGGGGGGG
Organism: Branchinecta sandiegonensis; assembly: GCA_030848855.1. Lineage (NCBI taxonomy): Eukaryota > Metazoa > Arthropoda > Branchiopoda > Anostraca > Branchinectidae > Branchinecta > Branchinecta sandiegonensis. The sequence goes on along the minus strand of JAUPMV010000004.1, from coordinate 2,303,588 downwards.
GGTGCAGCCAGTCTAGCCTATACCACTGTGGCACTGTTGCAGTTTCTTACCTTGGAAGTTTTTCCTGATATGGCCACTGTTGTAGTTTTCTACCTGGGCGGTTTCCTCTTTTCTAGCTGCCAAGTAATCTCCTTAAGCTGAGGTTTGTCCCAGTATCTGCATAACCTGCTATCTATAGGGTTTCTGCCAATCTGGCTGCTCTAATGTTCTCCTGAGCAGGAGGTTTGCCTCAATTTTGCAGCCATATGATCAGTCTTGTGATCTCTATCGAACTGCCAAACCTCTATTTTGGTAAGTTTGGCAGACATAGGAGGTCTTATCACTGCAACAATGAGGCAAACATCCTTCTGAGGAGAACACTATAGCAGCCAGATTGGCAGAAACTCCATAGATAGAAGGTTATGTAGATACTGGAACTAAGTACATTTTCTAATAAAAATAATCTGTACGTTGCTAACAGTTGGACCAATTAAAATGAAACTTTATGGGTGATGAGAACAGATGACCTAGATGTGCAGAACATGTGTTCAAACCATATGCAGACATGGTGAGGGGGGGGGGGGGAGGGGGGTCTGGAAAATTTTGGCATGCACAAAAACCAAATGGATGGGCCGATTAGGATGCAAGTTAGACAGTACTTGAGTGTATGCAGCCTAGATTTGTTATTTGGCATCTGGACCGGATCTGGCCACGATAGGAGGAAGATAAAGTGGGAACCGGAAATTTGCAGATAAGCTCGGATTTGAGTAAAACTTGATGGATGGGAAGAGGAGATGTCAAAGATGCAAAGTTTATGCGTTTGAGTCTATTCGGCCACAGTGTGGGGAGTGGAGGGGGAGTACCGGAAACTCTATGGCTCGCAGAGGGGTCAGACGAGTGGAGCGATGTAAATAAAACTTAGAAAGTTGAGAGCTCACATGCCCTAGATGATATATTTTAGGGTCTGGACCAAATCCGACCACGGTGTGGGGGGAGTACCCGAATTTCCCGAAAAATGCTCAGATTCTAGTTAATGTCATAGAGAGAAGATGCTTTAGATGATCCATTTATGTGTCCGATCCAGGTTCGGCCGCCGCAGGAGGACGGAGGGGCATCGGAAATAATGTGGCATGCATACGTCTGGGGACCAAACGAGTGGATCTAAACTTAGAACGTAGCCAAGTCGTTTGCCATAGATGATCCGAGGCAATGCCAGAAACACTCAGAGTCGAGTGAAACTAGACAGTAGCCTATATTCCGTTTATTTTCGGGAGGGGCGACAGCTCAGTGAACATATGCGGCCGAATGCCACCCCCTTATCGGTCGGAGGGCCGAAAATTTTCGGCGTTTTTTGACTATTTTGACCGTTTTTAACACTATAAGTACCTCTAGGTGCCAAAAACACCTTTTAATCTTGTAATCATGCACACTACGACTCAAAACTGTTTCTAAGATCAATTACTGAACCATACTGTAAATAATTTCAATCTAGCTTCTCAATTTGCATTTTCGCGTACGTTTTTCCCGTAAAAAACTCCTTTTCCGAGAATTTCGATGAAGATCGCCCCTGCCGCCCGTTTTTCGCACACGTTTTTCCAGTTAAAAACCCTTTTTTCAAGAATTTCGGGGGGGGGGGGGGGATCGCCCCTGTCGCCCCCCCCCCCCCCCCCCTAGTATACGCTACTGAAACTAGATATCCGATTTTTGGGTCCAAACCTAGGGTGGTTGAAGGGGTATTTTGTGACATTCTCGTCTACTTCCTTGCACCGCCTACTCGTAGCAACTGCCATATGAGCTCGTAGCTCTTGTTTTTATGAAAGTTTTTTAGTAAATATGATAAATAATATAAAAGTAAAAATAAAGGGACAACTGAACCCAGGGTGTGTCATACTACCCTCTACCGGCGGGTAGTATGACACAGTGACCATGTCCAGATAAGCCTCCTACTGAAAAACGGTCAGAGAGAAAATCTGAAAAAATTCAGAAAGATTCTATAGGGAACCCAGTGCATGCTGCAACTAATCTGGCAACATACATACACGCGCATTTCAGGGAAACAAGACAAAATGTGTCCATACAACCTAACTCTCCCCTATTTGATATATGTTAGGAGACATGCTCATGCAGCTTTCGAACATACTAAAGATCGATTAGAGATTCGGTATCGGGGTAAGGAGCCATGCTGAATCTGACTTCTAACTTTATTTTCTTGACGGATAAGCTGGCAAGATTTGCCAATACTCGGAAATTTGGATCGAACAATATCACCAGCTCTTTGCTGCAAAGATAATACTTTGTCCCAGAATTACGCAGGAGCTCAATAAAGTAGGGGTAATTCCAGAATGGGGGTAGTAGGGAGGACAGAAAAAGCTAGGGGCTCCCGGAAACACTGAGCTACTCTGTGACATAGGCGGAGCAACGAAGTTGCCAGCTCCTCCTCTCCTAAGCTTTAGGAAGAAACTGAAATATCCTAACATGGTTTCTCGGTTGGCTCGTCAGTGACCTGAAATAGAGACATTGTTCAAGCACCAGTTGTATTTAGTAATCCTTGTCCTAACATGGTTTCTCGACTGGCTCGTCAGTGACCTGAAAAAGAGACATTGTTCAAGCACCAGTTGTATTTAGTACTCCTTGGGCAGGGGTGTCGCAAGGGGGGGGGGGGTGCAGCCCCTACCCCCCCCCCCTTTTTTTACACTTGAGATAAAATTATTCGGTAGTTTATCCATACCAGAACTATTCGATACAGTTACCGGGATTCGGTAGTTAAACAGGATCTCGAATAGGCTATGAGTCCAAACTTATTCGGTGTTTTGATCAGGATCTCCGATCATTTATCTCGTCCCTGAAGATGTAAAATATCACAATTTTCTTCATATTCTTTTTATTTCTATAGAATTTACCTCTATGCCAAGAAGAAAGTGTCATCAACAATGCTCTCTGCTTTGCCCCGAGCTTCGGCAGAGCCTTTGCACCCAGAGAAAGGGCCAAGCAACATAAAGGAAATATCAGAGTCTGGTGATGAAGCTTCAGATGAAGAAGAAGAGGGGAAGAAAAAGAAGAAGAAAGTTGGGTTTCGAGACAGAAAAGTTAGTTACCTTATTTTTTACTTAATTTGAGATGATACTTTAGAAGCGCCCGTATCAGAACTAGGACTGGAAGTTAACTCCCAACCCCATGGGATGGGCACCATCTCCATGGTGTTACATGGGTATCATATAATTAGGAACTTCTGATTTATCAGAGTCTGCTGATGAAGCTTCAGATGAAGAAGAAGAGGGGAAGAAAAAGAAGAAGAAAGTTAGGTTTCGAGACAGAAAAGTTAGTTACCATTATTTTTTTACTTAATTTGAGATGATACTTTAGAAACGCCCGTATCAGAACTGGAAACGGAAGTTAACTGCCAACCAACGGGATGGGTATCATTGGTGGTACATGGATATTATATAAATTAGGGACTCCTGATTTAACCTAGGACCACCGGTGATTTGATCCCAGATGTGCTTGAGTGTCAAGCCTGGGGTGTAGGCTAAAAAACCTGATTTTCTTTGCATGGAGATAACTCGGATTGTTATTTAAACATTGAATCCAGCAAGAAGCACGAGCTTGTGAACGGGCGAAGGCTTGCACATGTTTTTAATGTTACAGCTTTGCCACAGTGTCTCCTAGCTTCTTCTTCCTCCCAGTTTTTCGGCTTGCCGATACTTCGCATATTGAAATCCGATACTTTACATTTTCTAAATGGTTGTGTCGTTTTAGCAGGTATGAGTCCAATACTAATATGATGGCGACTTATGGTATAAAAATCCCTCTTGAAATTATGATGAAAAAGCATGAAAAATTTAGACGTAAGCTGCAAGGACTCAAACATAATTTGTCATCTTTCATTCGTGAGTTTTAAATTATTTATTGATTTTTTGTTTTAAATTTTGAAATTTTTAATTAAAATCTTAATGTTGTTAAAGTTTTTTGTTTTAAAAGTTTTTTTCATTGCTTGCGGTGTTTGATCTGCCTTCGCCATTTTCATGTGCTGTTTTTTTAGTCGTTCCGATGGATAAGAGTTTACCTTAGTGTTGGTTTGTATTTTGCGTATTTTTATAATCATTTATTTTGTTATCATCAATTTTGGTGGATCAATAAAACTTAATAATAATAATAATAATAATAGAAATGAGCCATGCCTCAAGTTATTCTAATGAGGACAGGACCAGGAGCCAGTGAATTTCGTCTGTGAAACAGAGGTCTCTTTGGGAGATCTGCAGCAACAGAAGTTTTGGTCTGCCAACGCACCTTGAAAATGACTCCTAACATTGTATCCATTATTTTTGTTCCAACTTTACAGCAATTTTGTAGGTTATCGAATACGAGAACCGAATTCGACATTACTCAACTCCAGATAAGGTCTTCCGATATTTTTCGACATGCCGAGTAGTGAACTCTAGCGGAGAAGCAGATGTTTTCATGACCCCTGATGACTTCTTGAGATCGCTTACTCCAGGGATGAAACAACCAGATGGTAAGTGATAATTTTTGCTCCTTATATTGGAGCATGGTAGCTAAAAAATGTGGAGAGTAAGCCCTATTGTGGTTAATGACCTCATGGCAGATATTATGTTATCAAAGTATCTTGTTCCTCGAATAGCTATTGTACCATGTGTGGCCTGTCTGATTATTAGATTTTGTTAGCTATTTTGTGTATATATAACCTTGTAATTCTTTTCGTAAGGATTAATAAAACCAAGAACAAATAAGCGAAAGAACCTCCGTCTCCCAATCTCGGTAATACGACCATGCGGAGTCGAATAGATTCCCGATGCCCTGCCGGATGCAAATATCCGTTTTCGTCGGGTAGTTTGTAATATCTCTATGTCTAGCGTTTCGCATACCCTGTGCCAAATGCTGGATAACTCTTAGGCACCCTTACTTTGACCTACTCCACTATAAAGGAATTTTGATTGGTTATCTTCTGAGCCTCACTCAAATCAATAATATTTTGTTGGGTTAGAGCAAGAACAAATAATTATTTGTTCTTGTTCATTCTTGGTTAGAGTATCCGGTGCTTGGCATAGGGTTCCAGAAAGCAGGGGTTTGTAGTGGGCTGGTAAGAACACTGTAAAAAGTTCCACCAAGTAAGGATTAAAGTTAACTGCAGTATTTGCTACTGCGATTAATCTTATCTCTACTGAGATAAGATTAATCCGAATTAGAGATAAGATTATCTTTTTAAAGACAAGATTAATCCCAGTAGCAAATACTTTTTTGTTTACAGTGTATTAAGCCACAAGGCAGGGAGGAGGATTCAAACAGTATGAATGGTGAAAGGAATTGTTCAGGCTTGCTGCGTCGACTGACCACTATGAGGCGTATGTATAACTTTCTACGTTTTCCAGGTCTTGGGCTGGACCAGTTTAGAACATACGATCTGAAGGTATTTATTCTTTGTATTATTCACTGTGTGTTGGTCACTTCTTCCCTTAAACGAATTTCATGTGGGGCGAAAGAATGGTATTCGTGCTTTGATCTTATTCGCTCATGTTTACTAAAACCCTGTCTGGGTCTATGTATGGAAGCTAGGAAGACTTTTGTGGTGGATCATGACCATCGTCATAGCTTTGTCATAAAATCGAACTTTAATGCCTAAGGCTCTAACTTTGTCTCTACAGTACCAACTTTGCATCCAGCCTAAGGTACTAGCCACTGAAGCTGGTGTATCTTCGGTGTACCTTGTGAATGTTTCCGTGTCTTTCGAAATAGAGACTAGTGTCATATCTTTACATGTGGGCTGTTTTATGATGGCTATAACTAACATGAGCATTTTTTTCTTTCTTGCCGCAACTGAAGAGCATGGATAAGGTAAGTCACTGTATCACATTGTCAGTTTTGTAGATTGGCTACAGTGTGTTTTCTTCCCTACTCTTGAATATGAACCTCGTTTTTGTTGCAATAGTGCTGCAGCATCGCTGCTGCAGCACTTCTTTGCTTCTGCACAAGATGCGTTGGATTCCCTGCCTGCAAGATTTCTTCTCGATAAGCAGCACCTTGCAGGGACGCACGGACTTGGTCGGCGAGCAAGTCCGCGATTCTCGAGAAGCGCTGCCGGCTTCCTCGGAAGCACTGGAGTGCAAAAACGCCATTTAGCAGAAGCGGCCGAGAAGTGGACGTGCAGTGCAACAAAAACGAGGCTATTGTTCAACCCACGTTTAGCCGCGGGGCTGCCATCGGAAAATCGTCGTGGTGCTGTCATGGTTGCTACAACAACCAGCAATGTTTACCCATAATTATTTTTATTTTTAATCATGTCTTCCAGTCAGAAAGGAAGGTTTTCCATGTAGGATACTTTGCACTGTGTAGGCTATGCGTGTTCGCATGATAGTCTGCCCAGTGGGTGAGACCGCAAGTTGCAGTTGAGCTCTGGTTTCTATCACTATTTCTTCTTTTCTGCTCTCAGATTTTGGACAAGGTTGGTGTTCCTCCGCTTTCTTTCTAGTATCAGAACTGCTGACGTTTCTGTTTTCCCTTCTGATTCGAGTTGTCTCTGTCAAGTTGTGTTTTTCTTGTCCCTTCTGGTATTGTGCTTAGTAGTGAGAATGTTTTTCGTCTGTGTCTTTTTTATGGACAACTGCCGTACTATTATCGCTTTAGTTCCCCTTTTTGTGATCGAGTTTCGTAGCTCATAGCTCGGAAACCATAACAATTGCACCCGCTTTTTTCGTATAGTTTTGTTAACTGCCCACGGTTTCCCACTGATTTGGAAGATTCCTGAAACCCGGCGATTTTGTCAGTCTGTTTAAAGGGGGAATTTCATTTTGATTTTCTTGATAGTTATGCCAAACTTAACTGGAGGATTTCAAAATTGACTAATTCCCATTATACTGGGAGCTCCGAATGGGTCGCCGTCGCCGCCCCCACCCGTCGATTCACCTATACCGTCAATCGACGGTAGGCGAATCGACGGGTGGTGAATCGGCGGTTGGACGAATCAGCGGTTGGGCGAATCGACGGATATTTTGGGTCTTCTGACGGTTAGGCGAACTGTCGGAAAAAGTGGGGGATGTGACGTATTTTTGGGGCATAATGACGGTTGGTCGAATAGACGGTTGGACGAATAGACGGGTCCCCTCTGAATATGACACTCCCACGACTATTCCGACGTTGTGGCATCCGAACCAACATTGGGACATCCCGCACACACCCTCGGACCTGAACTGAAGTTTTGGCTTGTGCTCCGGAAAGGTGGCATGCTAAGTCCTGGATTGAAACTTGTTTATCATGCATCAAGAAAATAAAGTAAAATCATAAAAAGACCAGGAGAAAGACAAAACTAGTAACAAAAAAAGACGGATCAAGCCGTGGTGGGGCGACAGCTTTTTCACACAGCAATCTCATCTGCTGTCTGATAATTTCGGTTTGTTTCAGGGTATTGAGTCTTGTCGGAAGGAGTTCGGGCTTTCCGATGACAGTGTTTTCAACAAGTTGGGAAGTTACGGGCTCATCTCATTTTCGGACTACATCTTTCTTCTGACTGTTCTCTCAAGTAAGTGTTTTCATGGAGATTTAACGACAAGGGTAGAACATGCATTTTCATCAACTCTTTTTTGAGAGTTTTGTACACAGTGAAGCAGGTCACAGGTCTTAAATTTCGTCTGTGTTGGTCCTGTCTTCAGTCTCTTTGTTACCAAAAATCGGGGATTTCATACAAGCGACATCGCCCGACGGCGTAGCAGAATTTCACACAAGGTTGGAATTCCACACTAGGGGGATAGGGACCAGTAACTGCTCGACATGATGTTTTGAGTGGAGGTGTTTGGAAAAATCTTTTAAGATAATTTATTTAATTTATGACCCACCAAATGGACAAGGTATGCCTCCAGCTCTTTCCAGTCGCAGTGGAAACGGGCTTATATTAGGGTTATCCCTAAAAAGAGCCCCCCTAGTGCATGCGACGATCTCCGCCCGATCTCACTTACACCTTATGTGGCGAAAGTAACGGAGGCCCTTCTATTCAAATTCCTTCTGCATCAAATTCACGGGCTTATCGATAAATTCCAGTATAGTGGTCTCTAGTAGCCTACTACAATCTACCTCTCACAAAATATAAACGAAGAAACCAACAAAAATGGGGTTTGGAGAGGCCAACGAATATACTGGAATAAAAAGCGAAGATTTAGGGACGACAACCGCCTCCCTTCTTCAGAAAATTTCGAGGAAAAATGCCAAAACGGGGATGAAGATCAACAACCAAGAAAAACGAAACAAAGCAGAAAACCAACAATAAATCGAAAATTAAAACCAAAAATTGGAAGAATTGAAAGCCTAAAATAAAGACAGCGAGCCACTCACCAATTCCTGCGATAACAATTAAGACTGTTCTCGCTCGGTACTAGCGAGCGACTGTTGAAATCTAGCTAGTGCGGATGTTTGACCGCCTCCTTCAATGGCTCGAAAAAGGCAGCTGCTTCGTCGACATCTGCGCAGTTGACTTCAGAAAGGCTTTCGACCTAATCCGCCACCTGACTGCAGGTTTAAACCTCCAGGAAATGGGTGCTACACTGTCAGAAGTTTCATAACAACACGAGGATGCGCGGTTTCAACAGATAATTCGCAACAGATGACACTTCGGATATATCACTTGTGTTTCAAAATGTTATGCATAGTAAGCATTGCCATCACAAGAACCGAAAAACCGCCAAAAAGTATCTGGTGAGTTTTCCGACATTACGAGGATAAAGAATAAGTCAGTAGATGCTTTTTTGGCTCTTCCTAACAAAGCTTGTTTTGCGCAACATTTCATGCATAACGTTTTCAAAGATAACAGATAACATCCCAAGTGTTATCTGTTACGCATTGTCTGTTGAAATTAGCCGGAATTATTTTCCTGGCTGTAATTAACTCCCTGCTTAGTTAGCATGACTTGACCGTTATAAGTTCGTAGATGATCTTTCCATAGTGCTCGCTTTTTTAGTTCAACATATTCACTACAAGTGTAAGCTAATTTCCTCTTTTTCTCCAGCTTCGCGGCGACATTTTGAAGTCGCATTTCGAATGTTCGACCTCAACGGTGACGGTGACGTTGACAGGGAGGAGTTTCAAAGGGTCGCTGACCTCGCACGCCAGCAGACGAGTGTTGGCTTGAGGCATCGAGATCATGCAAACACCGGAAGCACTTTCAAGGTCTTTCTTTTTTTTTCTTTCTCAGTTAGCGCTAGGGCAGATTTGATATTAGTTAAAGTTTAACCGAAAAGGGCTGGGATAGGACAATCTAGTTACCCATCACTTATTCACTTCAAGAGGCTCGAAGACCCGATGAAAATGCGTTACTTCGTTGATCCGCTGTTCATGAAGATCAGGATTCAAACAGTGGAATTTCCGTGTGATCTGTAATACTCTATGCGTTTGTATTTTTGTTGTATGCCTTACGAGAAAGATTTATGATTTTTTTTTTTTTGTGCAGGCACCAAGCAACCTTCACCAATCTCACCATGTCCACTGAAAAGCCGCGTTTGTGTTGAGATTAAAGTTTCCCGCGTCATAGTAGAATTTACGCTGTGGGGACGGCCGCAGATATTCTGTATAGAGCAGGTAGTGGAAAAAAAAAAAACTCTGCAGAATTCAAATAATTCAGTGTGTTCAGTTAAATGACACAAAAATTAGTGGGCTTTCAGTTAATCTCTAATCAATCAATCAATCAAGTTTATTATCCAAATAGCTTACAGCTAGAAGTGGAATACAATATTTACGAAATACACAGACCCGAAACAAATTAACTAATACCCTTACCAGATATGACCAGAAATAAATGATATGTTGAAACTACGAAAAGATTGGACAGAAGAGTTAACAGGATATGGAGAAAACTGATCACCAGTATTCCTCTCGGACCGACGCACAGAAGACGATCGGATATTGATTGGTTGCGTTTTTGCAGATACCATGGTATCTGTTACCATGGTAACTGGATCTGCAATTAATCGTTTTTGCAGTTACCGTGGTATCTGCAACAAGAGCTAGAAGCTCATATGGCACTTGGAAGGCTGGGTAAGAGGTTGAAAGTAGGAATTTGCCAATTCGTGCGTGCGTGTGTTGTGATCATTCGTAAGCAAAATCCTTGAGATAAGAATGATCAGGAACATTGGGAAATCACGAGAATGGATCGTTTGATAAAAAGTATTTTATTTTCGCAATTGGCTGTGATGATGCACACTGTAAGGGCGCTAGAAATTCATTTCTAGTCAAAACCCTTGAGGCGAAAATCATCCTGGGCCCCTTAGAATCACGAATGTATATGGTTTGGTCAAAAGTATTTTTTTGACTTTTCGGTTAAGATGCGCACTTTGAGAGTGCTAGAAATTCATTTCTAAGCAAAACCGTTGAGGCAAAAAATTATCATGGGCTCATGGGGATCATGAAAATGTATATTTTGCTTAAAAGTATTTTTTGTACTTTGCGGTTAAGATGAGTACTTTAAGATATGGTCGAATCTGGGAAGTGACAATTTTTGAGCCAATCTTGTCAAGTCTCTAATGTTCAAGCCAATTTTCATCGTCCTAGCACATCTAGAAGTACCTTAGGTCACGATCAGCGGAATTCCCCCCCCCCCCTCTAACTTCCCCAAGAGTGCCCGAATCCGGTTCGGTTCTGTCATTGGTTTATCTAGGGCTTATGCTTTTTCTTCCCACCACGTGTCATCCCAATCGCTACACTCTAAGCGTGTCACAAAATTTCCTTGCCCCCCCCCGTCCCGACTCCCCCCGCATTGACCGGATCCTGGTCGCACTTGGAATGGGACATCTGACATAAATTGTTTCCGAATATCAAGTTTCATTAAAATCCGGTCACCCGTTCAAAATTGGGACATACTTGAAGATTCCGGATTCCCCCTTCCTCCACTCCCAGCACGATGGTTAAATCGGAGAAACGACTGTCCTTTGCTAAGTTTTATCGTCCTAGCTCATGTGGAAGCATCTTAACTCGGGATCACCGGAATTTCGGAATCTCCCTCCAAATCCCCCACAGTCGCCGGATTCGGTCCGGTCTTTTCAACTATGTATCTAGGGCCTGTGCTTGTTCTTCCCACCAAGTTTCATCCCGATCCGTCCACTTTGAACATGTCACACTATTTCCGGATCCCCCCTCCAACTCCTCCCAAAATCACCGGATCCATTCCGGACTTGAAGTATATCTTCTGAGACACGAAGTCTTTCCAAATATCAAGTTTCATTAAGATCCGATTCCCTGTTCAAAAGTTTATATGTACGTCAGTATTCCGAATTCTACCTCCCACCACTCCCCCCACGGTGGTCGGATCGGGGAAGTGACTATTCCCAAGTTAGTCTGGTAGGGTCCCTAATATGCCAGCCAAGTTTTATCGTCTTAACACAACTGGAAGTACCCTAACTCGCGATCAACTGCCTGACCGACCGACAGACCGACCGAAGGAAAAGTGATCGGTATATGGCACTTGGCTGGAAGGCGAGTGCCATAAAAACGCAACTATTTTAGTTCACGGGCTTTTCTTGGCTTAGGACAGACTAATACAGAAGTATGTGTATTGGTTACGGTAAAGCTGTATAAAGAACACATTAAATAGACTAACCCTAGGGCGCCTCTTCAGTGCTTTGGTCAGAGCGCATTTTCTGTGCATTTCTCCATTCTTGGATTTGCTAAACATTTCCGAGAAAAGGCAAATTCGGACAAAATATTACGAAACTGGCAAAATACTTCTCGGGCTCCCCCCATGGGAGCCTAATTCAGCCCTGTCTAAGAAGTACCACATTATCGATGCTTCCGCTAAGTGCGAAACAATAGTGTCGTGCTAGATCCCGGGCTTTCAAAACCACATACGAATCGCCATTGACTCGCCTAACTTATCTAAAAGTCTTATAAAGTTTATATAGTGTTTCGTTTTCTTTGTGTGCAGTTCATTTTTCTTTCTTTCTATTACTCCGCTCTTTCATTTGTTGTAAAGCGGGCCTCAATAAATTATTATTATTATTATTAAATAGCCGGGCAACAGCTCAATTTTTCTCTTCAGGAAATAGAAAAATAACAAGCCACAAAGAAGTCATCATATTTAGGCTGTTCCGAAGATGCGAAATAAGGCTTAACCGTCGTCCTGGAAAGGAACAGATTGAAGATTGCCCGGAAGTCATCATCATATCCTCGACCCCCGTTACGTCGTTTATAAACATGAAAAAACTAAACATTGATTTCCGTTTCAGTAATTAAAAAATCATGAATATTGCAAGGTTCAGGTTCTCCTCGACCCGTGTCACGCCGTTTATAAACATGAAAAAACTAAACATTGATTTCGATTTCATTAATTAAAAAAATCTTGAATATTGCAAAGAAACATTAGAGTGAGGAAATCCAAGGGTGGAAACTAAAGCAACTTTAGTTTGTCGGATCCCGAGGTCCCTTCGGAATAGAAACCATCAATTTCCTTTAGAAGTCTTTCGTTTTTTTCTCCCCCCCCCCCCCCCCCCCCCCGATCCTGCATTGTGACCCTGGGACTGATCCGAATGTGAGTTTGTTTGAACAGTTAAACGTTACGACCTGTTTTAGGGCGTCAATACGGCGTTATCTCACTACTTTTTTGGAGAAAAAGGAGATGAAAAATTGACAATCGACAAATTCCTTGACTTCCAAGAAAGGCTCCAGACCGAGATTCTGACTCTTGAGGTAAGCCAAATTGTTTTTTTGTACAAGTTTATTAACTACTTGCCGCAATAACAAAAGGCGTATTCTCGCCGTTCCCCGAGGACTCCACTTAAGGAGTCCCCGCGTTTTTGTTTGTCCCGGGGACTCACTCCCCGTATTCTCACGAGTCCCCACGGACGGGGAATGCTCTGATTATCATCGCCATCATCAAAAAGGACTCCCTTTCAGATTCGGAGGGGAATCAATTTGTACTGGTGTTGGTGCAATGTAAAATTAATTAAAAATAATCAGAATAAACAAAACCAAAAATAAATTGTATCCACACTAATTCGTCAACTGCTTATTTTTTTCTCGAACAAAATCCATTTTGGAAGCATTCCATGTGTTCCCGCTGTTTCTGTACGAGGAGTCCGCGTGGAGTGACTCCCTCTATTCCCGCCGTTCCTTTCGATTCCCCGAGGAGTCCTCGGGGAATGGCGAGAATACGCCTAAAAGCTAGATCGCTAGATCCTCAACGGACCTAACGGATGTGGAAGTACGGATTTACTATCATACCGACTATTATATTTGTTTTATCAACAGCAGCTAAAATAAACAGAAGTGGCAAGCCCATATGGTACTTTCACAAGGCTAGATCTGGTCCGGATCTGTGCATGGGGTATCTGGAGCATTTGCTCTTGTCCAAGCATAACCCAAATATGATCATCTGTTTGGAGATAAACGTGTCATAGGGTTTCGGATTCCCCTTCACTCCTCCCCTAAGAATTGCAAAACCCGGAAATTGAGGACTTCCGTTGAAAGAGCTGGCTTTGCAACATACCCTGAAAGTTGAATCTTCCTAGCATGTATGAAAGTACATTTCTCTGAATCTTTTAGGGCCCGGTGCATCCGGTCAATCAGACCCCAAGATGAATCTTAGACTTATGGCACTTTTGCCTAGTCAATTTCTTCCCCGTCCTTCCGCCCGTTCGGTTAAGTGTGCCACAAAGTGTCCGGAACCACTCCCCACAGTGGCCGGATCTGTAAATTGGCGATCTAGGGTATAGACCGCTGTAAAAACAGCATTTACTCCCAATAGGGGTCGGCACCGTTTCTGTTTTTACTACTTTATTCTGTTCTGTTTTTAGGGCACTTGCCCTTCGGCCAAGTGCCATATAGCGATTGTAATTTCTGTCCGTCAGTCGGTCTGTCGGTCCCGGTTTTGCTAGTTCGGGCACTTCCAGATAAGCTAGGACGATGAAACTTGGCAGGCGTATCAGGAACCGGACCAGAGTAAATTAGAAATAGTCGCTTCCCCGATCCGACCATCTGGAGGGGAGTGGAGGGAGGGAGAATCCGGAAAAATAGGAAAAATGAGATATTTCTAGCTTACGAACCGGTGATCGAATCTTAATGAAACTTGATATATGGAAGGAATTCATGTCTCAGACGTTCCAATTTAGATCCAGACCGGATCCGGTGACATTGGGGGAAGTTGGAGGGGGAAACTGGAATTCTTGGAAAACGCTTAGAGTGGAGAGATCCGGATGAAACTTGGTGGAAAGAACAAGCACAAGTCCTAGATACGTGACTGACATAACCGGAACGGATTCGCTCATTTTGGGGGAGTTGGGGGGGGGGGATCCGAATTTCCAGTGATACCTCGAGTTCGGTGCTTCCTCATGTGCTAGGACGATGAAAATTGGCAGGCATGTCAGGGACCCGACCAAATTCAATAGGAAATAGTCACTTCCCTGATCCGACCATCTGGGGGGGGGGGGGGGGGGAGTGGAGGGAGGGGGGAGCCAAAATTTTTGGTATTTTTAACTTGCGAACGGGTGATTGGATCTCGATGAAAGTTGATATTTAGGATGACCGCAGACTTTAGTTTCAGACGTCCCACTTTGAATCCGGACCGGATCCGATGACACTGGGGGGGAGTTGGAGGAGGGGACCGGAAATCTTGAGAAACGAGATGCGTCATTGACCTAAACCGGACCGGAGCCGGGCATTGTGGGGGAGTTGGGGGGGGGGGGGGGCGGATTTCTAGCGATCCCGCGAGTTCAGCATACTTCCTGGTGTGCTAGGACCATGAAACTTGGCAGGTATGTCAGGGATCCAAACAGACTGACTTGAGAATAGTCGTTTCCCCGATCCGACCATCGTGGGGGGAGTGGATGGATGGGGAGTCCGGAATCTAGTAGCGTGCATAACTTTTGAACGGGTAATCGGATTTGAATGAAACTTGTCAGGTGGAAAAAGCTATCGCCTCAAATGTTCAGTGTCAAGTCCGGATCGAGTCCGATACCTGTGGGGGGATGGGGGGGGGGGAACTGAAGAAACGCTTAAAGCAGAGGGATCGGGACGGAACTTAATGGAGAGAACAAGCAGTAGGCCTAGAAACGAAATTGACGGAGCCAGATGGTTTCGGGGCTCTGTTGGGGGAGTTAGAGGGGGTTTCCTGGAATTCCGGTAGTCGCGAGTTAGAATAGTTCCAGATGTAATAAGACTACGAAACTTTGCAGGCATATTAATGATCCGACTTAATTGACTTAAGAACTTGACACAACATACCCACGGGAACTTCCGTTCCTGGATCCGAGCATTTTTGGGGGAGCGAGGGAAGGGAAAATAGAAATTGACTTATGCAAATTGCGAAAGAGTGGTCTGATTCGAGTGAAACTTAATGGGTGATAATAATCGATGACCTAGACATGTAAAACATGCGTTGGAACTAAATGCGACCACGGTTGGGGGAATTGGGGGGGGGGGGGAACTTTTGACTTGCACAAAAACCACACGGATGGACCGAATGAGATGCAAGTTCGACAGTGCCGAGTTTTTGCGGCCTAGATTTGTTATTTCGCGTCCGGGCCGGATTCGGCCAAGGTAGGCGGGGGGGGGACCGGAAATTGGAGGGAGGGAGGGAGTTGGAGGGAGATTGCCGGAAACTTTGAGGCTCGCATAGGGGTAAAACGAGTGCACCAGTTTAAATGAAACTTGGAATGTAGAGAGAGCATATACCCTACATGACATATTTTAGGGTCCGAAAACTTCCGGAATTTTCCAAAAATGCTCAGATTCGAGTGAAACTTAATAGATGGTATAAAAGAAGATGCTTTAGATGATCCATTTGTTGATTCCGAACCAGATTTGGCCACGGTAGGGGGAGATGGAGGGAGTACCGGAAATCGTTTAGCTTGTTTAAACGTTTAAAATCGTTTAAACTTGGAAGTTTGAACAGTCATGCGCATTTGCTACAGATAATCCGAGACGATGCCGGAACTTCTTAGAATTGGGTGAAACTAAATATCCTATTTCTATTTCCGAACCGCATTTTTGGATGGCGGATGTATTTTGTGACGATCTCATCTACTTTCTTGTACCGCCTACTCGTAACAAGTGCCATATGAGCTCGTAGCTCTTTTTTTTTTTTTTTTTTAAATAACAGAAAAACAGAAAACAGATAGCCGTTTTTATGGCACCTGCAGCTTCGCTCAAGTGCCATATACCGACCACTTTTCGGTCGGTCTGTCAGGCCACTGTTGTCGAGTTAGGGTACTTCCGGAAGTGCTAGGACTATGAAACTTGGCAGGGATATAGGGACCCGACCAAACTAACTTGGAAATAGTCACTTCCCCGATCCGATCACCGTGTGGGAATGGAGGGAGGGGGAGTTCGGAATATTGGTGTATGTGTAACTTTTGAACGGGGAATCGGATCTTAATGAAACTTGATATTTGGACAGACGTCGTATCTCAGATGTCACACTTCAATTCCAGAATGGATCCAGTGACTTTTGGGGGAGTTGGAGGGGGGGGGGGGGCGGGACCGGAAATCGTGTGACATGTTCAGAGTGGACGGATCGGGATGAAACTTGGTGGGAAGAACAGGCACAAGCGCTAGATACATATTTGATTAGATCGGACCGGATCCCAGCACTCTGGGGGGAATTTGAGGGAGGGTTCCGAAATTCCAGTGATCCCGAGTTAAGATGCTTACACATGTGCTAGGACGATGAAACTTGGCAGGCAGGGATATCAGGGACTCGACAATTGTAACTTAAGAACAGCCGTTTCTCCAATTTGACCATCGTGGGGGAAGTGGAGGGAGGGGGAATCCGGAATCTTGAGGAATATCCAACTTCTGAACGGGTGATCGGATCTTAATGAAACTTGATATTCGGAAAGAAAGAAAGCCTCAGATGTCCCATTTCAAGTGCGGACAGGATTTGATAAATGTGGGGGAGTCGGGGGGGGGGGGGACCGAAAACTTTGTGACACGCTTAAAGTGTAGCGATTGGGATGACACTTGATGGAAGAACAAGCATAAGCCCTAGATACATCAGTGGCAGAACCGGACCGGATTCGGGTAGTCTGGGGAGAGTTAGAGGGGGTCCGGAATTCCGGTGATCACGATTTAAGGTACTTCAAGATGTTCTAGGACGAAGAAAATTGGCTTGAACTTTAGAGACTGACAAGCTTGGCTTAGAAATTGTCACTTCCCAGATCCGACCATCCCTTTAAGTACTCATCTTAGCCCCATAATGTCATGACGTACATAGTGACGTCGTGAATAGTGACGTATGTAAGTAGTTATATAAACCGGGTTCTACCCCACCCTCCCCCAAATTTCAAAACCCCATTTTAACATCGATTTCTTAAATTTTAACATGCTTTTTTCCGAAATTTCACCCTTTTTATAGATATTTGTATTTTCTTTTTTTCCAAATAAAGGTACCAAGAAATAGGAAATATTAACCTTTATACTACATATAAACTACTACTACTTTTTTTTTGCTTTTTTCAATTTTTTATCCAAATACCCCCCACTTACTGAGTAAACAGTTCCAAGTCAACGTATTGTTCCGAGTTCTTATTTACACGCAAAATAGGCTGCAAAATAAGATTGTTCTTTAGAAGTAATTCATCAGCAATTGCATTGTATCTCTGCGGTAGAAACAAATCACACATCTTCTTGTTATGATTGATAACTACAACTAACTTGTCACCATATTTTGTTTTAGCCATTCTCATTTTAACGATGGTATATTTCAATCCTAGTACCAACTCTTCCTTCCTGATTGTCTCATTATACTTGTTTGTTTTGATTGTATTCAAGACATCCATTTATTAGCGGCTGATTTTCTTTAATAAAAATCCAGACTATCTGGTGAGAGAAACTAACACACAAAAAAGTTCATCATTTTGAAATTTATAGAATATTTCTTCAAAACCCCACATCCCCAGACTGTGACGAATGGTTTCGTTAAGCAGACACGCAAAGCAAAATACTGTGATGGCTATCAGTCTGGGGAGCCCCTGAACAGGGAAACTCCTTAGAGTTTTTTGTTAAAATCCCTACCAACAGAAACTGCCAGCGCTGGGATTCGAACCGAGGTCTGATAGTCGTTTAGTTAGCACGGGCCAGTGCGCTAACCAACTGAGCTATCGGGGTCCTCATCCGATCCGCAAAGTTTCCGTTTTGTGATGCAATTCTTGGCAAAGAGCTGCAAAACCTCTCACCTCCAGACAACAAATACGGGGAAAGTTAAGAGGTGCGATGGAGTTGCACCCCGAGTTTTTGGTTGTGGTTGTAGTTGTGGTTGTATTTATTGTCTGGAGGCAGCTCCGATGGGAGAGGAAACTCAAAGAGTTTTTACCCGCCGTCGCTCACTACTAACAAAATTGTTAGCAGCGAGGTTCGATCTCATGATACAACAGCGGGCAATTTGCGTTAGCTAGACGCTAGCCAACTGATCTATCGGAGCTAGTGGTAATTTTTTGTTGAAAGTTTTAAGATGAGAAAACGGGAGACAATTAGGCTACGAAATTAATGGTGGGTACTGGTTATGAATGATACAGGTAATTATTGCGCGTATAAACTGGATCCGAGAGTCGGAGCACATTGAACGTTTTATGAAGAGAATACCAGAGAAAATTATGCTTTGCGTCACGAATCAATGTTTGTCTGAATTCACCCACCACCCCAAGGGCCTGGGTGAGGGGTTGGACACTGGTGTACCACAGTTCCAGGAAGAGGAGGTTTACTGGGTGGTGAGGGGGTATTCACTTGGACAAAGGTGTACTGGTTGGCGAGGGGTTACTCACTCGGACAAAGGTGTACTGGTTGGCGAGGGGTTACTCACTCGGACAAAGGTGTACTGGTTGGCGAGGGGTTACTCACTCGGACAAAGGTGTACTGGTTGGCGAGGGGTTACTCACTCGGACAAAGGTGTACTGGTTGGCGAGGGGCTACTCAGGTACTGGTTATGAATGACGCAGGTAATTAATGCGTATATGAATATGAGGATAGAGTTTTCAATCTTATGAAAGCAATATACTACACTTTGGGTAATTTCTCTTGATTTATTATGGAATTATTTTTACAATATTTATAACCATTCAAACGGACTTGTTTCATGTATTTTTCGCGAGGAAAAAATCTAAATGTTTTACGCATTTCCGCTTCACGCTGAATAACCTCTTCAACCGTTAATTGACCACATTTTAGCATTGATACCAATTCAGTGTAAAAATTATACGTGGTTTTGTATTCAGCTTTTCTATCTGCAATGTTTAAATGTTTTTCAATTATTTCGATAATAACGGAACCCAAACTTAAAGACGCTAAAGGTAGTATAAAAAACGCACTTAATCCTGCTGCTGAAAAGGCAAATTTGGATAAAAGTAGACCGTTACTCACATTATTGTAATATTTATAGCTTCGGCGATATACAAACATTTTCTTTTCCAAATCTTCCATTTATAATAAAACTAAATTGTTTCAAAAATTACTTCTTTAGGTTTGCCTCCAAATTCAGGAACACGTACACCATCTCGTAAACAATACTGCAGATAGCATGATCAGTCGGATGTAATCCAGACGGTGCATACTACGTGAACGCAAAACACTTCTGCCACCTGCGCAACTCCACAATTTCTTTCTTAACTGGTCAGAGGCAATCTAGATCGCGTATGCTCCGAGAAATACAAACAAATCAGCCGTCTCGGTAACTGTGCTCTCTGTGCATTGTCCAGTCAGAGAAAATGAGATAGCCTTTGCTCCATGAAACACATACTGAAACCAGTGATTTTCTTTACGGCTGAGAAAACGCAGTCGGGAGAAATTCATTAATAAAAATAATCCCCTAATAAATGATGGAAACTGCAGAGGTTATTCAGCGTTGTAAAACGATAATATCTAAGAATGAATCGATCATTCAAAGGTTGCCGAAATACAAAATTAACGAACTGCGCACATATCCAAAAATTAATAATATCAAAACAAATGGTATAACAAAAAAGAAAATAACCGATAAGATAATAAAGCAACTTAATAGGAATATTTTGCTTGCGGAAGATACAATTAATATTCGGCGCAGAAATGAAAGGATTCGATAATTAATAAGCAGAAAGAAACTATGGATAAAACTAGAGGTATCCTGAGAGATCAAACAGAAAGAGGTGATCAAAATAGACACAAACTAATCGATTTATCTAATCTCTTTATAAATAAGAAACAAATCAAAGAAGAAACATCGATTCCCAATTATTTGTTTAAAACAGAAGAAGAACAACACCCCACTATTGTAAGAGAAAATGAAAACATTTACACAGTAAACGTATCGATTGAAAGCAACGGTAGAGACGAAAATGCTCTCATTAGTTTTGTTTTTGAGGATTTGCAACGAAGAATGAATGAAATATACCAGTACAGAGTTCAGTTTGTGACCAAGGTTATTTTCTATCGACAAGAGAATGATGAGGAAGTAGAAGTATTTTACAACAGTACTTCTTGGGTTTTAAACAAAAATAGTGTCCTTACTCGTAGCCATTTAGATGGCAACAACAGGAGACTTAGTTCTTTAAGTAATACTCCTCGATCTGGGCTACAATTTAGTCGGTATGAAGGAATTGATTATAGGATGACACGAATAGAATCGTATATGGGAGGAACGTTCAGAACACTGCCAGATTTTGTAAAAAATAAAAAAGCTTGCCTGAATATTGAAAATAAGGATCAAAAATGCTTTCTTTGGTCAATCTTAGCACATTTATACCCAGCTAAAGATCATGCAGAAAGAACTTCGAAATATAAACAGTATGAAAATGAATTTGATTTCAAAGGAATTACTAACTACCCGATGGATACCAAAGATATCTACAAATTTGAAAATAAATACAATATCAAGATTTGTTTATTCCAATTGGATAAAGAGAAAATAATCAGAAGTCATATACTAAAAAGTACTATCAATGGGAAAACAGCAAAACATATCATTCATTTACTGTATTTCGATAATCACTATGTACTAATAAAGGATCTCAGCAGATTAATTGGTAGTCAAATCTCTAAAAATAAAACAAAGACATACCTATGCACTTATTGCGGAAGGCATTTTTCGAAAC
The DNA here is from genome assembly GCA_030848855.1 of Branchinecta sandiegonensis. NCBI lineage: Eukaryota > Metazoa > Arthropoda > Branchiopoda > Anostraca > Branchinectidae > Branchinecta > Branchinecta sandiegonensis. Next base: position 2,282,565 of record JAUPMV010000004.1, on the reverse strand, counting down.
AAGAACACTTTGAAAAACATGAATTGAAAAAGAACTGTGAAGATCCTGATATTATAATGCCTCCTGAAGGTTCAAAAATACAATTTAAAAATGTTTCGAAACAGATGAAAGTACCGTACTGTATAATAGCAGACTTTGAGTCTTATAATGAAGAATACAATCAAGTCCACGGAAAGAAAACAATCAAAGTGGCTGAACAGAAAGCGTTTGCATACGGAATTCAGGTGTGCTGTTCTTTTGATTCAAAGCAGAATAAATACTATGATTATTTTGGTGAAGACGCTGCAAAACATTTTGTGAAAACCATTACAGAAGTGTCCACAGAAATTGCACACAAGTATGAAAACAGACAAAGAAATCACACTTATACCGACGAAGAAATTAAAGAAAAATGGAAGACACTAAAGAACAAGACTTGCCATATCTGTAACACAGAAATTACTGAAAATCCCCACTTTGATCACGACCATATGACAGGAAAGGATAGAGGTTTCACACACGCTGAATGTAACATGAAATACAGGATTCCCAAGCATATCCCTGTAGTCCTACACAACTTATCCAAGTATGACTCCCATCTATTTGTGAAAGAATTAGTACCTGATAACGGGATTTTTGAAAGTGCTGAAAGTTTCATTTCATTTTCGAAATCAATAAGTATTCCAAGACAGGATAAGGAAATAAAATATGAAATCAGATTTATAGATTCTATTCGATTCATGGCTTCATCGCTGGACAAGTTATCAGCAAATTTAGCGAAATGTGACTGTAAAGTATCCTGTAATCATCTGAGAGAGAATTTCAAGTACACATCTGACAGTTTCAGAAACGATGCTGAATTTAAAGAAATAATTAAAAAGGGGGTGTATCCTTATGAATTTGTGGATAGTTTCAGTAAAATGGATTGTACAAAGTTACCACCCATAGAAAGCTTTTATTCTAGGTTAACGGGAAAAGGTATTGACAAAGCTGATTATAAAAGAGCGGTGTCCATATGGAAACAATTTAATTGCGAAACGTTACTTGATTATACCAAGTTGTACCTAAAAAGTGACGTTTTAATACTATCAGATGTTGTAGAGAATTTCAGAAATGTATGTATACATAATTATGACTTGGATCCACTTCATTACTTCTCAGCTCCAGGACTAACATGGGACGCTTTCCTAAAGCATTCGAAAGTAGAACTACCGTTATTCTCAAAGGAAGACATGTATACATTCATTGAAAAGGGGATAAGAGGTGGTGTATCGCAATGTATAAAGAGATACGTTAAAGCAAATAATAAGTATATGAGAAATTATAATAAGAATAATCCATCTAATTATTTAATATATTTGGATAAAAATAATTTATATGGGTGGGCAATGTCACAAAAATTACCAGCGAATGATTTCCAATTCATTTCCATACCAGAAGCTTTGAAAGAGAGAAATGAATACAGTTCACTCGAGTATTATAACCATCTAAAAAATCATGTTAACTCGGTGATACAATTACCGAATGTAGGTGCTATATATGAAGTAGATTTGGAATATCCAAAAGAACTTTTCCAGTTACACTAAGATTTACCATTAGCACCCGAACATTTCAATGGCAAACTATGTACGACCTTACTGGATAAAAACAATTACGTAGTTCACCACAGGAACCTAGAATTATATTTACAAAAAGGTCTGAAACTGAAAAAAGTACATAGAATACTAGGATTCACTGAAAGTGCTTACTTAAAAGGATATATAGACCACAACACATCACTTAGAACTAAAGGTACAAATGATTTTGAAAAGGACTTTTTTAAGCTGATGAATAACGCTTGCTTTGGAAAAACCATGGAGAACGTAAGGAAACGAGCTGATATGGAAATAATAACTGACGATAAAACTAGAGAAAAAATAATAAAGAAACCCAACTTTAAATCTGAGATTATTTTCAGTGAAAACTTTTCTGTAGCAAGAATGTCAAAGGAAAAGATCAAATTACACAAACCCATGTTCATCGGTTTTGCTGTACTGGAACTATCCAAACTATTGATGTATGAATTCCATTATGATTATATGAAACCTAAATATGGGGATAAAATAGATTTATGTTATATGGATACTGATTCTTTCATCTATGACATACGAACCGAGGATTTCTATCAAGATATTAAACCGGATTTGAATGAGAGGTTCGATACATCTGATTATGCGAAAGATAATCCATATGGGTTTCCTAATGTAAACAAGAAAGTGATAGGAATGATGAAAGATGAATTAGCAGGACAAGTGATGACAGAGTTTGTTGGGTTGCGGTCGAAAGTATATGCTTATTTAAAGGACAACCAAGACCTTTCAAAAGCTAGCAAAAAACTAAAAGGAATAAAAACAAACATAGTGAAAGATAAAATTACGATTCAAAACTACAAGGATGTTCTGTTTGGAAACGTTGGAAACCTTTCAGTAACCCAGTACAGCTTAAGGTCATACAAACACAATATGTTTCTAGAAGAACAGAATAAAAAAGCCCTAGATCCTAAGGATGATACAAGGATTGTATCCAGTGATAAATTCACAACTTTTCCATTAGGTTACAAACAATAAATATTCAAGTACCTACTTAAAAATTTCAAGTACCTAGTTATAAAATTCAAGTACCTAGTTAAAAAATTCAAGTATATAGTTAAAAAGTCAAGTACCTAGTTAAAAAAGTCAAGTACCTAGTTAAAATACTCAAGTACCTACTTAAGAAATTCAAGTACCTACTTCAAAAATTCAAGTACCTACTTCGGTAAATCTTATAATGAAAAATTCCTCATAAGTAAATGAATGAAAAGGCTCCAATCAAAGTATATGATTTTAGCGAAAAGAACACTTATCAGAATAAGCACGACCTTGCACCTCAGTGGCCATTCAGATTATTATTTTGTGGAAGTTCAGGAACAGGGAAAACCAATTTACTCTTGAATTTAATTTATGAATACATCTGTTTCAACCGAATATACTTGTATGCAAAAGATCTTGAAGAAGATAAATATAAAGAACTTATAGACAATTTAACCACCTTGGAATCAAAATGTAAAACGAATATTTTAACCGTAAGTAATGACCTTAATGATATTATCGATGTTGATGACCTAGACCCTAATTATCAAAACTTGATTATCTTTGACGATTTTGTCACTGAAAAAGACCAGAAGAAAATAGAAGATTTATTCATAAGAGGAAGAAAGAAAAATGCTTCAATTGTTTATTTATCACAGAGCTATCATAAAACGCCAAAGGTGGTAAGACTTCAATGTAATTATTTCGCATTCTTTCAGTGTTCTAATCCAAAAGAAGTAAAATTAATAAGACAAAGCCATGTATCCAGTATAGACAATGAAAAATTTCTCAAACAATTCGAGGCAGCAACCAAGGGCTACGGTTTTTTCTTCATAGATTTAAAAACAAAAGATAAAACCCTGAAGTACAGGAAAAACTTTGAAAAATTTACCGGATAATTTATTTCTATAATAAATGAATAAATTTGGTAGTGTTGGAAAAAAGGTTAGTAACGAATCGAAAGTTACTGATGAAAATGGTAACATTAACCTACAAGATAAGAGAATTATTAATTTAGGGGATGCGAAAGCAGACCAGGACGCTATTAGTTTCAGATCTATGACTATTATTTTGAACCAATTTAAAGAAGAAATTACCGCAGAACAAGTGGGGATAAATCAGTATTTTAGCGAAGATATCAACAGATTAACTGCTGTACAAGATTCTCTTGATAATTTATTGGTACGGATTAAAGATAAAGGGTTATTTGTAAAAGAAATAATTCGAGTTAATGATAAAGAAATTAACGCTGAAAACAAGTTGATAACAAATGTTCAAGACCCTAGAAACAAAAATGACGCTGTTAATTTAGGAACGTTAATTACACATCTTTTATATTTGGAAAAAAAGCTCGAAACCCAACAAACCCTTAGCAATACTATTCTAACAAAAATTGCTGACCAACAAACCCATATCGATAATATTGAAAGAGCAATCGTAAACATTTTAAAAAGGCTTCTAGAGCAAAAACCTGTTGACAAACCATTCGTTTCCAGAATAGAAAAAATGATGGCTGGTAAATAAATTTATATGCTAAATTATTTTTCTAATAAATGGTTGAAACAATGGAGTATACAGTTTATTTGTCAAAGCTTCAGAAAGGAAAGCTGAAGAAATGTTTTGGTGCTAAACAAAAATGTCAAATACGTGTCAGTCATAACAGACAGAATGAACGAGAGCCAGTAAAGTTACTTTTAAGTAAACGACAAATTGATAAAATTGAAACATGTAAAATGAATAATAAGGGTTGTGACATTGACGTATCGTACAAGCAGATGAGAGAAGCGATTCAAAAAGGTGGATTACTTCCTTTCCTAATACCGTTGGCAATTACCCTTGGAAAGGCAGCTTTAACAAACGGAGCTGCTGCTTTGGGTACATTCGCTGGTAAGAAATTGGTGGATAACATAACCAACACAGGTGGAGCGCTTACACTTCCTGGAACACAAAAATTTGTGGGACGTGGAAGGCCTAAGAAGGAAACCGATGATGTCAACACAGGTGGTGCGCTTACACTTCCTGGAACGCAAAAAGTTGTCGGTCATGGTGTACGGGGAAGGCCTAGGAAGTCAAAAAACGGGGACATCAAAAAAGAAGCAAAAGTAAAGTAGGACCTCTAACTAATTTTGATATTATGGATGCATTAGGGAGTATACCACAGTTTCGAGGTGTTTTCTCCATAGATGCGCTACCCAAACATATAAACGATTCGGAATGTGGTGTCATTAATTATGACAAACGTGGAATGCCTGGAACTCACTGGGTGGCGTACTGTAATCTACCTGATAGTCCTTATGTAGAATTTTTTGATTCTTTCGGTATACCCCCAGGAAAAGAAATAATTAAATATCTAAAAACTTCAAAGAAAAAAATAGCTTATGAAAATCTTGCCGTTCAGAATATAGATGAATTAAACTGTGGATTGCATTGTATTTCCTACATTAAGCGCAGTTCGTAGTTTATTCATCTCTCGTCTTTTTGTTTATAAAAATTGTTTTCTAATAAATGGAGATTTATTGTATGAAATGTAAAAAGAGCACTGACACTGAATCAATGTTTAAGGCAGTGTCACAAAAAAATAATGTTCCAATGCTGAAAGGTAATTGCGTTATCTGTGGTTCAATGAAAAATCGCTTTTTAAAAAAAACCTCAACGCAGAAACAGATATTTTAAAGACGTATTATTCTCATTATTCAGGTGTTGATGATATTTACAGAAAATTAAAAGAAAATGGAGTGAAGGTTTCCAAGGATAAAATAAAAAATGTGTTGCAAAATGAGAATGTGTATACGTTACACAAACCTTCCTATCACAATTTCGAAAGGAGACGAGTCTATGTTCACCATGTAGACGAGCAATGGCAAGCTGATTTAGTTGACATGCAGAAATATAAAAAAGAAAATAATAAAACAAATTACATTTTAACTATTATTGATTGCTTTAGTAAATATGCTTGGTGTGTCCCTTTGAAAGATAAAACGGGTGCTGAAATAATCAAGGCATTCAGTTATATATTTAAAGAAAGAATTCCTAAGAAACTACAAACTGATAAAGGTAAAGAATTTGTAATGAGAAATGTTCAAACATTTTTGAAAAATAACGACATACACTGGTTTGCATCTGAAAGTGAATTGAAAGCGCAAATCGTTGAACAATTCAACAGAACACTGAAAGAAAAGTTATGGAAATATTTCACTCACAATAACACTACTAAATGGATTGATATTTTACCTTTATTTGTTAGTAATTATAATAACTCTTATCATCGTTCAATACAAATGAAACCAGTAGATGCTAGTAAAAAGGTAAATCAGAAACAGGTTTACAATGCTTTGTTTCCTCCATGTGATTACAAAGTCACAGGAAATTACAAAGTAGGAGATTTAGTTAGAATTAAAAAAGAAAAAAGTATTTTTGATAAAGGTTATTTACCTAACTACACGAATGAAGTATTCCAGATAGCAACCGTTAGACCTACCATTCCCATTACTTATGAAATATCTGACAAAAGTGGGGAATTAATTCAAGGAGGGTTTTATGAAAAAGAACTTTCAAAATTTATTATGAAATAAAATTACTTGTATATAAATGGATTCAAGACGCTTGAGTGATATGTTATCGGGTATAGTTAAGAACAGAGAAATTCAAAGAAAACAAGTTCAACAATACGAGATGGAGAAAGCAGGGTTTCGGGAATATGCTTCAGAATTAAACGCTCCAGTTGTTATGGCACAAAAACAAAACACTGAAGCGATCATTAAGAAATTACAGAAGAGTGATGAAAATTCAAGCAGACGGTTTCAAAGATTAGGTGAAACATTTAAGACTGCTTCAGAGGTATCGAGTCGAGTGCCAACTCCTGCTTTAGAACCAACTCCCGGTTTAGGACCATTATCCATTGAAATGAATAAAGGTATTACCCAAGAGTTTTTAAATCAGATTAATTCAAAACATGCAGAATCCTGGGATGACAATGATCCTTATTTTAAAATACCTATGTATTACATTAGTAATCCTATGGATATAGAGGAGGCTATGAATCATTTAACAACTATAAGTAAAAGTTATGGTGGGACAAAGAGTAAAGGTTACTCTAACCATGATCAAATTATTGAATTTATAAGAGTTTACAAGGATATTTTAAGAACCATTCAAAATAATTGGGGATTAGTCAAACAGCAAGGAACTGGAATATTTATGAATTGTGATGAAATGATTAAAAAATTGTACACTTTGATAGGTAGTAGAGTGAACGGGAATACATCTGATGAGGTGAGGAATGAAGCTATTGATATTTTGGATTCGTTAATGCGAAATAAATTCTTAAACAAGAGAGAATACAATTCAATATATAAAAAATATTTCTAATAAATGGTGTTGTTAAACATTGAAGGTAATGAAAGTATCATTGATATAACATTTAGTCAACCAATCGAATTGAATCGTAATTGGGATTATGAAATAGGTTTGAATCAGTGTACTTTGTGGTATTCGTGGCATAATATAAGTGATAAATTTGGGAATAATACATTTCAATACAGGAAAGATGAAGAGGGGGGATGGGTGAATGTTACTATTCCTAACGGGATGTATAACGATGATTGTTTGAATTATTTTTTGTGTCAGTATTTTGATACACCAAAAGATAAATGCCCTATTGTAATCTCATCCAATCCAGCATCTATGAGATTTGTCATAGTATTACAAGAAAAATATGTGTTTAGATTTAATAGTGACTTGTGTCAGATTTTAGGCTTTGAGAAGGATATTGAGATTTCTAAGAAAATCAATGAAGGTACAAAGCTTCCAAATATAACAAGAAGTGTCGATAAAATTCAAATTCACTGCTCTCTTGTAAACAGTTCTATCGTAAACAAAAGAAAATCAGATGTCATTTGGACATTTGTTCCGAATACTGAACCGGGTTGCCAAATTGTTGAGAATCCTAGACAATTAATATATCTTCCTATCAAGACAAAAGACTTTATTTACTCGTTGAGAATGACAATAACTGATCAGCTTGGAAGACCGATTGATCTGAATGGTGATAACGTAGGATACGTACTGCATTTAAGAAAAGCTTAAAGGATTATTGAAATAAAATTATTTACTTATAAATGTTGTTAAATAATAAGCGATTACTTTACAATAAGCAGTACGGAAGTGGAATCGGTAGTATATTCAAAAACATTGCTAATTCCCAGTTATTCCAGACGTCAGCAAAACAAATGAAAGATGGAGCATTGTCAATGTATAATAATATTATAAAACCGAGATTTGAGCTGCTGAAAAACAGAGCAATAGAATATGGAAAAGATTTGATTGATGTCAACAAGAAGGAACTGATTGATGTGATTGGAAATAAGAAATCGATGAAGGATCTTCTGGGTACAAATAAAAGGATTTTAAATCAAAGGAGTCAGGACTTGATCAAAACGTTAATGACTGGGAATGGGTTAAAGATTCTGAAATGATTTTATCGAACAATTTCTTTCTTATATAAATGGCAGTAAATAAAATTATTAGTCCCCAATGGAACATATTTGATGAGCCACTTGTGGATGATACAGTGGTCAAGTATGAATTTAAAGAAATTCGAGAAACAGATGTGAATGTATCCAATAAGTCAGAGTTTGAATTTGTAACAAAGAAATTAGATTCCTGGTTCTATCCAAGTGAAAGTTATCTTGAGGTAGGCGTAAGGATAGTAAAAGCTGACGGAACTAATATAGCTGAAACTGATGTCGCTACGTTGACGAATAATGGATTTAATTTATTTAGTACCGCTGAGTATGTCATAAATGACACACCTGTTGAAAAAATTAATCATGTTGGTATTACAACTACCGTTACAAAGTTGATTGAATACTCCGATGATTACTCTAGAAGTGCTGCTAGAAATCATTTTTGGTATAAGGATTATAATCAAGGAACTGATATCAACCCTATAACTAGTTCATTTACCGTACCTGCAGGGGGGGTACTAACAGCAGGAAATGTGAATGTCACTTCTAAACCTAATCCTAATTACAATAAAGGGTTTGAAAAGAGATATAATGAAATTTTGAAATTTGGGGGAGGGTGGGGTAGAAACCGGTTTATATAACTACTTATGTAGTGACGTCGCGTGATTGAGGACCCAACATCGGGTTTGATTGTCCCTAGGTCGTTTTATAAATGTAAACGCGACCGGCGCCTCGCTGGCCGCTCGGCTCTATATATATATATTAAAATATATATTCACCGATAGGAATAAACTACAATAGTTGCGTTTTTGCAGATACCATGGTATTTGTTACCACGGTAACTGAATCTGCAATTAGTCCTTTTTGCAGTTACCGTGGTATCTGATACACGGTTGCTCAGCAAAAACGACTAATGCCGATATTGTACTTTCGAGGTCATCACCAAAGAAAAACTGGTATCTAGTTACATCGTTAAGTGCTGCTTTCTACCATGGTATCTGCAAAAACGCAACTGATTGTTCGTTTTCTGAGGTAAAATAGATCAAATGGGTGTGACGTCACGCTTGTATGGAATTACGACACATCTTAGTTTAGACCTTTCCCAGCCCTATGTTGCACATGAGAACATCGATTACCTCGTGAATAAGCACGAAAAGCTGTCCCATATACCGATGGAAAAGCGATCAGTACATGGAACTTGATCCGAAGCTGCCAAGCTGGTAAGATTACTGTTCTCTGAAGTGCTGATTTGTTCTTTCCACACGAGAAAAAATAAATGCACACTTCCTTGTAACTTTTAAATTTCGTGGATCAAATTTGAGGAAATTCCTTTATTCTAGTTCAACAGACGAGCTGGAGAAGATGGCAGAATTTTGGAGGTGGATTTCGCCGACATGCTGCTTGTGTATGCTGCTTATCCCGACAAATTCAAGCTTCGAACAAAGAAAAAAATCCGAAAATTGTAAGCATTGGGTTGTAAAACAATTCTTCTGTTCGGTAATTTTTCGATTGTTAAGGTTCGACACTCGACGAGATAGCGCAGGTGCTTCTTGCTTGAACCGCATTAAGATACGTGCACACATAATGCGATAAGATGACGCATGCCACATTCGTGTCACTGTGAGGAAACCTTCATGCGATGGGTCAACATTTCCGAGCGAAGGAGAAGATTCTGTGTAGTGTGTACGGACTGTGTAGTGAGTACGTTTTAAAGTATGCACGTGTGTGTGTAGTGTGTACGTCAAACAGTTGAGGTGTGCTTATTTGAACAGTCACTCAAATGTGAACAGTGCAGTTTTGGGCTGAATGGTAGTATGTTTTAAAGTTTAAAACTTAAAGTTTAACTGAAAAGCAAACTTATTTTTGTATCATTTAGTTGACCTTGAAGACCTGCAGGAAATGCGTTACTTCGTGGTTCTGTTATTTACGAACAATCGATTTTCAAATAGTCGAATTGCCGTGTGATTTGTGGTACCTCTATGCGCTTGTATTTTTGTTGTATGCCTTAAGAGAAAGATTTATGATTTTTTTTTCTTAAGGCACTAATCAATCTTCACCAATCTCACCACTGCCCACTGAAAAGTCGCGTTTGTGTTGAGGTTAAAATTTCCCGCGTCATAGTAGAATTTACGCTGTGTGGACGGCCGCGGATGTTCTGAACGTCATAACTACAGCAGACGGTGGAAAATAAAAAAATCCCTTCGCACAATCCAGATAATTCAATGTATTCATTAAAATGACACAAAAGTAAGTTTGCTTTTCAGTTGAACTTTCAATTCTTCAACCTGTGTCTCTGCTTTCGAATGGAAAGCTCTGTTGTAGCAGTCAAGCAGACAGACGCCAGTTTCAGGTCAAAGGCAGACTCAAAGCTAAATGCCGCTGGGTGACCCATCTTAGCTGGAAAGAAGACGAAGACTCTAAAAACCAAAATGCAGAAGAATCTCTACCCTTTCGACGACCCAATGGAACAACAAAAACAGTAGCCGTGTCCAGAATGAAATCACAGCACCAGCTCTGAACTCTAACCAATTTTCAGAGGAGAAGTTCACAAAATCAGATATCTAAGGAAGAATCTTTAATTGTTCTTCCACAAGCTCATTTTCCAGCTTGAGCCTGAAGAGGACCCTTGCCAAGAAGGGCCGAAATATAGCTCTTATAAAATGTAGCTTGTATCCGTTTTGCATCGTCGAATATGATTCGCAGTCAGCTTGGGCTGCAGGAACATCTAATGTTATAATTAAATCGTGAACCTTGAATTCAAATATTGGAACCAGTTCGCTTTTCACATATCAGTTTCATTCCCTTCCAGGTTCAAAGAAAGTCCCGAAGGAATATCGCATCAAGATTACCTGAACTTTTTTCACTTCCTTTCGAACATCAACGACGTGGACACCGCACTGACTTTTTACCACGTTGCTGGAGCCGCGATCGACCCGGGTAAGTTTCATTTTTCTTGGCTTTTTTCTTTTTTCTATTTACCTCTACTCCACTCGCTTTTGTTGTAAAATATTTTGTGGGTTACTTTTTACCGTTACTTTTTACCGTTACTTTTTACCACGTTGCTGGAGCCGCGCGAGCCGGGTAAGTTTCTTTTTTCTTGGCTCAACCTTTTTTTTTTCTATTTATCTCAACTCCACTAGCTTTTGTTGTAAAAGATTTTGTGGGGTATAAGTATACTTACTTACTTTTATTCTCAGCTGTGGTGATACTAGCGCTATATTTGCTTGCAGCCTTTTTGATCGTTGTTTCAGCAAGATAAAACACATGTTGTCCGAAAATATTCAGGTGGGCGCTCTAAGAGAATGGAGTAATTATTCGTAAGTTCGGTGTTCCAGATATTTCGGAGAAATTACTAATGCTACACAGAACAGTTTCAGTAAATTTGTTCGACTTATTCGTGATAACTGAATCCTGGCACTTATCCCGAACCTCGATCACTATACCGAGTATTGTACCGATAGCCTCTTCGGGATTCTTTTTAACTACCGAGTCCCCGTAAATATACCGAAAAGTTCCGATATTGAAAAATAACCGAATAGTTTTAGTAAAGTTTTGGGCCTCTATCCCAAACTTAACGAATCTCAGAAAGTTGCGGGGGGGGGGGGGCTGCACCCCCAGCACCGCCCCCCTTGCGACGCCCCTGGCAGAGAGTATTAGACCCTTCTTCATATTTTAAATGAGCATGGCAGGTGTTTTGGTACAGACAGACGATCAGGCTTTCCCGGTCGAATTTTCAGCACTCTTATCAGGGAACTGACAGAGCTCAACTTGTCCTTATCTAGTTGATCATGGTGCCGAAATTCCTGGTAGGAATTCAAGAGCACAACCGCCAGAGCCTGGTCGTATCTCGGATCCAGTAGTCAGTGGCCACCGTCATTATAAACGAGAATCAATGAACAGCCTCATTATGTCGCAGTTAAAGCATCAGTGACTATCTTTGATGATGATGACGATGAAATTTTATTTACGCACTTAAGAAGAGGAAAATAGCGCAGTATAGACAAATAAAAGGAAAAAATACAATGAGCTTTCAGTATTGTAGTAGATGCACAAGACCCGAAAATAAACATTTAAAAAAGAAAAGAAAAGGGACTAATCGGGTCTAAAAATCTTCTCGTCGATGGAATGCGGAGAAATGGGCACGGGCAGAAACGTGAAGGTCCTGGGCAATTGAAGATAACTTTGTACAAGGGTCAGAGGGCAAAAAAGTTACAGTTATACGGGAATACCTATAACGTCGAGGAAGTTAGGAGAGAAATTTACAATATTTGAAATAATAAGTCCTGATACATTTTAAATCTTTTCGTCTCAGAATACCAAAAATTCCGGAAAGGTTGTAGACAAAGGGAGAACAACAAGACCAAAGGTTTCGATGGGATCCCAGGTATTACAGACAATCGGGTCTTGTAGCGGTCCAATGGTAATCATCGGAGAAGACGGAGTTCAAATATGGATTCAGCCTGTGAGTTTACCCCTATAGTCTGCGTCATGTCTACTTTGACGAAAGTTCCTGCCTTACTTCTGCCAAATTTCCGGTTTCACCCGGATTCCGGGCGAACTACTTGTCTTGCCAAAAATTGAAGTTCAAAAACAGATTCAGCGTATCTCCATACCATCCATATCTCTATAATCAACTTCACATAGAAATTCAACTTTTAACAATTTTTCTAATTTCAGCCGGATTCGTGGTGAAATGTGTACAGGTATAAAATGATTGTCATACACGAATTAATCATGCCTTCTTACCCGTAAATCGAACACCTAATGAAATTCATATAAAACTTTTACTTTTAACAGGTTTTCCGGTTATGGCCGGATTCCGGGCGATCTACTTGTCCAGTGACAAAATAATTTTCCTTCGGATTCAGCATGTTTCCCTATCCTTAAATCGAATCTCTAATCAACTTCAGATTAATCTTTTATTTTTGACAAACTTTCCGGTTTTGGCCGGATTCAGCATGTCTCCTTACCCCTAAATCGGATATCTAATCAACATCAGATAAAACTTTTAGTTTTAACAAACTTTCCGGTTTTAGCCGGATTCCGGGTGAACTACTTGTCCTGCAAGAAAATAGTTTTCATATTCGTGTTCAGCATGTCGTCTTACCCCGTAATCAACTATCTCATTAGCCTTAAAAACAAAAAATTCGCCCCTTAATTTGAAACCCCTCCCCCTCCCCTAAATATGCAGCTATCGGGCCCATCTACGAACTCGACCTTTCCCTTGACCCAAAGAACCCTCACACCAAGCTTCATCAAAATATCTCATTCCCTTCGAGAGGTATCGTGCTGACGGACGGACGGACGGACAGACGGACAACTTTTGCGATGTCATAGGTATCCTTCCACTTACGTTTTGGGATCCCAAAAACTGTTATATTATATTGTGAACATAGCTAAAACAAACTTTGTTTACAGCAACCTTGAAGCACGTGGCTCGAACTGTAGCGAAAGTTGAGTTGTCCGACCATCTTGTCGAGGTAGTTTACGCGATCTTTGATGCTGATGGTAAGTAGAATACTCTTGATGACTAACTCTCCTTGCCGATGCAAAATCGCCGGGTACCTAGCGGAAGAGCCGGAAGCGGTATCACATCTTCTCCCAAAGATCGCCGTGATTGGTTGACACAGCATTTGAGTTGTTGAGGTTGAGTCGTTAGTGAGACGTTTACTCGTTCTTCCTTAGGATCACTGGCGTGTTTTGGACTTAGTCATATAGAGCATTTCTTCAGATGCCTCTGAGCCGTAAACGCATAAATTATATGAGGCCGAGTCAGTTAATGGTTTATCAGAAGCAGAGCAAAATAACGGGCGCGCGCCCCTACATAGACACGACGCTACGTAGACACGTCAGTAAGTGGAGAAAATCCGACGCTACATGGACAAATTTCCCGACACTACGTGGACAAAAAAAAAACGACACTACATGGACACGACGGTGCATCGAACGACGCTACGTAGACACGATGGTACATCGAACGACACTATGTAGACACGACGGTACATCAAACGACACTGCGTAGACACGACGTTACATCGAACGACACTACGAACGTGTCCGAAAGCTTTTTAGTGCTGTAAATGCTGCATATTTATTTATTTTTGTCCGAAAGCTGTTACCTTTATTTCTTCTCTGTCACTTCTAGAATACCGAAATTTAAGTTGGGAAGAAGAAGAAGAAAAAAAGAATTAGCTATATAAAGGACGACTCAGACTTCGTGAAGTTTTTCGCAAAGTATGCTCCGTAAAGTTTGTCGCCGCTCAGACGGGAATTCGACCTAGATAACATTACGAAAATTGTGTGTGGCAATGTGTTCTAGAAAGAAAAAGATTCTAGGAAGATACTATAGGAGAATCGCCGTGATCCCCAGTTTCTTCTTGAAAATTCAGCATCTTTGCTGCATTTTTCGATGAATTTTATGCTGAATTAATGCTGCATTAACTGAGCGAAGATTCAAGTCCAAAGCAAAATGCTGTATAAAATCCTGAATTAATTCAGCATTTTCGTTCGTTTTGGAGCTTTCGGACACGCTCTACGTGGACACTTCACTACGAGGACAAAATCCGACACTACGTCGAAAATCAAAAAGTGTCTACGCAGTGTCGGTACCTGTACCGTCGTGTCCATGTAGTGTCGGTCTTCGTTCCGTCGTGTCTCTGTAGTGACCTGTCCATGTTCTGACGCTTTTTGGGATCCCAAAACGTGAGTGGAGGGATACCTATGACATCGCAAAAGTTGTCCGTCTGTCTGTCCGTCTGTCCGCACGATAACTCTCGAAGGGCATGAGATATTTTGGTGAAACTTGGTGGGAGGATCCTTTGGGTCAAAGTACAGGTCAAGTTCGAAGATGGGCTCTGTAGCCCTATATTTGAGGGTGTGGGAGGGGTTTCAAATTAAGGGACAAACAAAATATTTTTAAATAGGTAATGTAGTAGTTGATTATGGGGTAAGAAGACATGCTGACTACGATGGTGAAAACCATTTTCTTGTCGGACAAGTAGTTCGTCCGGAATCCGGCTAAATCCGGAAAGTTGGGTAAAAGTAAAAGTTTCATTTGAAGTTGATTAAATGTTCGAACTAGGTGTAAGAAGACATGCTGAACACGATGGTGAAAACCATATTCTCACCGGAAAAATAGTTAGCACGGGATCCGGCCAAAACCGGAAAGTTTTTTAAAAGCGAAAGTTTTATCTGAAGTTGATTAGATGACAGATATAGGTGTAAGAAGAGACGCCGAGTCTGCATATGACAATCATTTTTACCCGGACATATAATTAGTCCGGAATCCGGTTTTATCCGTTTTTTTTTTCAAAGTTTTATTTAAAGTTGATAGATGTTCTTTATAGGGTTAAAGAGATCCGCTGGATTCGTTTCTGATTTTTTTTTTTTTTTTTGCTGGACTAGTAGTTGGCTTGGAATTCGGGCGAAACCGGAAATTTGGCAGAAGTAAAGCAGGAAGTTTCGGTCAGTATCGTCAAAATAGATATATCTGAACTTGGTTTTCTCTTATGATTAGCCTGGCGAAGACTGGATCTGGCGAAGACAGGACCCAATTGTCTGGATCAAATATTAGATTTTTGGGATCCCATCGAAACCTTTGGTCTTGTTTCGTTTTGATGTAGTGTCGTGTCTTCGTAGTGTCGTAGAGACATCATCCCCAAAATAACACTAGAGAGTAGCGCCAAGACCTATGCTCTTCATGCTTTGCAAACGGAACATACTCATAGCGCCGCCCACTATGCTTGCGGCGTTTAAAGCGAGACAAACTTGCAGGCTTATAAATTTCTAGGAAAGCTAAGGTGCGGTCTGCACACACCAAGGAAACAATGGCAGCTGTATCATTTTTTTCCAATGTTTAGAATATGAAGTTATTGGAGCCAGCGCTAGTGGTGATGGTATCGCTGCTATTCTAGTGTGTATCAATTTTGTCAAGTCTTGGCGCTACTCCCTAGTGTTATTTTGCTGTGATCAGAAGTTCATCTGGGAGCATTAATCCGTATGTCGTGGCTGACGTTGCGATGACAGTGAAGAGAGTCAAGCATTGTTCAAATAGATGTTATAAGGTGTATTACGGCGTATAATCAATCAATCAATTTATTTAATTCGTAATATTATTAAGGTTTATTACAGATTCCTCTTTTCCTCGGAGCGCTGTAATAACGTGAATAAGGAGAATACACTCGCGTTCAATTATCGCTTATGCAGGGCCAATCAGATCGCTTCGTTGGTTCCGCCAGCGGGCCGAGGGAAGGAGCAGGGTTGCCACTGGAAGCACTAAAGTTCTACTTTGTTGGAAGCTGAAGAAACAACGTTTCTTCGAAAGAACAAGGTTTTGCAGCTGACATTAAATAGGTCGTATAAACATTTTACATTTCAAACACAGCTTCTAATTTTTATGGCACTTGCAGCCTCTGGCTCAAGTGCCATATACCGATCACAATTCCGTCTGTCGGTCTGTCGGTCTGTCGGTCGGTCCGAGTTTTTTTGTCCCACATATCCGAGTTAGGGTACTTCCAGATGTGCTAGGACAATGAAACTTGGCAGGCATATCAGGGACCCGACCAAACTAACCTGGAAATAATCAGTTTCCCGATCCGACCATATGGGGGGGAGTGCGGGGCGCTGGAAACTTTCAAATTTAGGGCATTTTGTCACTTTTTTCTGAGTTAGAGTACTTCTAGATGAGCTAGGACAATGAAACTTGGCAGGAATATCAGGGACCCGACCAAACGAACCTGGAAATAATCAGTTTCCCGATCCGACCATATGCGGGGGAGTGGGGGCGCTCGAAACTTGAAAATTTAGGGCATTTTGTCACACTTTTTCGAGTTAGGGTACTTCCAGATGAGCTAGGACAATGAAACTTGGCAGGAATATCAGGGACCTGACCAAAGTAACCTGGAAATAATAAGTTTCCCGATCCGACCATATGCGGGGGAGTTGGGGCGCTGGAAACTTGAAAATTTAGGGCATTTTGTCACACTTTTTCGAGTGAGGGTACTTCCAGATGAGCTAGGACAATGAAACTTGGCAGGAATATCACGGACCCGACCAAACTAACCTGGAAATAATCTGTTTCCCGATCCGACCATATGGGGGGGAGTGCGGGGCGCTGGAAACTTGAAAATTTAGGGCATTTTGTCACACTTTTTCGAGTTAGGGTACTTCCAGTTGTGCTAGGACCATGAAACTTGGCAGGCATATCAGAGACCCGACCAAACAAAATTAGGAATAATCAGTTTTCTGATCCGACCATTTGGGGGGGGGGGGGTGGAGGGCAGGGGAATCCGGGAAACTGAGAAGTGTGTAACTTTCGAACGGATGATCGGATTGTAATGAAACTTCATAACTGAAGAGAATATATATCTGTAATGTCCCGTTTAAAGTCTTGACCGGATTCGGTAGCCAGGGGGGAGTTGGGGGGGGGGGGAGACCGGAAATTTCAAGAAACGGTTAGAATGGAGGGATCGGAGTGAAACTTGCTGGGAAGAACAAGCATCTGCTCTAGATAAGTCCTTTAGACCATTGTACTGGATCCGGACACTTATGGGGGGGGGGCCCGGAATTCCGGTGATGGTGGTTTTTTGGATTTTCACGATGAAACTTGGCAGGCATATCAGGGACCCAATCAAACTGACTTCAAAATAAAAATATTGTTGATCAGATAGTGGTGGGGGAGTGGAGGGAGGGGAATCCGCAGGGGAATCCGGGAAATTGAGAAGTGTGTAACTTTCGAACGGATGATCGGATTGTAATGAAACTTCATAACTGAACAGAATATATATCTGTAATGTCCCGTTTAAAGTCTTGACCGGATTCGGAAGCCAGGGGGGAGTTGGGGGGGGGAGACCGGAAATTTCAAGAAACGGTTAGAATGGAGGGATCGGAGTGAAACTTGCTGGGAAGAACAAGCATCTGCTCTAGATAAGTCCTTTAGGCCATTGTACTTGATCCGGACACTTATGGGGGTGGGGGGGTCCCGGAATTCCGGTGATGGTGGTTTTGGGGTCTTTCACGATGAAACTTGGCAGGCATATCAGGGACCCAATCAAACTGACTTCAAAATAAAAATTTTGTCGATCAGATAATGGTGGGGGGAGTGGAGGGAGGGGAATCCGAAATTTTCAGTCATGCGTAATTTTAGAATGGTTGATCGGATTCGAGTGAAATTTAAGAATTCAACAGAGGACATTTCTCCGATGATTTTTTTCATATCCGGACCGGATCCGGCAACTATTGGGGGGGGGGGGGGGAAATACGTGCCCCGTTTAGAATGGAGGGATCGGGATGGAACTTTGTGGGAAGAACAAACAGATGCTCTAGGTAAGTCATTTGCTGAATCGGATTGGCTACGTGCACCGCGGGGGAGCTGGGTGGGGTGGGGGGGGGGTGGACCGGAAATCTCGAGAAACGGTTAGAATGATGGTATCGGAGTGAAACTTGCTGGGAAGAACAAACATCTGGTCCATATAAATCTTTTACATAATTTGACTGGATCCGGACACTTGAGGGGGGGGGGAGGAGGGGTATCCCGGAATTCCGTTTTTGGAGGATTTTCACGACGAAACTTGGAAGGCATATCAGGGACCCGGTCAAACTGACTTGGAATAACAAAAAAATCCTCGATATGATAATCTTGGGGGGGGGAGTTGAGGGAGGGGAATCCGGAATATTGAGTCATGCGTAACTTTGGAACGGGTGATCGGATTCGAGTGAAATTTAATAATTAAACAGAGGACATTTTTCTCTTGTGACCTTTTTCATTTCCGGACCGAATCCGGCAATTATCGGGGGGAGGGCGGAAAATACTTGACCCGCTTAGACTGGTGTGATCTGGATCGAACTTCGTGGGAATGACAAACAGATGCTCTGGATTAATCATTCACAGAACAGGATTGGCTCCGGTTATTGTGGGTGGAGTTGGAGGAGGGGGAGGGGGGTCTGGGATTCCGGTGATCGCGCGTTAAGGTACTTCCAGATGTGCTAGGACGATGAAACTTCGCTGGAATATTGGAGACTCAACAACATTTGCTTAGAAATTGCTACTTCCCAAATCCGATTATTCCTTAAAGTACCAATCTTGACCGCAAAGTAAAAAAAATACTTTTAAGCAATATATGCATTTTCGTGATGCCCATCAGCCCATTAGCAGTTTTGCCTCAAGGGTTTTGCTTACAAATGAAGTTCCAGCTCCCTTATAGCGCGCATCTCAACCGCAAAGTCGAAACTTACTCTTGATCAATCAAATCATCTTGACACATGCAAGTGCCATATGAGCTTACAGCTCTTGTTCAATCCTCAGAGCAAAATTTCGCATGCGTTTAAAATTCGCTCCGGAAAAAGTAGAATATTTTCTACTCAAATCGGAATGAAATTATCAGACCGAATCCGCATTCCGAATTCCAAATTCCGGAGCGGAGAAGGAAATTCGCACCGGAGTGCGAAATTCGGACTGTGTGTGCACGCTAGTTTACAATATAATGGGCGTCAAATTGTACTCGTGTACTTCAAGTAGTACTAAAAACACTTTTTCTGATCTTTAGAAACTCGAAAAATTGTATCAGCGTGGCAACACCGAACGCAGCGTTGATAAGAATCTTTTGGGTTCCTGTGAACGTAATGAATGAATGCATTTATTACCCATCAATTAAAAAACAGATGGAGCACAACAAAAGACAAGGCAAAAAAGAAGCCAGGTATCTAGACAGACAGACAGACTAGACTAGACAGACAGACAGACAGTCAGTCAAGACAGACGGAGAGACAGACAGTCAGTCAGTTAGTCAAGACAGACAGACAGTCAGCCAGAGCAGACAGACAGAATGTCAGTCAAGACAGACAGACAGTATGTCAATACAGACAGACAGACAGACAGTCAGTCAGTTAGTCAAGACAGACAGACAGTCAGTCAAGACAGACAGATAGTCAGCCAAGACAGACCGACAGACAGACAGACAGACAGTCAGTCAACACAGACAGACACTCAGTCAGTTATTCAAGACAGACAGACAGACGGACAGTCAGTCAGGACAGACAGACAGACAGTCAGTCAAGACAGACAGACAGACAGAGTTCGTTGACTGAAAAATTGTATTAAGAACGCCGCGGAGCACTTCAGCTTATTACACTATTTGAACAATGCTTCAGATAACTCGCTCATACGGTCAGTTGTATGAACTCTGATGGCTAAACCGAAGCTGATTGGTTTCTTGACAGCCTCTTCAATTTTGTATCCTCAAAGTAGTAACTGGTGACAACTTCATACAGTGAAATTTCCCTGTCGGATTTGTGGTAGGCTACCTATATGCGCTTGTACCTGTGTTGTGTGCTTGACGACAATGGTTTACGAAAAATTAGTGTTCTCGCAGCGAGCTACCTCCCGAGAGCTGATCACTGGCCACTGAAAAGCCTCGGTTGTATTGCGATTCAAAGTTTCCGCGTCATAGTAGAATTTTGCGTGGTGAGGAAGGTCTTAGATATTTTGTACGTCATATTAGAGCAAATAGTGAAAAATTAAAAAGATCCCTTAATTAAACAAATAGACAAAAGGCAGATCGTGGTAGAGTAGAGGTATGCCTCTTTGAACATTAGTTAACTTTGAGCAGTGCAATTTTTAGGGTAGCTGGTAAAGATCCAAAACGTCCATTCAGGTGCTCTTAGCAGTCCTTAATACTCTCGATGACTAACTCTTCTTGCCGATGAAAAATCGCCCCGTACCTAGCGGAAGAGCCGGAAGCTGCTCCCAAAGATTGGTTAACACAGGATTGAGTTGTTGGGTTTGAGTCGTTAGTGCTACGTTTTCTCGTTCTTCCTGAGGATCACTGGCGTGTTTTAGACTTAGTCATATAGAGGATTAGCTTGACTCTTGACGCAGTAAGCGAATGAAAATGGCGCTGTCCGAAGCTGACACGTTCAAAGAAGCATACCTCTCGTCAGGGGCGTCGCAAGGGGGGGGGGGGGCAGCACCCCCCCCCCCCTTTTTTGAGATTCAAGGCCCAAAATTTGACTAAAGTTGTTCGGTATTTTTTCGATAGCAGAACTACTCGATACATTTACGGGAATTCGGTAGTTAACAGAATCGTAAATAGGATATCGGTACAAATCTCTTCGGTATAATGATCGGGATTCGGTATAATTGCCAGTATTCGGTAGTTATCACGAATATGGTGAGAGAATTTACTGAAATCATTTGGTGATGTTTGGATTCCTGAACTATTCGGTATATTTCTGGAGATTCGGTAGTTACACAGAATCCCGAATAAGCTATCCATTTAAAATTATTCGGTATCATGATTGGGATTCGGTAATTTATTCGGTTTAATTTTCTGGATTAGGAAGTTAACCACGAATCCCAACTTTTGTTCCAGTTTCGACGAAAGTGTACCGAATATGAATATTGTTCGGTAGTCTTTCGATACCAAAACAATTCGGTATAATAGCCGGGATACGGCAGTTATACAGAATCCCGAACATGCTATCGGACCTTATTCGGTATAATAACTGGGATTCGGTAATTTTTTCGCTATAATTGCCAGGATTCGGAAGTTACCACGAACCTCGAAACTTGGAAGAGGTCGAGTGAAGCACTGGTCGTAGACAAAAGGGATGATCTATGATTTCATTGATAGTCCTTACTTTTGATTTGGATCCCAAAAAGAATATCTAATCATAAATATTTCGAAAACTCAGTCTGCAGCACCTTTCGTAATATTCTCTGTTTTGTGGTGGGGCGCGTCATTTGACTGGGGTCTTAAGCCAGTTCTAGGATTGAGATTTCGAAAAATTAAAAGCTAGGATTTGGATGGAATTCAAATTTGGCAGGAAGAAGCAAAAAAAAAATCGCGCCTGCGGCGCTCACCTTATGTGATTATGGGTAGTATATTGACTAGACTACAGTTGCTGCTGCTGCCGGAACGTCGCTCCATCCGGTTCCTGCGACTTCTTAGGGATTTAATCCACGGTAAATGATAGAATTTGTAAGAGAAGCGGTTAAATTTTAGCCTACAGGAAAAAAAATGGATTTCGAAAATTACAATACTACAAAAGCTACAATAGATAGAACCTGTTACTGCAATCATGCCCGGCAATATATTCTCCAAGTGGTCTTCGCCAAAACGCCGCCTAATAGTTGACTTATCGCCTTTCATGCTGCCCTTTATTGTTCCTCTTCCTACGTAATACTTTTTGTTCCACATTTAAAGCTCGAATTCTCGGTTTCTAGGATTCGGTAAAATTTTTGACAGATTCGGTAAAATTTTGGCTCTGCACCCCCCCCACCGAAAATGCACTTGCGACGCCCCTGCCTCTCGTGTACGTACAGAACGCGGTCAGTGCAGCCAAGCCGTGTTAGATACCGAGAAAATGTTTGTCTGAAGTGCGAACTTACTGGACACAAGACCGGATCCAGCGATTAGAAATTAAGGATATATGAGCGATTTAAGTACTGCATTTCATTCCTCCCGTTCATTTCACTTTAAAAAAAAACCTTTGCAGAGGACGGTCGGCTCAGCAACAGAGAATTCGTGGCTGTGATGAAGAACCGGCTTTTGCGTGGTTTGGAGAAGCCGAAGGATACAGGGTTCTTCAAGTTTCTTTCTTCAATAGCGAAGTGCGCGAAAGAATGCAGACCAGCGCTTTTGGATGTATGAGCCTCGAAAATACCGGGGCAGTACAACATTTGATAGCCGAAGTATTTGAGCTATAGTTTTTTGTGTACTGCAGACCTTCAAGTTGGGAGCTCTTATGCCCTCTGATGACGTTTTTCTGCGTTGAGGAAATGCTGCATGAAACTCTTTGCCGTTTTACTAAAATAGAGTCTATGCGACTAGGAATACATAACTCCTACGAATGTCCAACTCACTAGAAGCGCAATGGTTCTCAGCCGTGAATTCCTAACGACAAAAGTTAGTGTGAAGGTTCATCTGGCCACGGTTTTTGTATTGCCATTGTCAGAAGTTTGATGACATTTTTTGAAGGGGCAACAGATCTGCAACCGTTAAACAACATTGTGTTATGATCTATGAACTGAGACAAAATTTGTAAAGTGTAATCATTGTTGAAAAGGTCTTGGTGAACAACTACTTCGCGGAAAGGGTTTCCAGTTGACCATTGATAAAGAGGAACAATGGCTTTTCTTGCAGTATATTATTACCTTTCCAGTTAACAAGTCGTAGCATCGTAGCACAATTTTTCTTTAATAGATGCACAAAACCGCTCCCCTTGTGTTTGGATGTGTCGAACTTTCGAATCACAACGGAGCGAAGTAACTTTCTGAGCTGCTGAGCTTGCAGCAGTAAGAACCAGTAACGCGTCGTATGGTTTTGTGGAAGCCTGCGTTTTTGGGATCCCAAAACGTAAGTGGAGGGATACCTATGACAACGCAAAAGTTGCCCGACTGTCCGTCAGTCCGTCTGTGAACACGATAACTCTATATTTTGATGAAACTTGGTGTGAGGATTCTTTGAGTCAAGGGAAAGGTCGAGTTCGTAGATGGGCTCTGTAGCCCTACGTTTAGGGTGGCGGTTCAAATTAAGGGGCAAACAAAATATTTGTAAACAGCTAATGAGATAGTCGATTAAGGGGTAAGAAGACATGCTGAACACGAATATGAAAACCATCGAATATGAAAACGCCGGACAAGTAGTTCGCCCGGGGTCCGTCCAATACCGGAAAGTTTGTTAAATGTGAAAGTTTTATTTGTTAATTAGATGTCGTAAGCAGGCATGCTGAACACTTATGTGAAAATCATTTTCCTACCCCAACAAGTAGTTCGCCCGGAATCCGGCAAAAACCGGAAAATTTGTTAAAAGCAAAAGTTTTATTTGTAGTCGATTAGATGTCCGATTTAGGGGTAAGAAGAGATGTTGAATCCGTATATGACAATCGTTTTTTACCCTGACATATAGTTCGCCCGGAATCGGGCTGAAACGGGAAAATTTGTTAAAAGTTGAAGTTTTCTTTGAAGTTGATTAGATGTTCGATATAGGGGTAAGGAGATACGCTGAATTCGTTTTCGAGCTTTATTTTTTTGCCGGACTAGTAGTTCTGGAATTCGGCGGAGACCGGACGTTTGGCAGAAGTAAGGCAGGAAGTTTCGATCAGTTTCGTAAAAATAGATATGACTTATGGGGTAAACACACATGCTGAATCCAAATCTGAAATTCGTTTTCTCAGATGATTAGTTATTGGGCCTTATCTGTTTCTAAATTTTAATAGTAAAATGTTCAAGGAGTCTGGATCTGGCAAAGACAAGACAAAATTGTCTGGATCAAATATTAAATTTTTGTGATCCCATCGAAACCTTTGTTCTTGTTCTTACAGTAATCGCTCTCACTCAGCCCTGCAGACCGCGCAGCAGGCTCTACGGTCACCCGCTGCGACGGAAGTAGGAATTCTCAGGGTTACATAGTTTCAACAGCCAGTCTCCTAATACTCTTGATGGCTATCTTTCCCTGCCGATGCAGAATCTCCGGGTACCTGCGGAAGAAAGCCAGAAGCGGTATCACAGCTGTTCCCAAAGATCGCCGTGATTGTTTGACACAGAATGACTCCTTATTCCGGAGGATCACTGGCGTGTTTTGGACTTAGTCATATGGAGTACTGTATTGGTCATAAGTTATAACCATAGCAAATGTCACTAATCTTTGTGGGTCAGTCAACAGTTGTTTTATTGCTTGATTCTCAACATGTAGACTTTCGATGTTAACGGATTTCCTAGTTCAATAAATTATTCGCAATTGCATACCTAGCGACAACAAGGCTTATGCGGGCTCTGGTTCGTCTGAAGGATCTGGCGGTGGTACTAAGCAGTCAGGAACCAAAGCGCAATGGTTAGAAATATTTCCTAGTTTCATCAAAGTGCCATGGCGTGTGCTAGAGTCAAGGAGCTCCAGAACGGCAAGTTCCTGAAATAAAAACAAAACGGTCAGCCCTCCTATGTCGTACCGAGATAGCAATTTGTCATCGAGCGTGTTCCACCCTCGTACCAATAGTAACTATTAGTTACTAAATCCGTTCCAACCTCACGAAAAGTTACTACGCTGACCGCTCCAGCCTTCTTGAAATAGTAACTAATAGTTACTATTTGCTTACCACGCTCGGGAGCATGGTAAGCGTAGTAACCACGAATCTCTGTCACGTGATTGGTCGGATTCACCTGTGGCATGATATTCCGCTGGAAAATAGAAAAATCGTTCCAGCCTTGACGACAAAAAGGCAGAATTTGTGACGAAATTCGTGGTAACTACGGTAAGTAGGATGGAACACGCTCATCGTATTATCTGCCCTCTGATCAGAGGCGTTACTAGCCAAAATGTTGGGGGGGGGGCAAGGTATTTACCGACTGGCTGGTCATTTTTACTGACTGTTTTTCCAGATAAAACCGACTATTATTGAGAAAAAACGGCTGACTATTTCTAAGAAAAAATCGACTATTTTTACGAAAAACCGACTGTTTTCAAAAAAATTCGACTGTTTCCAAGAAAAAAATCGACTGTTTTTACGAAAAACCGCGCCGACTCGGCTATTTTTTACCGATTGGCAGACGACATTCGGGTGGGGGGGGGGGGCGTCCTTCCCCTCCTCCCCCTAGTCGTGACGCCCCTGCCTCTGATGTTCATTAAATGCAAACAAACAAAGTTGCAGAGGAAAGATTGCAGGGTTCGTTTTTTTTCGGCTACAAGCTGACGAGGAAGCTTGCCAGAAAGGGCGGAAATATTGCAGAAGAAAATCATTGCCGACTTATCCATTTTACGTAATTTTGTATATGTTAAATATTCTTTGAGCCCAAGCTGACTTTGAAACATTTATTCAAACAATGTTTACAACGGAAACTTCAGCTACTATTCTTCATCAGCGATATTTCGGCCCTTCTTGGCAAGGGTCCTCGTCAGGCTGTCCTGACGAGGACCCTTGCCAAGAAGGGCCGAAATATCGCTGATGAAGAATAGTCTTCAGAAAGTCATGAAGAATCAGGCTCTCCGGACGAGGACCCTTGCCAAGAAGGGCCGAAATATCGCTGATGAAGAATAGTAATAATAATAATAATAATAATATATTGCAAAAAAAGGCTGACGTATCCGTTGTAAACACTGTTTGAATAAATTTGTATATGTTTCGCAGTCATCTTGGGTTAAAGGAGTATTTGTTCATGCATTGCCTACAAGCCTGACGAGGACCCTTGCCAAGAAGGGCCGAAATATTGCTAAAGAAAATCTTAGCTGACATCCGTTTTGCATCATTTTTTATATGTCTCGCAGTCAGCTTCGTGCACGTTTGACCCGCTTTGGTACTCATCCCGATGCGGACCGATAAATCCAGCTTCACTGGGTATTTTCGGAGGGTCTGCATATTAATCAGAAGTGAAAACTAAACATAATTTAAAATCTGCAGATCTTTCGCCTTCAAACCGGTTCGGTCCAGACGTTTTCAGTTCCTAAATTCTAAAGCCTTTGGGTTGCCTTTCATATACAATTTTTTTTTTAATTTTTTAATTAACTAACTTGAAACCCATTAACTAACTTGACCTCACCCTTGAGCTGAGCAGTCTCGATCAGGGGCGTCCTTGTGATAGATAGGGGGGGGGGGATTTTACCGGTATTTTTCGAGTTTTACCGGAAACTCTCTGTAGTGACCATCTCTGCAGAAACTCTAGAATACTATTGTGTTCTGACTTCAATTATGTGTGTTACAAACAACAGTAAACAAAAAATAGGCTCGTTAAAGTTTACCTGAAAAGGCAGCTCATTTTTACATCTGATATTCGAATACACTGAAATATTTTGAATCATCCGAAGGATTTTGTATTTTTCCACCTGAGGCTCTAGTAGACAACATGCAAGATGCAACATTGAAGAAGTTACGGCTGTAGAAAAGTAGGAAAAATGATTTTAGGATATGTCTTGCAATGAATCTGAAATTTTTATTTTATTTTTCGGCAATGCTTACATTTATAGTTTGTAAATATTTCAAGCGTAGAGGGATAAGCAGGTAGATATACCACAAATCCGAAAAAATATGTTAATTCTATGAAATCGATCATACCTGGAGAACGGACAAACGAAGTAACGCAATTTTATCGGGTTTTGAGGAATATTTAGGTGAATAAGTGATTTGTTACTAGACTGTTTCGATTAACTTTAAGATTGTCAATTAGAACTAGAAAGTCTTCAACCTTCAATCGCCCCGACACATTTATTCGTCGCGTTTTAAGCGTTTTCCATTTATCCACGACATCCAATTTCACATTCGGCAACTAGATCGGTTTCACATGCGATTAGTAACAGACTCTCAAGACTGTTCAGCCCTAGCTGAACGCAAGGTAGTCTTAACCAACTTCATCCTGCTTCTTTCCCCTTTTGCTGGGGTAACAGGGATTGTCTTAGCCAGCTTGAATGTTTTCCATACTATTGGTAAGATATATTTCAATTCACGAAAGCTTAGAATATATCTTGAAACTTGCGATTGTTTCAAGGCTCTCCTGGCGCCTCTGGAGATCATAAGGATATATCCTTAAAGACGGCAGTGTTAGTTTGAGTTTCCAGTGTTAGAACTCAGAAACTTTGATATTTTTGTAAGAAGAATGAAAATGTTGTCTTTCACGACTACAAGTGTGCACAGTTGGGGAAAAGGTTCATTAACACGTTAAATTGAACTTTCCATAAATGGTAACCCTCCTAAGTTTTCGGCGAGAATGAACTATGTTCTTTGATCCGGCTTGATTCGATGTTCGCAAAATGTGTATATTAGGTTAAGCCCCTTCTTGTACTAAATCTCTTCTTGTTTTGTATTTAGTACCCGTACAATCATACAGCAAACATCATGCTCTAAAAACTCAAATGAACTCGAATGGAGCCAGTGCTCCAGGAGGTATAATCGTAGGATTAAACGAACCTACCTTAGGTGAAGCTTGATCCTGGTTATGCCGACTAATAGGAGCACTGGCGTAATGAGGGTTCATTTGCCCTCCCTTCCCTCCCATCTGTTTATGATGTTAGCTGTATGAATCTCTCTAAATCCTGACACGCTACCCGCCGAAAGGTTGCCACGTTATCTCAAAGTTGATTCGATTTATGGCACTTGCCCTTCGGCCAAGTGCCATATAACGATCGAAATTTCTGTCCGTCCGTCGGTCGGTCCAGGTTTTGCTAGTTCGGGCACTTCCACATAAGCTAGGACGATGAAACTTGGCAGGCATGTCAAGGACCCCACATGATTACGCTGGAAGTAGTCACTTTCCCGATCTGAGGGGGGGTGGGGGTGGAGGGAGGGGGAATCCGAAAAAATTAGATATTTTTTACTTGCGACCTGGTGATAAGATGTTAATGAAACTTAAAACATAGAAAGACCTCGTGTCTCAGGCGTCTCATTTTAAATCCGGACCGGATCCGGTGACATTGGGGGGAGTTGGAGGGGAGGGAACCGGAAATCTTGGAAAACGCTTAGAGCGGAGAGATTGCGATGAAACTTGGTGGAAAGAACAAGCACGAGTCCTAGATACGTGATTGACATAACCGGACCGGATCCACTCACTGTCTTGGGAAACGCTTAGAGTAGAGAGTTCGGGATGAAACTTGGCGGGAAGAACAAGCACAAGTCCTAGATACGCGAATGACATAAACGGACCGGATCCGGTCACTGTGGGGGAGTTTGGGGGGGGGGGGGTCCGAAAACTTTGTGGCATGCACAAAAACCAAACGAATGCCGAATGGGATGCAAGTTGGACAGTACCAAGTTTATGCGGCCTAGATTTGTCATTAGGCATCCGAACCGGATCCGACCAAAGTAGGGGGAGGATGAAGCGGGAACCGGAAATTTAAAGATATGCTTCGGTTCGAGTTAAACTTGATGGGCGGAAGAGGAGATGTTAGAGATGCGAAGTTTATGTGTCCGAGTCGTATTCGGCCACAGTGGGGGGAGTTGGAGGGGGGTTTTAATGTTGTGGCTCGCACAGGGGTTAAACGAGTGGAGTGATTTGAATGAAACTTAGAAAGTAGAGAAATTGTATTCGTTAGATGGCATATTTTAGGGTCCGGACCGGATCCGAGCACGTTGGGGAGGGGTATCCTACCGGAATTTCCGGAAAAATGGTCTGATTTATTTTCTCGCTTCTCACACCACCTGCTCGTAACAAGTGCCGTATGAGCCCGTAGCTCTTGTTATCTCTTCTCGGCCTGTCACCGCAGCTAAAGCTATCGAAACAAGAGTAGGCGGTACCGTGGTATTATTCCTAGAACAGTATTTGTAGTTGGAAATTATTTAATTTCAGTAGGTTACCTGATTCTTGAAAGCTAGAGAAATTTAGGAGATTACCGGAATCACCCGGTGAACATTCCGGTACTCAGTGTGGTCTGTCTGCACGAATTACTCTGGTAAGTTGTTTGTCGGGGCCATTCTGGTAAGCTGTGTGTCTATACTTATCCGGTAAGCAGCAAAATTCCGACAGACTCCCTGAGCCAAATCTAGTTGATTCCGTGGGGCAAAGTCCGGTAGATCCCCTTATCCAACCTCCAGTAAATTCCCTGAGACAAGTTCAGATAGATTCCCTGAGACAAGTCCCAGTAGATTCCTTGAACAAGATTTCGGTAAATTCCCTGAGCAAAATTCCGGTAGAATTCCCTGAGTAATAATCCGGTAGATTCCCTAAAAATCATCAAGTTTAGGTGAACTTGACAAGTTTAAATCTAAAGTCCGGTAGATCCTCTTATCCAACCTCCAGTAAATTCCCTGAGACAAGTTCAGATAGATTCCCTGAGACAAGTCCCAGTAGATTCTTTGAACAAGGTTTCGGTAAATTCCCTGAGCAAAATTCCGGTAGGTTTCCCTGAGTACTAATCCGGTAGATTCCCTAAAAATCATCAAGTTCAGGTGAACTTGACATGTTTTAAATTTTAACTGGCGAGGCTTCGCCGCACCGATTAGATTTTATCAGATTTTTTTTCCACAGACTTTCTCCACCACCCCACCCCCTCGAGAGGCCCCTATCTCGATACCAACCTCCATCAAAACATTTATCCGTATGGAAGTTGTCGCTAAGGTGGCAAGAGATTGTAGGAGTTCCAGGGAAGAAGTCAGATCTTTGAAGGACTACGTGACCCGTATCTTTGGTTCAGGCTCTCGTAAACATTTGAAAGGGCATACTTACGATTGGATATCGTTTTTTCTGTCCGGGGAGCACGTGCAAGACTGATCCAGCTATATTCATTCTCAATAAGCCATCGCACAATTCCAAGTCACCTAGTTCTCTAATTTGTCCTTTTTCACTTGGTAACTCGACAGGAAGTTTGACTGGTAATTCCAGTAGGGTAAAGGCAGCGCTATTGGTCCTACTTTCTGCCGGCCCGCTTTCCGTCTTCACGTTTTCTAGCTTCTCTTTCTTGATTTCAGAAGCGGACAGTGCAACGTTCACCCCTGCTGTCGTGCTATTTACGCCACTGGTTTCACCGGATTCGACCTTGGGAACAGGCTCGGCCTTGGGGATTTTTCTAAGTGATCCAATCATAACTGGAATATCAGGGTCTTCCCCTAAGTTTTCATCAGAGTCGACTTCTTTTTCATCGTCAAAGATAGCGAGGTTTTTCTTCGGCACGCGGCGTGTTGCGGTGCGTCCTGAGCCCCCGCCGCCACCACCTTGACCCGAGCTAAATGATCGGGAAAGCCCTTCATTTTTCTTGATGTCATTATCGGCCACACCTTGTGAGAAGACTCCTTGGACCTGCAAGACGAGAGTTACGTTCATCTGTATTAAGCCGCTTTCACACTGACGCGTCGTTGAGATGCGTTGCGTATGCGTTCATCTTGCGTTGCGTACAGGATGCGCAGCGTATCTTTCACACCTGCGCAAGAAGCTTTCGCGCTGGGTGCTCATTTACATTTTCCTTTCTCGGTTTCTTCTGTTGAATTTTAATTTCGTTCACTAGTACAGTAGAGGTATGCTTATGTGAACGTTTGTTGACAGTGGACTTGGCCATTTTCATGCACTTGCTGTGTCTAAAGTTAACTACCAGTTAGCCAAACTAGGTAATTAGGGGCATCTGAAAACACCTCTATAGGTATTTTGGGCCTTCATTTTACCATTCAGCCCAAAACTGCACTGTTTAAATTAAAGTAACTGTTCACATAAGCATACCTCTACTGTAGCAAGTTTACCTTCATCATCAGCCTGTTTTTTTTTCTTCAAAAACTTCCATTTTCCACTGACAGATCTGATGCGTACACGTCGACGCAACGCAAGAATGCAAGAATAGAACTTGGCACGACGCAAAGATTGCGTAGCTTAGTGTGAAAGGCTCAGAGCCTGGTCAAGCTGGGCCCAAAACGCGGCCTATTCGAGAAAAAGAACTGAAAATCCCTCGGAGACGTGAGATTTGATCGGCTTTGTGGCAGCTTGGGGATAATGAGCAGACTGCAACCAGGGATCAATTACGGTTTCTGTAACATAATTATACAAAATTTTTTGCTCTAATTGATCTCCTGAATTTAAAACGACAACATTCAGAATTAGTTGTATCTTGTTCTTTTCTTTTTTCTACTTTTGTAACCCAAATAGCCAGGAAATGAGCCCAGTGTGACCAAGCTCTCAAGCGTCAGTGTGAGAGCGGCTTCAGTCGCTCAGGAGTATAAAATAAGATGCAACTGGAACTACACCAGTTTTAACTTGGAGTGCGTCCGCAGACTTCGCGGAGAGCTCTGTTGTCTGAACACTAACCGTCGGCTCGCTCCTTGAGACAATCGTGGTGAGCAGAAGCTGTAGGTTGTGTTCCAACCACCTACTAATTCGCCAGAAACATGGAACGGCATCATCAGCGAAAGGAAATTCAGACCCCAAGCTCTTCTTTACAACAAGACGAAAGTCAAAACAAATGCAGAAAAATCTCTACCCGATCAACGACCCAATCGAGCAGTCCCCCAATCCTGTAATGATTACAGGTTTGTTTCCTTCCCCGACGTGGACCCAGAGGATTGACAGCCTGACGAGGACTCTTGCCAAGAAGGGCCGAAATATCGCTGATGAAGAATCGTAGCTGACGTATCCGTTGTAAACATTGTTTGTGTTTTCCTTTTTGTAATTTACTCGACGATTTCGGTGGGCAGAAATAAACAATAATCACAGGCTAAAACGACGACAGTGGCATTCAGCAACCATTGTTAGGTGGTTGGAACACACCCACAGACATCCTCGTGTCACAGGGCGTGTCACCAAAACGCGCAGAGCTTCTAGCCGAACAACTTCTGCTCACTCGTAAATTTGGATGTTATTTCCTGGTCACCCAGGAAGACCGCCGCATGTACAGTAGATTAAGATTCTTTGAACGTTTGTTAACTTCGAACAGGGCTATTTTCATACACTTGCTGTGACAAGAGACAACTACCAGTCAGCATAAGTAGCTAATTATTATTCGTAAAGTAGCTATTTGTTTCGCTTTGGCGTCGCACATGTTCTACGGAAGAAGGAGTTGCAGAAGATGAGAAGATGCTATTTTAGTATGCGAAGCACCTGCTTTATTTGCCAAAGTCAACCACAGCCACATGTTAACGGAGCATTTCCAAGTTAAACATGCAAGCGTTACACTTTTGGAAATTTCGTCGGCTCTGCCAAAAATCATGGACAACAGGGCCCAGCCAGCACTCTACATTCTTTTCTGGACGATGAATGAAAAATTGTATACTGTATTTGTTGTGTTTTATTTAATTATTTTATTTTACATACTCCGCTTTTCAAATGGCGGGTCAGAAATGAATTACTTACTTATTAACCTGAATGGGTGTATAGGGTATTCATTTTACCATTGACGCCCGCAGTGAACTGTTCAAAAGTTGTGTTTTGCAGATACCATGGTATCTGATACCACGATAACTGGATTAAGATTTGTCATTTATGCAGTTACCGTGGTATCTGATACAATGGTTGCTCTGCAAAAACGAAAATTGCCCAATTTGCCCTTTTGAAGACATCCCAAAAGAAATACTAATATCTACTCACATCACAACTGCCACAACTTCCCACCAATTTGACAAAAACCCAGGCTCCTATGTTGGGTGATGTTGAAAGTGAGATGACTTTTTCAGATACCACGATCAGTTACCACAGTCCGACCGTGGTACCCTGGACAGATACCACGGTAACTGCAAAAACGCCTTTTGACCGTGGTATCAGATCAAACATTACCCGTCTGTGGCATGCCCTGACATAGCACCATGCCCCAGCCAAGCCTCAGCCATGTAGTCTACTACAAAACCCTGATTTTGGTAAAGCCTATGCCAAACGTTGGGTGTATCTAGAGGTTGGCATACCCCATGCCTAACGGTGGATAGGCTATGCCAAATGTTGGATACTGGAACCTAGTAAAATATTGATGATCTGAGTGAAGCTTAGAAAACAACCAATAGCTTCGTTTTTGCATGCCTTACAGCACGCCTGTAAGGCATGCAACAGCACAGCTGCTAAGCACAGCAGCTGTGCTTATTAGGTGATTTGGCAAACCTTTCCCTGTAGCCTGTCTGCTTAGAAGGCGTTTTTACTCCTCAGTCCAACGGCCAAAGAACGAAATCCACAGGCTACGGCCAAAGGCCTTCTTGATGCCGTTGTTCCTTGGCCTTAGCCTGTGGTTCCTTTAAAAAATGGAGGATGTTGAGTATCTGGAAATTGTGAATGACTGCTGTTTGCTTGTCAACTCTCTGTATTCCAGAACTTTTTGTAGCTGTAGGTTGTGGTGTGTCCAGAAGAGCACACTGGGTTAGTTAAGCACACTAGTTTAAAACCAGGAAGTAAGCTGTTTTTGGGATCCCAAAACGTAAGTGGAGGGATACCTATGACATCGCAAAAGTTGTCCGTCTGTCCGCACGATAAATCTCGAGGAGACTGAGATATTTTGATGAACTTGGAGGGAGGATCCTTTGGGTCAAAGTACAGGTCAAGTTCGAAGATGGGCTCTGTAGCCTTATATTTGAGGGTGGGGGAGGGGTTTCAAATTAAGGGGCAGAAAAAATATTTTTTGGAAGCTATTGAGATAGTTGATTTAGGGGTAAGGAGAATATTAATATTCGAATATGAAATTTATTTTCTCGCCGGCCAAATAGTTCACCCGGAATCCGGCGAAAACCGGAAAATTTGTGAAAAGTAAAAGTTTAATATGAAGTTGATTAGAGGTTCGATTTAGGGGCAAGGAGATGTGCTGAGTCCGAATGAAAATTATTTTCTCGCTGGACAATTAGTCGGGCTGGAATCCGGCCAAAACCGGAGACTTTGTTAAAAGTAAAAGTTTTATTTAAATTTGACAAGATTCTCGATTTGCGGGTATGAAGACATGCTGAATTCGTATATGACAATCATTTTCTGACCGGACGTATAGATCGCTCGGAATCCGGCCGAAACCGGCAAATTTGTTAAAAGTAAAAGTTTAATCTGAAGTTGATTAGAGGTTGGATGTAGGGGTAAGGAGACATGCTGAATTCGTTTTTGAGCTTTAGTTTTTTGCCAGACACGTAGTTTGTCCGGAATCCGGCCAAAACCGGAATTTGGGCAGAAGTAAGGAAGGAAGGAGATGCGACGTAGTGTATAGGGTAAACCACATGCTGAATCCATATCTGAATATTTGACAGCGCAAAACGGATATCTGAATATATCTGAACTTGGTGAAATTCAGCTGGCGTATCCGTTTTGCACTGTCAAATGCGAACTTGGTCTTCTCCGATTATTACCATTGGCCTTAATCTGTTAGCAAATTTTAAAAGTAAAAATGTGTAAGAAGTCTGTTGAAGACCGAATATCTACAAGACCGAATTGTCGGGAGCAAATATTAAAATTTTGGGATCCCATCGAAACCTTTGGTCTTGTTTAGATTGTCCCCAGACCGGTCACCAAAGTACTAATTTGCCATTTTTAGTTAGCCAGACGAAAATAGCCCACTTCCTGTAATACAGAGAGGTCTGTTGATTTGAAATGTTTTTTTACTTTGAACAGAGTTTTCAGAGTTTAAAATTTCCCGCCACTGTCCGTTTGAGCAGCTTATAAGGCGTTTTTGCTGTTCGAACCCACAGGCCAAAGTCTACGGCAAAAAGTTTGCAAAAACGCCTTGTTAGCACACAGGCCAACACACAGGCTACAGTCCACAGGAATGCAAAAACGCAGCTAACGAGAATATAGTGGGTTAGGTCAGTGTTAGGGTACCAACAGCAATCCAGCATTTGGTATAGGGTATCCAAAAGTCAGGTGTTTGTGGTTGACTGTATCAAATACCATGGTAACTGCGAAAACGACTTTAGACCGTGGTATCAGATACCATGGTATCTTCAAAAACGCAACTAAGGTTAACTAACATTCAAAGAAGCATGTCCCTAAGATACCTGATGCGATACACTTGCGCCAGGAAAGGT
This sequence comes from Branchinecta sandiegonensis, assembly GCA_030848855.1. Classification (NCBI taxonomy): domain Eukaryota; kingdom Metazoa; phylum Arthropoda; class Branchiopoda; order Anostraca; family Branchinectidae; genus Branchinecta; species Branchinecta sandiegonensis. Next base: position 2,247,143 of record JAUPMV010000004.1, on the reverse strand, counting down.
CAAAATTCATCAAGTGGAGTTAAGTCCAGACGGAGGTTAAAAAGGAAAGCCAAAATACGAGAGAAGATTCCGCATATCCTTTAGAGGGAACACAAAACTTGACTCAAACTTGACTCGGGGAGCTAGCTGACATATCAAGAATGTACCCTGAGTCGATACTGAGAGTAAGAAAAATTCTCGTTACGACCATTGCAGTTTCCGGGCAGTTTCCGAGAATTCGACTTTTGAGTTAGTAGAAAAAAAAGAAAAGTAGGAATCGAACGCACGATCCCGATGTGTTAGTCAACACGGCCAAAGGCGAACTTTTGCAGTGTATAAGTGCATAGTTACAGTGCATAAGGGGCAAGGGCCTGCCAGCTAGCTTTGGGAACACTAATGAGGGGGTTCGAGATAACAAAGAAGGGGGGTCCTGTCGACAATAAGTCCCTGTATCTTTATCTAAGCCCCCCAGGTCGGTTTGATGGCCGAAAGTTGCGTAGTCAAGTTTTCTGTGCCTTTAAGCAACGTTAAATAAATAGATTAAATGTGTGTGCGGCCGGAAACTGAAGAAGTTACATTAGGCTACGTACGAAAAACACCCAAGCAAGGGGATACCGCCGTAGGCTACGCGTAATGACTAACAACACAAAACCCATAGGCTACCTGTACAAATCGGTCATCCTTGGCAAACTTCTTTCTGTCAGGGCGATCCGTGTTTTTCTTATATTTTTCCTTTGGAACCCTGGAAAAAAACTTCTGTAAGCGCTACAACATGAAATAGGACTCTCAGGTACAAGACTCGGACACAGAATTCGCCTGGACAGGGAAGCACTGACGTTAAGACAACATTTATTTTCTGTATGGTATCTTTACAGATAAATGGGCAGCTTCACATATAAATAACATCTAATTTTTGTTATATAGTAATATTCAGTGGCAATTTCACTGCGATTAGTCACTCTCTATTTATGCCTACATGTTCATATAATGTCCAAAATATTGCCTGAACGAGCGCCTGTATCGGGAAGACGCTGATGCTTTGCAAGCACAAACTTGTTTTAGAACCTTGTTGCATATTTTGACTGTGGCACTGTGGCGCCTCTGGTGGGAGAAGGTCTCGGTGCTTCCCCGACATAAATACTTGTTTACCAAAACTCATGGTTAGAGGGCGATCCTGGCGGTCTGGAAAGCTCCGCGAGCTTATGCGCCGGCTGTTTTTGCTACTTCGGCTAAAACCCGCTTCGCTTTCCAGAGCTGTTCTCGCGCTCCGCTAGTTTCCGCCAGCACTTGGAAAGCGAATCCACTTCGCGAGTGGAAAGTGATTGCGGCAAGTCAGCGAAGTTATAAAGGTGCAACTGAGGCGCAACGACTTTCCGTTTGTTCTTGCGCTCGGAGGATTCTCGCTTTACTTTTCGGAAAGCGAATCCAAGAGACCGCCAGAATCGCCATTAGAACGTTCCAGGACTTCTCAAATTTAAGTCTGCAGTTTGGGATTTACAAGAACAGTGACGTCTTCGGAACTTTTCCCGTCATTTTACGACGGTACGATGTCCTTCTTCTGATCCTACTGGCAGGAAAGGCTGAACAGCTTGTACCCTGAGACAGGTAGACTACAAATAGGCTTGTGACACTGATAAAGCACACTGCGATCAGCAAACGGTTTAAAGCAGGTAGCATTTTCAATAAACGAAATACCAACAAAGAACAGGGAGGTACGCAGAGAGAGTTTTTGGCTAAACGTTCAACCCAAAATCTACCCGCCTTCCCAACTCAGTCTGTTCTTAGGAGACATACAGGACACAACGTACCTATATGTTGCCAACGCAACCTACTTCCGTAACTGCTCCACCAATTCTTAACCCCGGTGAACTGGAACATATATATTAAATAAATTGACTTGGGAAATAAATTTAGTGTTTTCGCAGTAAGTACATGTAAATATTACCGTTCCAAGATATTAACACCGAATGAAACATACCTTGACTGTCCCGAGAAGAACCAGATATGTCATTGTCAAATCGCGTTGTTGCGCATGCAGGAAATCGCGTTTTCTTTTCGTTTTCTCTTATTAGCTTAAAGTGCTCAAACCTAGCACATATTTACACTGTCTGGACACAATCCTGAAACTAGACCACGACATCCCTTGTTACGAAAATCACACCAAGGCGCGTAAGGAAACAGCGAGAACACGGGGAATGCTCGCAAATGGATTTTGTTCGAAAAAAAATATGCAGTCGACGAAATTAGTCTGGATCCACTTTAGTTTTGGTTTCGTTAATTCTGATTGTTTTTAATTAATTTTACATTGCACCAACACTAGCAAAAACTGATTCCCTCCGAATCTGAGAGGGAGCCCTTTTTAACGACGGCGATGATAATCGGAGCATTCCCCGTCCGTGGGGACTCGTGAGAATACTTCCCGGTATTCTCGCGAAGAATACTTCCCTTCCGGGACAAACAAAAACGCGAGGACTCCTCAAGTGAAGTTCTCGGGAAACGGCGAGCATACGCCTCAGGTCACTGGTAAAAGGGTTCATTTTCCTCAAGTAAAGTTCTCGGGAAACGGCGAGCACACGCCTCAGGTCACTGGTAAAAGGGTTCATTTAAAAAGTAGCTAATAGTACCTTTCTTTTTTGTGGTTTGGAGTTGCAGCAACAACTTTTTTATTCGCTGCTGCCTTGTTGATCCTGAACACATTAGAAGCCGGTGCAGCTTTTGGGGCTATGAGAGACGATAGTAGGGATGACCCCGACCTCTGAAGAGCTAAAAAAGAAAAAAAAAATCCAGTGGACACTTCCCCGATCGGTTTTCCAAAAACCAAATGCAAAAAAGTAACAAGCATTTTTCCGTGCAGACAAAACTGGCGTTTTCGCCAGCTGTTCTTTGGAAGTTTTTATTCAAAGTGGTCAAACGTATTATGGATTTTTGGAGTGGGCCGTTTTATGGGTGTAAGCTTCTGCGCTTTCCCAGACGGATGGTAAATTGTAAATATACACAGAACTCAGAATTGTAAATAATCACAGATTTGTACATATACACTTTTAACACGCACATTTTATCTTTCGTTATTTTATTCTTATCTGCATGTCGTTCAGTCCGCACCGTTCTTCTGGTATTTAGTTACATGTCGTCTTAATGTCTGGTGGTTCCGCATCGTTTTCCTGTTGTGATTGTTGTGGATTTTATGATTTAGTTTTGTGTTTTTTTCGCTGAGGACGGTTTGCCGGAAGTGCAACCGAAATATCCGAAATTTATTTATCCCTCGCACATCATCTTGGAGGGGTAACTAGCTGATCAAGAAAAAACCCCGAAAATCTCGTTTTTTTCTATTGTATTTGAAATGAATGGTCAGCTCGGCTTCAAACCTTACATATAACCTTATATTAACTGGCTAGCACTCGAAACCTCAACTAGCAATTAATCTGCAGGCAATGCAATACTAGCAACCTTCTGTAATATTAGCTTACAAGCAGAGCAGTCCAGTGTGAGGGTCCGTGCCGAAGACAATATGGCTTTTTTCCTTTTTTGGCATCGACGTGGGACGCCAGGGCCCCTCGCTGCGTGTGTGGCAACTGATAGTTTGTCTACAGGGTTGCCATCTGCCGCATCGTTTTGTCTCTCGTCACAATATGGCAGAAGTAGCATAATATATCGGTTTTACAAACAGTTGCTTTTGTCTCACACGTCTTAAAAGTAAAGTTTTTTTTTTTCAGGGTTTACCGTATTTTCTCTTTTTTGTAAGGCAAGAAGACTTATTCCTTGGAAGGAAATGGAGCGTATGCTCACCTTAACCAAAGCCTAAGATTACATTTTACCCGGTTTGTCAATAAGAAGTGTTTGCTTTTGACTGGAAAGACTCGCTCTCCATGTATCTTTTTCTGAACGTATTCGCTCTACAACTCAGCTATGTGATCGGCTATATACTATTTCATAACCTTTTCATAACCATTAATCAGTTCAAAGTAAGAGTGACCGCCACCGGTTGACGTTCAATTTGTTTATTAACAAAAAGCAAATCATACACTGTGAACTAACTACACCCTAAGTGAGCACTGCCCGTAACGGGTGACAGTATTCATTCATTTGTCAAGAAAAGAAATACAAGGAAAAAGAAAAGAAAAAAGAAAAGAAGAAGAAGGGAAAAGAAAAAAAAACAAACGTAAATTAATAAAGCAAACAGAGAGAACTATCGGTAGAAAAAGTTAGGATCTAATTCGATATTTTCTAATAAGTAACTTTTAATCTTACTACTGAACTCTGGTATGCTATTGGCATTTTTGAAGGTATTTGGCAGATAATTCCATATTTTCGGACCGGTAAATTTGATTGAAAAACCAGATGACGTGAGACGTCTCGTTTCTGTAACTAGTTCCAATGAATGTCGAGTATCATGTTGGTGAATGTCATCATTCCTTCGAAAAACCGACATAAACGACTCAGGTGCGGTATTCGAGCTTACTTTATATAAAGTTTTGGCAATTTTTCCCGAAGTCGAGCCACATTTAATATCTTAAGTTTTATTAAAAACGGCTTCACAGTTTTAGTTTAACAGTGGGAAACAGGCGAAAGTTGCAGCATATATTGTCACGGATGTGTGCCGAACCATTACCGCACGCGCTTATCATCTTCCTTCGTATCAGAAACTTTTGGAAGTCACAACCCTGCTCGTCGGCCGACACAAAGCTTGGCTCCGATAGTATGCCTTTCTGCCATTGAAATAATAGCAATGTGCCTTATTATCGGCATTAGGCCCATCTAGGTCGTCTTTTACCGCCTGTGTGTCATCAGTCAGGTAATACAACCGTTTGGTTAAATGATCTGAACAAACTTTTAGGGAGGAAGCAGTATTTTCACCGCCCAATATAGGCGTTTTGTAGCGGTTCAACATTGAGCCAATGTTGACCAACAGTGCGTTCTAGCGACCAACAGAAACCTCTGTGGCCAACATTGTTGGTTAAAACGACCAGCAACTGAAAGTATGGTTGGTCAAGTCTGTTGGTCAATTTATGGAGTAATCAGTCAGATTTTTCAAACAGAGCGTTCTGGCGAAGATTCACCTCTGTTGATCAGCAGGGACGTTTTTGGAGCCAACAGTAGTTTGTTGTTCAACGCTGTTGATAAACAGAAGAACCGCTAAAAAACGTCTTATAAAGAAATTGCCCGTGGAGAAGGGAGACACGAGAGCTGGAATCACCCTAGCGAATGTAGATCTTGCATTCGAAAATAAACAGTAACAAATTTAAACAGTGGATAACTGTAACTTTCCATCAACAAATTGTCATGTATGTCAGCAATAGCAACTTCCACCCCAACCCGTCAACCGTCCTCACCCACAAGGTTAGAGTTTAACTGAAAAGCCAATTTATTTTTGTGTCGTTCAACTTAATACACTGACTAATTTGGATACTACTTAGTGATTTTTTTATTTTCCGCTATCGGCTCCAGTTATGACGTTCAGAATATCTGCGTCCGTCCCCACAACGTAAATTCTACTATGACGCGGGAAATTTTAATCTCAACACGAACGCGGCTTTTCAGTGGGCAGTGGTGAGCTTGGTGAAGACTGCTTAGTGCCCGAACAAATAAAAATTCATAAATCTTTCTGGTATGGCATACAACACAGATACAAACGCATAGAGGTACCACAAATCACACGGAAATTCCACTATTTGAAAATCGATTATTCGTGAATAGCGGAACAACGAAGTAACGCTTTTCAGCGGGTCTTCAAGCCAATTTAAGTGAATAAGTGATGGGTAACTACATTTTCGTATCCCAGCCCTTTTCAGTTGAACTTTAATGAGTATCAACTTGAGACAAAATATCCGAGTTAGTGGGATTGCACTAGGATGCCATAAATCTTACCTGATGCTTGAGGTGACACCTGATCCTTAAATGACAGAAGCTTCTTTGGGGCTTCAAGCTTCCCTGGAGATCCATCAATTTTAAGCAGAGATCCATTCCTGGCAGCTTCTGCTAGTGAAAGACCTTTAGATTCCACTTTTTCCTGCTTAACAGAAACTTTCGTGGCAGGCTCATCAGAGTTGTCATCTACATGCTTCCTTTTCCTATTGTCTGTTTTTTCTTCTTTCACTTTTATTTTCTTTGTGGTTTCTTCATCTTTTTTCTCTTGTTTGACTCTCGGCATTTTTTTTCTCAGGTTCTTCTTTGGCTAGTCACTCAGAAACAGCCTGTAAGCAACTATGATACGTTAACAAATTGACTTTATGACTTATAATACAATCTGATGATGGGAAAGAAAAAACAAAAGTTAGTTTGCTCTGGCCTCTGGTCTTTCTTTCCCAGGTAGGGCACGATGGGGCCAAATTTTCTTTGGTTGTGGGATGTGGGACAGAGCGGGATTCCTTAACGTAAAATATTCCTTGAGCCCAAGCTGACTTTGAAACATATATTCAAATGTATGTATGTCTGTATGTATGTATGTATTTATTTATTTCCCATCAAATGAAAACAGATGGAGTATAAGATGAAAAGAAAACGAAAAACACGGCATATATACCCCATATATACCCTATAGCATCGTCCCCAACCCGGGGCGCTATAATCGTAAAGCTTTGGGAAATTTGTACAGCACCTTCTGCGCTCCTTCTATACTATTTCGTCCAGGCGTCAGTCATGTTCTGCGAAAGAAGGAGATCAAAAAGATGAGATCATGTTATTTTAAATATGCAAAGCACCTGCTCCACTTGTCGAAATTATGTCATAACCATACATTGACGGAGAAATTCAAAATTCAAGATGCAAGTGTTACCCTTTTGGATGTTTCCTCATCGCTTTCAAAAGTCATGGACAACAAGGCCCAACCAGCGCACGACGTCATCCACTGCTTCCTGACCGAAGATTAAAAATTAAGTGTCTTTTCTGTGTGTTTATGTGTTTTGTTTATTTTCTTTATTTTCTTCATTTACTCCGCCTTTTTAAAATGGCGGGTCATAAATAAATTACTTACTTACTTACTTACTTACACACTACGAGAGAATACACTAACACAAGAAAAACAAAGAACAAAATGGATATCTAACTACAAAAGACAGAACTATTGCCTCAAAATAGTTGCCCAAGGATAAGCAACAATACCAGAGTCGTATCTGGCGATCTGAGCTATGATCGCTTCATCAGCGTCGATAATCCCATACCGACTTGTCACAAAACGGTTGCTAGTCCACGGTGGAAGCCGTAGGAGGTACTTCGCATATTTGTAATATGTATACCGCAACTTTTTCTTATCTTCCTTTTGGAATATCCTCCAAAAATGCATAAAAAATCTGCATCTCTGGGATGTGAAACTTCCGTCCGTCGTAGATGTTTTATGCATTATTTGAATATATATTCCTTAAAGTGTTGGCTACATCTTAGGGGATCTTGGGATGATAACATCACAATACTGCTGAACAATGTCCTGATCTCTGATGGTGTCACTGGTGTCAGACATCTACTAGGAACTATCTAATTCCTAGGAGCTTTATTTTAATTTCAAAGGAATCCACAATAGCAAACAGCGTATGCTAAGCCCTAGCTATATCCAGCAGTTGGCAGAGCCTATGATAAATGCATGTTAGTATATGCCACATACTGCACATGGTGGACCACTATATATACTCCTTAAAGTGTTGGCTACATCTTAGGGGATCTTGGGATGATAGCATCCCAATACTGCTGTCACTGGTGTCACTGGTGTCAGACATCTACTAGGAACTATCTAATTCCTAGGAGCTTTATTTTAATTTCAAAGAAATCCACAATAGCAAACAGCGTATGCTAAGCCCTAGCTATATCCAGCAGTTGGCACAGCCTATGATAAATGCATGTTAGTATATGCCACATACTGCACATGGTGGACCACTATGTATACTCCTTAAAGTGTTGGCTACATCTTAGGGGATCTTGGGATGATAGCATCACAATACTGCTGTCACTGGTGTCAGACATCTACTAGGAACTATCTAATTCCTAGGAGCTTTATCTTAATTTCAAAGGAATCCACAATAGCAAACAGCCTATGCTAAGCCCTAGCTATATCCAGCAGTTGGCACAGCCTATGATAAATGCATGTTAGTATATGCCACATACTGCACATGTTAACCACTATTATAACCTCGATAATTAACGAAGCTCTCGACAAGGAACTAAGGGTAGCTAATGTTTTTTTTTGGACTTGATTAAGGCGTTTGACACTGCAGATCACCGAATATTATTAAGAAAATGTGAATTTTATGGACTAAGAGGTACTACTTTCAGTCTGTTTAGTTTCAGTTTAGTTTATTCATAAAAAATATAAACACCATTAACTCTTTGTGGCCCCACCATAAGGCCTAACATAAGGCCTGGCAATGGGCTTCGTAGTTATCTTCAAAACAGAGAACAGTACGTCCACCTAAATGGATTGTCGACATGTAAAAATATTATAAGATGTAGTGTCCCCCAAGCAGAGGCGTCACTAGCCAAAATGTTTGGGGGGGGGGACGAGGCATTTACCGACTGGCTGATAATTTTTACCGACTGTTTCTGCAGAAAAACGACCGTTTTCAACAACAAAAAATGGCAGTTTTGAAAAAAAATCGACTGATTTTCAGAAAAAACCGACTATTTTGACGAAAAATCGACCAATTTTCAGAAAAACCGACTGTTTTCATGAAACAAATCAACTGTTTTGACGAAAAATCGCGGCGCTTCGCGCTGACTCGGTTATTTTTTACCGACTGGCCGACAGTATTGGGGGGGGGGGCGTCCCCCCCCCCCCCCAGTCGAGACGCCCCTGCCCCCAAGGTTCTGTACTTTTCTTTTCTTTTCTACTCTTTTCTTGATTTTTATTAATGATCTGCCGGATGCTGTTAGAGCTGCTTCTTCAATTAGGGACGTTGCTGACACTGCGCCTCCTATAACCAAGGTAACTACGCCCCTATTGGCTGATGACGCGACTCTAATGTGTGTTGCCACAACCGAACAACTGCTTGTTTCGACAGCTAATTCAGCATGAATCAAATATACGCATGGTTAAGGTAAACCGCTTGATTTAAATATTTATAAGTCCTTGGTCCTATAAGTCCTATAAGTACCTTGGAATAAATGTTGATGAGACTTTATCATTTGAAGACCATGTGAAATCTCTTCAATATGGCTTGGTACTTTCCCTTCTAGACTTCCTGGCTCCAATTGTGTGATACAGAATAACGCCATTAGTGCTTTTTGTGAAGTGATCAAGAGTTGAGCGTGTGAATTCATGATACCACCGATTCAACTCAGGAGCATTCAACAGATCGACAGATCTTAATTTGCTCCGAGGTGCAAATTAAGGTAATTAATTAAGATAATTAGGTCAGTATACAGGGAAATAAATATAATGCCTGCAGATGGATTGCGTGATTTTTATACGCTGATATTTATTTATGAATATTATAATGGATACCTTCCAGATTGTTTTGAAGGTTCATGTTCACCAACCCGATACCCGGGCAAGAGGTGATATTCAGGTTGCTTGTTTGATTTCAAGTAGGTCCTTGTTTTCAATTATTTACAGAGCGTCTAAGCTTTCGAATAAGCTTAGTGGAAGTTCAAAGGAATTAGGTAATTTTGATCAATTCAAATCAGAGCTACGTATGTAGTTGCTTGGTAGGTATAGTTTCAAAATGGATTAAGGAAAGTTATTTACATTTTTTTTTTTCCTTGGGATTATAAAACATGTTTTCTTGTAGGGTAAATAATTGTGTGGAGTGTCTTGGTACATGGTTTCACCTTCTTGTTCCTTACTTCAGTTTTTTATTTCTGTTGCATCGTTTAAAGCACGTCCTCGCAAGCAGTGCTTTTGCTGCTCTATTTATGAGGTCCTCCATTGTTTCGTTAATAAAACTATTCTACTGCCACCAGAGGCGTTACTAGCCAAACTATTTGGGGGGGGGGGGGAAGGCATTTACCGACTGGCTGGTAATTTTACCGACTTTTTTTGCAGAAAAACGAAAAAACCAGTTTTGAAAAAAAGTAGACTGATTCTCAGAAAACCGACTCTTTTGACAAAAAATTAACTGATTTTCAGATAAAACTACTGTTTTCATGAAAAAAATGAACTGTTTTGAATTAAAATCACAGCGAATTGTGCCGACTTGATTATTTTTTACCAACTGGCCGACAAGATTGGGAGGGAGGCCCCCCTGATTCTCAGAAAAAACAACTGTATCATGAAAAAAATCAACTGTTTTGAAGAAAAATCACAGTGCTTTGTGCAGACTTGGTTATTTTCTACCGACTGGCCGACAAGATTCGGAGGGGGGCCAGTCAACCACAAACCCCTGATTTCTGGATACCCTATGCCAAAGGCTGGATATGTCTAGCGTTTGGCATACCCTATGCCTAACGCTGGATACACTATGCCAGGTGCTGGATACTGTAACCCAGTAAAATATTGATAAATATTCTTTAAGCCCAAGCTGACTTTGAAACATTTATTCAAACAATGTTTACAACGGGTACGTCAGCTACGATTCTTCATCAGCGAAATTTCGGCCCTTTTTGGCAAGGGTCCTCGTCAGGCTGTCAATCCTCTGGTTCAACTTCAGGGAAGGAAACAAACCTGTAATAAATAACTGAAGCTTCTACCGACTATAAATATCTTATTAAAGTAAGTTATCTTCAAATACCACTATAATGAAAAAACTAGTCCTGAGATTTAATTTTTGACATGGACGCTGTTTTTGCTGGACGATTGGGGCGATGACAGGAAAGGTTTTTTTCTGCATTTTTGCCAAAAAGGGCCAAAATATTGCTGATGAAGAATCGTAGCTGACGTACCCGTTGTAAACATTGTTTGAATAAAATATTGATGATTCGAGTGAAGCCAAAAAATCAACCAATCAAAACTCCTTTATATTGAGGTAGGTCAGGGTTAGGTTACCAACAGGTATCCAGCATAGGCATAGGATATGCCAAATGCTAGATATACCTAGCGTTTGGCATAGGGTATCCAAAAATCAGGGATTTGTAGTAGACTGAGGGGGGCCCCCCCTCCCCCCAGTGGTGATGCCCCTGACTAGTACAGTAGAGGTATGCTTATTTGAACACTTTTTTAACTGTTCTTGCATATTAAAAAGTAAAATGGAAAAGAAAAATAACAAACTTGATATCAGCTAACAGCCAACTATTTCAGGGTTATCCAGGCACAATTTTGAAGCAGAAATTCAATTAACTTTCTTTGATTTTGAATTTATTAAAAAGGTCCTTCCTCTTTTGAAGGCATCTGAGGGTTCGGACCACCATCTTCTCTATTGATGGTGCATTCCTCAAACTTTTCAAATTTCAAAAAGCAAACCAGTGTCAGCTGAGTCACTTTCATAGATGAATTAGCAAAATATTCAAAAAGCAACAAAAGCATGAGTGATTATTACTAGTGTTTTTAGGAAAAAATGTCTGGTTTGTCTTTTAGTTTTTTCTTCGGCGATCATTCACTGCTAGCAGACATTCACATAAGCATGCCTCTACTGTACTACTACCAATACTCTCTTGTCACTTGTCTCCAGCTTGTCTCTTCTTGTCAGTTTCTGAGATCACTAAATTTGATTTTCTATGCTCCCACAAACAGTTTGTAGGTCAACTGTGGCTTGAAAAGAGCATTTCCACAGTCATTTCTGCACCCACAAGTGTTTCTGTGACCAACAAGATTTTTGTGGCTCAAATCCGAGTGCAAGGTGAGTGTCAATTTTGTCGCTTGTGTCGGTGGGAAAATAAAATTTAGCAGCAAAATAATGTCAAAACAATAAAATGAACTACTTTCTTAATCTTAATTAAGCATCTAGACATAAAACTGAGGATAAGGGAACTTAGTTGCATTTTAGTTATTCCCTTTCATTTTTCAGTTTTATAACTGAAAGTAGAATCACAAGTACAAGCTACAGAAGACTGATCACTTGATCAGGATAGTATCAGGATAGTATACCCTTGACTCTTAAGCACTCCTAAGAGGTCTCTCCGGAGACCATGTTTTGTAAAGCATTTAAAATGTCTGCGTTACTTTCCAGCGAAACGGTGCCCTCTAGCGGACAGTCGTTCAGTAGTAGGATTTCAGAAGTAGATACTCGCCGCTAAGCTCCTATGAAGCAGTAGAACAAACTTTAAAAACCATGCAAGCAGTGTTGCCATGTATGACCTTTTGGTGCTTTTTTACATTTGTGTAGAATTTGTGTTTGAAATTCGTTTAAACATTAACCCAACTACTCGGTTCTCAAAATTAAGTTGAATCGAAAATGCTTAGCTGGTGTTTATCGAATCAAGACACTTTCAATAATTAAAAATAAATTACACACCAATTTGTGGTAAAACATAATATGATGATGTTGCTACACCAGCTTGTGGTTTTCTGGACAGGGGCGTTCCGAGAAAGGGGGCCTGCACCCCCACCCAAAAGGTCTGTGGGGAAAAAATCAAGTAAATATTGATTGGTGCGGCAAAACCGCGCCAGTTAAAATTTGTCAAATTAAGCTGAGCGGACTATTTTTAGGGAATCTACCGGATAAATGCTCAAGGAACCTTCGGGAATTTTGCTCAGGGAACCTACCTAAATCTTGCTCAAACAATTTACCAGAACTAACTAGGGAATCGATCGAAACTTATCTCAGGGAATTCATTGGAGGTTGGATCACGCGATCTACCAGAATTTGCTCCAGGGAATCTATCAAAATTTGATTCCATGAGTCTGCCGTCAGGGAGACTTCCAAGGATTCTTCAACTGCACTAGCTCCCAGAGTTACTTTCATGGAATTCAACATGTCATCGATGAGCAGTGAACTAGGATTGACGGCGAAAGAGACCAGTTATAAAATATTGCCTATAGGTGTATTCTTGCCGTTCCCCAAGGACTCCTTTTGAAGAGACCCTGCGTTTTTGTTTGTCAAAGCGATTCACTCACCGTGTTCTCGCGAATCCCGAGGAATGCTCAGATAAAGCATCACCGACATCAAAAAGGATTCCCTATCAGATTCGGAGGGGAATCAACTTTTGGGATCCCAAAATGTAAGTGGACCTATGTCCGTCCGTTCGTCCGTGTGTCACTCCGCCTGTCAGCACGTCAACTCTCGAAGGGAATGAGATATTCTGATGAAAATCGGTGTGAGGATTCTTTGGTCAAGGGGAAAGTCGAGTTCCTAGATTGGCTCTGTAGCCTTACATTTAGGGGTGGGGGAGGGGGTTCAAAATTAAGGGGCAAACAAAATATTTTTAAACAGCAGATTAAGGGGTAAGAAGACATGCTAAACACGATTATGAAAACCATTTCATCGTCGGACAAGTAGTTCGCCCGAAATCTGGTCATAACCGGAAAGTTTGTTAAAAGTAAAAGTTGTATTTGAAGTTCGATTAAGGGATAAGAAGACATGTTGACCACATATGTGAAAATCATTTCTGCCCGGACAAGTAGTTCGTCCGGAATCCAGCCAAACTCGGAAAATTTGTTAGTTAAAAAGTTGATTAGATGTGAGATTAGATGTTCAACTTCGGGAGAAGAAGAGAATCAGATGCTGAATCCGTATATGGCAATTATTTTTCACCCGGACGTATATGTTCGCCCGGAATCGCCAAATTTATTTTTGAGCTTAATTCTTTTGCCGGACAAGCAGTTGGCCCGGAATTCGGCCGAAACCGGAAATTTGGCAGAAGAAAGCCACGAAGTTTCCATCAGTTTTTCATCAAAATTTTTCTAAATTTTAATAGCAAAAATGTTCAATGAGTTTGGCGAAGACTGGATCTGGCAAAGACAAGACCTAATTGTCTTTATCAGATATTACATTTTTGGGATCCCATCGAAACCTTTCGTCTTGTCGCTTGTGCTGTACAATGTATTAATTATAAACAATCAGAACAAACAAAACCAAAATAAAGTGGATCAAGACTAATTTCATCAACTGCATATTTTGCTTTTTCGAACAAAAATTCATTTTGGAAGCATTTCCTGCATTTCCACGCGTGGAGTGACTCCCTCTATTCTCGCCGTTCCCCTTGATTCCCCGAGGAGTCCTCGGGAGACGGTGAGAATACGCCGTATGGTTAAGTGCCTCGTCTAAGCGCACGTATCTAGCTCCGACAGCTTTCTCGACTCCTTCCCGGTCGTAAGGGTGAACCGAGAAAAGTCCAAAAACGAGCTAGCCTTATTCCGACATGATCTCGAAAGTCGCCAGGAGAGCCTCGAAACGAACAAAAAGTTTGAAAATATATTCTGTCGTGAATTCAAAGACGTCTTACCACTAGTATGGAAATCGTTCAAGCTGGCTAAAACAATCCCTGTTACCTCAGCGAAAGGGAATCGGAAAAGGGAGCGGGATCAAGCCAACCCGGCAACACCATCGATTGTTGTGCAAAAATTTATTTTAATGACTATAAAAAGAAGAATTCACGTCTCTTCGGTTTTTTGCTGCAATTCAGCTTACTTTAGTTCAGCGCTCCAAGCGGACTAATTTTTGTCTAGTATTGTCCAGTATCACTATCAACATTTTTGACAGCGGTGAGGGGGGGGGGGGGCGTAAAGCTCCCACCCCCACCCAACTTTTTGAGATTCGGTAAAATTTTGGGCCGGAGGTTTTCGATTTCAACGACAATTTAGCGAATCCCGAATGTCAGTCCATAATTATTCAGTATGTTCTTATCCCGAATATCAAACTTTGGCCCGAACTTGAGTCCAGTCCTAAATTATGGTGCCCCCCCCCCACAAGGCGCAGAGAATCGCACTCTCCGTTGTATGTTTGGATCTTGTCAGAATATCAGTCGTATATGAGTTACGAAACCTTGAATTTCACAGTCGGATGTTGTATCGAAATCTTTCTGTCGGAAAGCTGAAAGAGGCCTATTTTCAAATTTTTAACTGCGGCGCATAGTTTAAACATGATTTGGTTGTATGCAAAAATATTACATTTTAGTAAAGAAGTAGGTTTTAAAAAATTCATGCAGGGCAAGGTTTTGACATGAACTCGGATTTGTAAGCATTGAGAAGAGGTCAAATGAAGCACTGAACACAGACAAAAGGACTTTTCTATGATGTATGATTTCATCGGTAATCCTTACTTTTACTATGGATCCCAAAAAGACCCTCTAATCATAAATGTTTCCAACAATTCCACCTGCGGCGCCTTTCGTAAGTTTTCTATTTTGTGGATTTGTTTCGTTCGCGTTTTCGACGGTAACGGCGAAAATGACTTTAGATCGTGGTATCAAAACTATCAGGTACCATGGTATCTGCCAAATGCAACTATAGTCCGCTTGCGCTTGGAAACGCTTAACTGGAATATAGTTAATTGGAATACTCTCGATGACCAAAGGGGTACGGGTTTTTTCGCAAAAAAAAAGCGAATCTATAATACTTCCAGAATCAGACAGAAAACAGCAAAAGGACTGAGGCTTAGGGAACTACTAAAAAAAAATCAAATTTTATCGAAACATTCACAGTTTTCAAAAAGCGATATAAAGTACGCGCAAAAAATATTTTTTGGGTGACAACAAAGTGCCTTTTTGTCCGGAGTTATTATACTTTTTTGAGCCCAAGCTCTTGACATTTGGCAACGCTGAGAACAAGCCACGATCAGGATTCAGGAATATTTCACAACTTTGGTTCGAACTGTTCAAGGGATAATTCCTGTGAAGTCTAGCTTTATTGATTGAGTCAACACAATCTGTAGACCTAAGACTGCAGCTGACCAGTACCATTTGTGGTTGATTTTTGGTTTCAGCTGCAACCATGTATGAAAGTGAAGATGGTAAGAAAATAATTTGTTGATTTAATTTAGCACCATAGCCATAGGCATCCATAGGCTAGTGACCTAGTGTAGTCTAGATGAATCCTAGTTCTATCGCTATCTGTTATTTGACATGTTTTCACAAGACCAGAGTATCGTTTTACATTTGTTCTTTGAAATTCGGCAAGTTCTTGCTAGACAAGTTTTTGTCAAGCTGAAGGAACATGTCTGTCATGTCTTAAAACTGACAAAAGATGGGCATAAGGCTTGAATGAAGAAGGCAGCTCTTTTAATGGTTAGGCGAAAATACTATTAAAATATTTTATTTGACAGTACAAGACAGATACGTCAGTCTGATGTCTGATCAGTCTGAATTTACTTAACCTCGCACCTGGTCTAAAAAGATTGAAGTGCAGTGCGAACAAGGTCCTATGGATCAAGAAGTGCAGTACGAACAATGTCCTATGCTATGGGTCAAGAAGGAAACCTTGAGTGACTCAGGACCTGTTTTGGACTGCACATGAATTTCCTTGTAAGTTTCAGGCTAAGTTCGAGGTCACACAAATTAAAGGTCGGATACCCCTCCTGTACAGTAGAGATAACTTAGCCTATATCATATTATATATGCAAAGCCAAAAGACTACTTCCTCGCCTTCAGCATGATCATCTTCCCAAAAAGGCACAAAAAGATGAATTAGTTCAGTTAATAACTTCTACTTGTTATCATTCCACAGTTTGGGTTCAAAACCAAAATCTGAGAATCTGTTGTTTCCAGTAGAAATCACAACCAATAGCAAGCATATGATCTGTTGATTTCTCCCTGTCAGCTGTAGTCAACCAACCTCAAATCTGTAAAACCTCGAAGTTGACCTCGAAAATGTTAAAAGGAATTTTCTTTGAAGTAATAACTAGTTCCTAACTGTCAAGAAGCAAACTCCAAGTCTGGTGACATTGGATCTAGTCACTGCAAAGAAATTACCTTTTAACAATTTCGAAGCCAATTTTGAGGCATCAAAGTTGAGAAATCAAAGTTGGGTGCCTTTCCTGTAATATGAAGTTCAAAACTCCATTCTCAACTATGCGCCTTATTGTTTATAACATGAAAACTTCCTAAACGAGTCTTGGTCTACTTTTCAACAAAGAGTTGAGATCGTCAGTGAAGAGCTGACAAATTGCTACTATATTTTTTTATTGAAAACATGCCAAGTGACATACTCCCAGTTCAGAAAAGAACCTTACTGGTCCTTGCCCTGGTAGCCAAGTTGATGATTTGTTGACTTCGTAATTGAAAATATAGGAGAAACAGGTCTATGATTCTTTGGATATGATTCTAGATCTTTCTAAGGCTTTTGAATTTTGTTATTCATAGTCAAGCCCTCTTTGTCTCTATATCCAAAATGAGTCAATCTGGCTGTTATATCCATTCTTCAGTTCTGGTACACAAATTCGGATCTAAGATTCCCTTGGCTTAATGTTTAAATGCTTTGGCTCATCCCCTACTGTTTCAGCAGGGGGTGTACCCTCTCCGAATATTTTCATAATTTGCATTTCTCATATCCTTTCGAATATTTCCTTAACTTGTTTCATGTTTTTTTCTGATATTTCTTACATTGCATTTGTTGATGATTTGTTGCTCGTTCCAAGAATGAAACTCACTCTTTCGCATATGGTTTTGAAAGTTTCATTATCTTTCTCTCAAATCGGTCCATCTCTAAATATTGATAAATGTGAATCCCTGTTATCTTAACAGTAAACTACCAAACTGCTTTGATTTTTCTACCCCTTGCATGTCATAATCCGTTTCAGTATTTCTGTTACAGTACAGACAAAATTTCAAGTTTTCTGCAGCAAGCATTTTTTAATACCAAAAACAACATTCAGTCTGGATATTAGTGGCCAATCCCAGGCCATGGATATTGCTGCCAATCCCGGAGAACTGTATGCCAGTTTCCGCGACTACTCTGTCCTTTACCTTTCTGGACTTCACCCCTGCTGAAGGAAAAGGATGTAGCAGCAGTCCTACTGCATACTTCCCATACTGTAAATTCCTCCTCTAATTGCCAATTCGGTACAGAAAAGAAAAGTGGTAAATAAGATTTCATTCACAACATAACTGTCAAAAATGACAAGCTGCATAAAAAACTGTTGGTTGTGGTGTTTTCTCCGCATAACAGTCTTGTCTGTTTGTTTCAAGTTTAAATATGAATTTCTAATTTAAGCTATTCAGTTCACTTCAGTTCAGTTTATTCATAAAAATAAAAAACACCATTAACTGTTTAAGGCCCCACCATAAGGCCTAACATAAGGCCTGGCAATGGGCGGGGCTTATTCTTTACTCATATAGTTTTAAGGGAAACAAACCAAAGAAATCAAAAAAGAAAGAGAAAGGAGAGAAAAAAGAAGAAGAAAAGAAGAATGAAGACATAACAAACTGACAAGAAATATCCACTAATGAACGATCTTCCATCAACAAAGCGCCCTTGCCCCCTCCCCCCCCCTCAAAAAAAGGAAGGAAAAAAGAAAAAAGGAAATTAGGTTTTGGAACATTATGTTTTCGATAAGAAAAAAGACTTGGCCTGTGACTTGAAAGCTGAGAGGCTAGATGCAACCCTTACCTCCTCAGGTATTGAATTCTGTGTTCTTTCATTTCTTCTTGTATTCTACTATTTCTGTTTATAGTAGTGGGTAAATCAAAAGATTCAATCAGATTCATTCCTATTAGGCCAGGGCACTGGTCAGCATATTTGAGGCCTTAAGTCTGGAGAATGATTTTAGGGAGGTATGCATGATGTCTGCACTTACCAACTTTTCCATTCTTATTATGCATAGCCGACTTATATATTTACTTAATACTACTCATTATTTTTTGTTTTCTTTCTTCTTCCCTTCCTGCCTAATTTTCAGTTAACTTTAGGCTGTGCATGTTGTTTCTTTTTAGAATTCCAAATAATTGTCTGCTTTATAACCCAAGGAAGATTCCCATAAAGGTAACCAAGGTGTTTTCTTTTTCAAGAAAGATCACTTGATAAAGACTCCTTGAGCCTGGGAGACCATATATAAATATAGGCTACCAATATATTATGAATACCCATATACCTTAATTACCTTAAATTGCACTTGCAAGCAATAAGGATGTTGAATCCCGGTGAGTAGCTTGCAGTTGATGATGGTGTTCATTTATTTCCGGGTCACTGCTTCTAGGGCACTCGAGTAGGCTACACTTTCCACGGTTGCGATGCACGGTTGCAAGACAATGCATGGAACGGATAGCCTATGTCAGCCTGACAAGGACCCTTGCCAAGAAGGGCCTAAGTATCGCTGCCAAAGCATCGTAGCCGACGTATCCGTTTTATGCGTTGTTTGAATAGATGGATCACTTGACCTTTCGCCCTTTTGTAAAACAATGGTCCCCCAAGCTGTCCTGAATTTTGAGATTGATGCAAATTGCTTTGAAGGAACTGGATAATTGTTGAGCAGGGCAGCAACCATCTATATCTTAAAGACCTAATCCAAACATTCTGTTTGCCTTCTCTTAGTGATCGCATGACACCAGTTTGTTTAGATTTGAACTCGATTGCCGAGTTGCTGTTTTGGCTCGAGAAAAAAACCACGCACAACGTCTTCTTTTCTAGATGGCTGAATTTTCCAGATTGGATTAGCAAAGAATTATAAGACCTAACTGATAATTTTTGTGAGCGTGTTCCATCCTACTTACCGTAGTTACTACGCATGACGTGACGAATTCTGGCTTTTTTCCGTCAAGGCTGGAAAGATTTTTCTATTTTCCAGCAGGATATCATGCCACGGGCGAATCCGACCAATCACGTTGCAGAGATGCGTAGTTACTACGCTTACCACGCTCCCGAGCATGGTAAGCAAATAGTAACTATTAGTTACTATTTCGAGAAGGTTGGAACGGTCAGCGTAGTAACTTTTCGTGAGGATGGAACGGAAATAGTAACTAATAGTTACTATTGGTACGAGGGTGGAACACGCTCTGTATGTCTTCAGAGGTACCACACTGGTCTTGGTTTTATAATTTATTTGTATTTGTAATAAACAGTTGGAGCATTAGATGGAAATTATTATTTTGACCCTTGGCTCCCTATGTGCCATAACAGCTGTCCGGGATAATCGGCTTAGACTTAGTCCAGAAAGAGTTATTTCAAACCTGGGAAATTTGTTTTTTTTTTTTTTAATTTGCTCATTGTTTTACGGTGTTTTTAGTGGTTTTGAACGTTCATAGTGACAGTAGGGATGGTTAGCATTGTGTGTGTGGTGGAAAGACCGTTTTTTGTGGCCGGCTTTAATTGATTTTGCAGTAAAGACTAATTAGCTTATTTTGCCATTTTGTTTTCCAGTTGATACAATGTATGATGAAGATGAGGGGGCAGATGAGATCTCTGCTGAGCTTTGGCAAGAAGCCTGCTGGATTGTCATCAATGCGTATTTTGATGAAAAAGGTAAGTTCTTTTTGTTTTATCTTAATTGAAGCTTCAGTCATCATATCTATGTACAGCATTGGTGAAGCATTGGTGAAGTGTTTTCTTGCCTTCAAAATCTCTATGAGTCAGCCATACAGTTGATTGTTCCAAGGTCTTACGCCTAAGTTTATCAAGAATAATTAAGGGGAGATTTGAGAAGACTTGAATCAAGTGGAGTAGGTATTTTTGCGATTCTCATTTACCGGGGGTGGAGCCTACCTGGCGCCTGTCCCGACCACATAGTACTAATTCGTGCTGATGCTTCTGATCGCCGTTCTTCGCGTCAAGAAAGTGCGCAGAATTAAAAATAAACAGAAAGAGGTAAACATTTTGCCCTTCTCCCTCGAACAAATCGGAGCTACCAGTCTGACACCAGTTTGAAGAAAAGAGATGAGGAGCTACTGTACGGCGAGATAGGATAACCGTCCCACGAGAAGCGGGAAGAACGATTTACCTTTTTTTTTATTAAACGTTCATTAAATTTCTGTGGCAGATTTTTAGTGAAAAAAAAAACAGACTGTTAAAAGCATAGACAATAAAAAATTTAGCCAGATGTCTAGTGCAACTACGCAGATAATGATATACATTTTGACCAAGAATAATAAGTTGTCATCACAAAATGGCAACGTTTTGAATGATATCTTACAATTATTAATTACAATAGCCAGTTATTAATTTAAAACTAGGAAATACTTTATAGCCAACTGTTTTTCGCAACTACACGAGAAAATGGTATGGACTATGTTAACTTAAGGACTATGGACTATGACTAACTTAAAAAGAAAACATAATAAATCTTTGATTACATTTCGCCAGCTAAATGCCTTAAACTGTGCAAGCTTCATACCTTTTTCGGAAGAGATTCGTTACAGTCCTGAGAAGACTAAAACAAAATTACTAAAGTTCACACTGGTCCTGTTGAATCTGAACTAAATGCATGCATGTTCGGTCTATGCCTCAACGTTCCAGTTGCTTAATTGCTCCCTGAGTCATCAAATCCCACATTCCTTTGGGCTTCATTAAGAAAAAAGATATTAGTGATATTCGATCTTCTTACTTCCGATTCTGTAAATTTCTTCTCTATCTTCCTCTGCGGTACAAGAATCGAAAGATAGTTAAAAAGTTTTATCTTCCCAATATTACTGAGAAGCTGACTGACCTACACAAAAAGCTCTCAGAAACAGCGTATCGACGTTTGTCGCCTCACCACGGTTTGATCCGTTTGTTTGATTAATGTTTTGTTGACTCTAGCTTTTGTTTTACGCCTTTTTCCGTTTTGTTTTTCCTTCTTCATGTTTATACTCCACTATTAATCTTTTTGATGTAAGTGGGTAATAAATAAATATTATTATTATACTATTAATTCTGAAAGGTCCTGATAAAATAAGCTTCAAATTACAAATCTGACCCGAGATTGAAAGTCGTTTTCATTTGTGTTTTTCGTTGTTCTCTTTACTCCGCTACCACCTTGTGTGTTTGGCGGGTTGCAATTGAAATATATAATAATATATTTCTATCATTTCGCGCAGAAATCAGAACTGTTTGAACTACCGGCCTTTTCTGACTGCTTCGTCACTTTTGCTTTAGAGGTAACACTTAATAATTTGAATTTGAATTTGAATTTATTCCCAATAAAGCCCAAGGGCCATGGCGGGAAACATAACACAATAACAAAAAACAAAACATCATACACTCCGAAAACAAACCAAAAATCAACTTCTATAATAGTAGTTCACGGTGGGTCATAGCTAGCTTCAGGAATCTACCCAGCCTTCAGAGATCACCAAACCACTTACTTCCCATACTTGAAATCAAATCCCTTTCCTCCCAAGCCTCCCGACCAAACACTTCCTTTCTTAATTCTTTCAACTTCTCAGAATAACATATCAAATGTACCGCATCCTCTCCTTCAATATCACACATTGGACAAAAATAAAGCTGCTTTCACATTGACACGTTGAGCCTTTCACACTGGACTACGCATCCTCTGCGTCGCGCTTGCGGTGACGCAACGCAAGGCTTACGCAGACAAACGCAAGAATAGAACGTTACTATTCTTGCGTTGTGTCGGAGTGTACACATGACGTTTTTCAGTGAAAAAGGAAAGTTTTTAAGAAAAGCTAGGGAAAAAGCTACCGATGACGAAGAAGAACTTACTAATGATGAAAGAAACGAAAATTCAACACAAGAAACCAAGAAAGGAAACCGTAAGTACACCCACGCCCAGGTGTGAAAAAGAGGCCACGCAACCTGTACGCAACGCAAGATAAGCGCATACGCAACGCATCGCAACGACGCGGCAATGTGAAAGCAGCTTAAGGACCAGTACCTTTCCTACCTCTAACAATATGATTTCTCCGCATCCCCACCGGAAGAGCGTCCGCCCTAAGACTCACCATCCACCTCAATTCTGCCCCCCCCCCCAATCCCAACTTAAAATTTAATTCTTCTCCCCATGTCTCTTTGGCCATACCATACCGGCCACACGCGAAGCTCCACCCCGGGGTAAATCAGGATCGCAAAAAAGCTCCTTAGCTTGCTAACATCGATGAAAAATTTGTAGCCTGCGTAGTAGTATGGTAGTAGTACGAAAACGTTTCATGCAATACTATGTAATAGCAAAGAACACTGTCATTTAATGTCCCTCGGACTGGTCCAATCTTATGTAGTAGTATCCAGTAGCCTCCTGTCTTGCCATAGTAGCATCCAGTCTTGCTAATAGTAGCATACATTAGTATGCAGTAACACGGTAGCCTTGAAGTAGAAGCATGTAGTAGTATCGTTAGTACTGCATGCAACTTTTCGTACTACTTCATAGTACTACTTTGAGATAGATTTTTCATCGGGTTATTCTTGGTTTAATGTAGAGTAACCTGGATGAACATTAAACAAGGTATGAAAGAGTATATACCTTGGTCATCCTGTAAATTAAAGGACCCCTCTTGCTTACTCTGCTTTTCATAAGCTCCCGTATGGAGAGAAACTTCTGTTTTTTACTTCTTTTATTGTATAGTTTTTCCCACTTTTTAACCACGGTGCGTTCAGTTTTCAAATGCTTTGCGCCCAGCCGCCGCGTCGGAAAGCAGGAAGGCTGGATAGAGTCGATAAGCGCTCACAGGAAAATCGCTAGTTTCAGGTGGAAAGTAACTGTATTTTCGAAAATGTTTTTCTGATTCACTTCATAAGTTGCGTTTTCGCTGATACCATGGTATCTGTTACCACGGTAACTGGATCTGCAATTAGTCGTTTTAGCAGTTATCGTGGTATCTGATACACGGTGCTCTGCAAAAACGACTATTGCCGAAATTGCACTTTTCGAAGCCATCCCAAAAGAAAAACAGATATCCAGTTACATCACTGAGTGCTAAACTTCTTTCTCACCAATCTGACAAAATTTGATGAAAGTGAGATGACTTTTCAGATACCACGGCCAGTTACCACGGTCGGACCGTAGTATCTGAATATCTGATACCACGATAACTGGCCAGATACCACGATAACTGCAAAAACGCCTTTTGACCGTGGTATCAGATACCGCGATAACTGCAAAAACGACTTTACACCGTGGTAACAGATACCATGGTATCAGCAAAAACGCAACTATAGGTGTATTCTCGCCGTTCCCCAAGGACTCCACTTGAGGAGTCCCCGCGTTTTTGTTTGTCCCGGGGACTCACTCCCCGTATTCTCGCGAGTCCCCACGGATGGGGAATGCTCTGATTATCATCACCATCATCAAAAAGGACTCCCTTTCAAATTCGGAGGGGAATAAATTTTTGCTGTTGTAGGTGCTATGTAAAATTAATTAAGAAGAATCACAAAAAACAAAACCAAAAATAAAGTGGATCTAGACTATTTTTTCAGCTGCATATTAATTTTTCGAACAAAATCCATTTTAGAAGCATTCCCCGTATTCTCGCTGTTTCTGTACGCGGAGTCCGCGTGGAGTGATTCCCTCTATTCTCGCCGTTCCCTTCGATTCCACGAGGAGTCCTCGGGGAACGGCGAGAATACGCCTTATAGTTAAAACATCGTTTCAAGTAAGAATTGTGCTTTATAAATTTTTTCTCCAGGTCTCGTGCGGCAGCAGCTTGACTCCTTTGATGAATTTATTCAAATGTCTATCCAGAGAATAGTGGAAGACACGCCTCCTATTGAGCTCCAGGCTGAAGCACAGCATATTTCTGGAGAAGTTGAGATGCCGGTAAGTAGGGGGATTGTGTTCTTTTCTCTTTTTCAGCAGTTCTTTCAGCGAATACTTTTGATGAGAACTCTCCTTGTCGATGCAAAATCGCCGTGTGCCTAGCGGAAGAGCCGGAAGTGGCACCACAGCTGTCCCCAACGATCGCCGTGATTGATTGACATAGTATGTGAGTTATTGAGTTTGAGTCGTTATGGAGGCGTTTTCTCGTTCTTCCTGAGGATCACTGGCGGGTTTTGTCATATAGAGCGTGTTCCATCCTACTTACCGTAGTTACCACGCATGACGTCACAAATTCTGCCTTTTTGTCGTCAAGGGTGGAACGATTTTTCTATTTTCCAGCGGAATATCATGCCACGGGTGAATCCGACCAATCACGTGACAGAGATTCGTGGTTACTACGCTTACCATGCTCCCGAGCATGGGAAGCAAATAGTTACTATTAGTTACTATTTCGAGAAGGCTGGAACGGTCAGCGTAGTAACTTTTCGTGAGGTTGGAACGGATTTAGTAACTAATAGTTACTATTGGTACGAGGGTGGAACACGCTCTAACTCTCCTTGTCGATGCAAAATCGCCGTGTGCCTAGCGAAAGAGCCGGAAGCGGCAGCACAGCTGTCCCCAACGATCGCCGTGATTGGTTGACATAGTATGTGAGTTGTTGAGTTTGAGTTGTTATGGAGACGTTTTCTCGCTCTTCCTGAGGATCAGTGGCGGGTTTTGGACTTGGTCATATAGAGTATTGCCACTTTGAAAGTAGTGAACCGGAAGTCTGAAGGCATTATCTGACCGCATTATCAATCAATCAATCTTATTATTCGACAACACTCCTTACGGTATTAACAAAAAAACGAATATTTGTTCTCTCGTGAAACAGAACTATACAATTTCGCTTTTACATAGTCAGATAATCATTAATTACACAAAAACAAAAGTTGCAACACATTAAAGCGCTAAAACACAAAAAAGAGGAAAAAATTTTACTTAAAAGTTTTTCGTTTACAAGACATGCGCCCAACCAAGCTATCTGCCAAAGGACTTGTGAAATAGTGTTAAAGCACTTGATTGGCCAGATCTGTGATCCTATTGCCCGATTGCGCGTTCATCAAAATAGTTCACTTTCCCATGTCTAGTAGCGTATATTCCGATTCGTTTCGGGAGGGGCGACAGCTCAGTGAAAATATGCGGGCGAAGGCTACCCCCTTATCAGCCGTAAGGCCGAAATTTTTTGATTTTTTTTTGCATATTTTGACCGTTTTTAACACTAAAAATACCTCTAGGTGCAAAAAACACCTTTTAATCTTGTAATCATGCACACTACGACTCAAAAACTGTTTCTAAGATCAGTTACTGAACCATACTGTAAACAATTTCGATTTAGCTTCTCAATTTGTATTTTCGCGTACGTTTTCCCGTAAAAAAACTCCTTTTCCGAGAATTTCGGATGAAGATCGCCCCTGTCGCCCGTATGTTGCACACGTTTTTCCAATTAAAAACCCTTTTTTCAAGAATTCCGGGGGGGAGGGGGGGGGGTCGCCCCTGTCGCCCTCCCCCCTCCTAATATACGCTGCTGCCCATTTCAGGGAATCCGTTGGTGATCAATGTTGTCTTCCAGTTTACTATTACATTTCTCATCACTGCTGTTAGTCAAGTTAGAGAGAGAGAGAGAGAGAGACGGGTTGAATGAAAACAACCGGCAGTGAGACACTGAAAGGTTGTACAAAAAAAAGAACATAAATAAGCACTAAATAATTGTTCTAGCCACGAACGGCAGTGCCGAGCGGCGGTAACGCTCCGTGTTACATTTCACTAGTTCGAAGCCTGCCTGCTGGCGAGTTTCATACTGATGGATTTCTTCGGAGCGTTTTGGGAGCAGGGCACGGAACCGGGCTGACGTTGCTATACTTTGACCAAATTTCATACAGGCCAGAAGTCTTCTACCGTCGAGTCTTTCCAGTTTTAGTTCCAGTAGTGCCTGCTCGTACCCACGATAACCACTTCCAATGATCAGTTTGCAGGCTCTCATTTGGATTTTCTCAATGGCCTGTGACGGCTGGTTGTCGAGGGATGAGTGACACACAACAGACATGTATTCAAAGACTAGGCGAACATAAGGAACACGAGACAGCGCCCGTGAAACTGGTTGTCGCGGTTTCCTTGCAGTCACACAAAATCGACGAAGAAATCAACTAAACTGGGGTTTGTAAAGGCCAACGAATATACTGAAATAAAAGGATAATGTTATTTCAGTATATTCGTTGGCCTTTTTCCCCATTTTCGTTGGTTTCTTCGTTGATTTATTTTGATATGTCAGGCCAATGTGGTTTACGAAATTATCTTCTTTACCTTGCAGTAATCTTGACACACTCTTCTCTTGAAAGTAGAGCCTAGAACCTATAGTATTTCATCATTTTGTTTGCGTTTTGTTTCAAGAGTATTCCCCTCCCCATAGCAGTATCAGCCCGCTTATTTTTATGTTTTCCTCAACCGATGGCACGCTGATCAGAATGCCCTGTCACCTGGGTTTGCGGACACACTTAAAGTTTAACCGAAAAGGTCTTAGATAGGACAGTCTAGTTACCCCTCACTTATCGACTTAAAGAGGCTTGAAGACCCGATAAGGATGCGTTACTTCGTTGTTCCGCTATTCTAATCAATTCTGATAAAGTAGAATTTTCCTGTCGGATTTGTGGTACATCTATGCGCTTGTACACTGTAAAAAAAATTTCCGTATAAAGATTAAAGTTAACTGCAGTATTTGCTACTCGGATTACTGTTACCTCTACGCAGATAAGATTAATACCAAATAGAGATAAAATGAATCTGAGTAGCAAATGCTGCAGTTAACTTTAATCTTTATACGGAGGGATTTTTTACAGTGTACCTGTCTTATGCTTGACGAAATCGATTTACCCGAAAAATAAGTGTTCACTCAGTGAGCTACCTTCCCCGAGTTGATCACTGGCCACTGAAAAGCTGCGTTTGTGTTGAGATTCAAATTTTCCGCGGTGTGGTAGAATTTTACGTTGTGAGGACGGCCATAGATACTCTGAATGGCATACTAGAGCAAATAATGGAAAATAAAAAAAATCCCTTAACACAACCCGAATAATGCAGTGTGTTCAGTTAATAATACAAAAATAAGTTGGCTTTTCAGTTAAACTTTAAGAGACACAAATATTGTCAGCACGAAAAAAAAAGTAGCAAGAGGACATCGTTTTAGTGCGGGCGGGAGTCGGGATGTTCGCTGAGGCTGTCACCAGATCACCAAACAGTGAGAATAGGCCTACTAAGCTCTTGAACTAACATCCAAGCAGAGATGGGCTAATCCGAATCCGGATTCGAATCTTCTGCTTGTCAGGCTGGATTCCGACTCGGACTCCAAACCCCCAGTCTTTACGAATCCGCTCAAATTTCTAGTCTACATTCTTCCAGCTTCCGTTCCCAGTTTTTACACAGTGGACTTGGCAATCCAACATATTTGACGGTGCAAAACGGATAACTCAGCTACACTTTATTAGAGCTATATTTCGGAGCCTTCTTGGCAAGGATCCTCTTCAGGTCCCTTGCCAATTTTTGGTTTCCTTTATTCTGATTCTTTTTAATTGATTTTACATTGCACCAACACCAGCAAAAATTGATTCCCCTCCGAATCTGAAAGGGAGTCCTTTTTGATGATGGTGATGATAATCGGAGCATTCCCTGACCATGGGGACTCGCAAGAATACGGGGAGTGAGTCCCCGGGACAAACGAAAACGCGGGGACTCCTCAAGTGGACTCCTCGGGGAACGGTGAGAATACACCTTGTAATGCTTTATTCCAGCTTGAGCGGCTTGAGCCTGAAGAGGGCCCGTGCCAAGAAGGGCCGAAATATAGCTCTAATAAAATGTAGCTGACTTGCACCATCAAATATGATTCGCAGTCAGCTTGGGCTAAAGGAACGTCTGCAATACAACTTTTTTATTTCCTCCACCAACAATCATCTGTAAACTATCGCGTTATCTGATTTTCCCAGATATCAGTTCTTTTTGTCACCTGTGTAATCTGTAACCTATGTATATGATTTGATTTTTCTTAAGGTCGGATTCGAATCCACAGCATGAAATAGGCCTAGTCCTGGATTTGGATTCGATAACTTTCATGATCGGATTCGCCCATCTCTGCTCTTAGTCTTCTGTTCTTCACGTGGCGAATTTTTGAGTTGCTCGTAGAAGAATTTGTACCATACTGTCAACGTCTTATTCCTTTTCAGCCCAAATACACGGTGAAGTTCGAACAGATTTACCTTTCCAAACCCACTCACTGGGAGAAAGATGGCGCTGCTAGTCCCATGATGCCAAACGAAGCTCGTCTAAGGAATCTTACCTATTCAGCTCCCCTCTATGTAGATATAGTAAAAACCATAGTGAAAGATGGCGACGATCCGATAATCACTCAGCATCAGAAAACTTTCATTGGTAAGTGTTGGCACCGAATATTGTTTCCCCGGTCTTGTTGGAAAAGAGAAAACCTCTTTCAGTTTTAGTAAGTTGACCATCGTGTGTGCACCGTGCAGTACCGTATCGTTCCAGAGGGGTGACTTCGTGTAAATCCGCTTTATAATGATTTTATTTTCAGAAACCAGTGGGCGATTTACAAACAAAAAGTCGTAGTAGTCGTAGGCCTAATTTCTGTTTATTATTTCAACAATTTCGACGGTATTTTCCACCTTTTGTTGATTTTTGAACGAAATGCGAGTGTTTGAAGTGTTGTCAGCTGTCACTCTTGCTCAAGACAAGTGTCTCGTTGAGAGCGTGCCCACTCTACATACCGTAGTTACTACGTATGACCTCAGGAACTGTCGCTCCTTTCCAGATGAAAAATTTGTAGCCTGCGTAGTTGTATGATAGTTGCAGAGATGGGCGAATCCAATCATGAAAGGATTCGAATCCGAATCCAGGGCTAGGTACGAACCCGATTCCGGATCCGAATCCGAATCCACCACTTCATGCTGAGGATTCGAATCCGGATTTGAATCCGGCCTTGAACAAAAAGTCAAATCCTGTACATATCTTATAGTTTAAAAATCAGATTTGACAAAAAGCACTAATATCTAAGGTAATCAGATAACGCGATAGATTACTGAGGATGGTTGGTGGTGGAGACCAAAAGGTTGGATTGCCTAAGCACACTGTAAATTCGGAAAATGGAAACAGGAAGGATTAAGACTAGAAATTTGAGCGATTCGTAAGATTGAGGGTTTGGAATCCGAGTCCGAAACCAAATCCAGCTTGACAAGCAGAAGATTCGAATCCGGCCAAAAGGATGAATCCTGGATTCCAGTCCGAATCCTGATTCAGATTCGCCCATCTCTGGATAGTTGTACGAAAAAGGTGCATGTATTGATATGTAAAAGTAAAGAATACTGTCATTTGTTGTGCCTCAGACTGGGCCAGGATCCAGTCTTGCTAATGGTTCAAGGTTATCTTTATTTACAAATAAATGTATCATTAACGCTTTCAGCTTCTGAGAGCAGAGCTCGAGCGCAAACGAAAAAAAAAGTAAAACCAAAAATAAAGCAAGGCCTAATAGTAGCATGCAGAAGAATGCAGTAACACGGCAAGCATGTAGTAGCATCAGTTTTTTATTTTTGGCGAAATAATAGTAATTTGTGTTCAAAGCCAGAGGCCATATACATGAACAGGTTATACACTGATAAAGCAACAAAATTAAACAAAATATAACAAAAATTCAACTTCTTTTCTCACGAAACTTCACTCCTTCATCAATAAATCTACACACTTTGCACAGTCTCAGTTTGTAATTGTCGATTTCTTGTGTGTTTCATATGAAAGTGTTACGTTTTGCTTTTGTTTTGTTTTTTCTTTTCGTTTTTGTACTCCGTCCATTTTCTGTTTGAAATGACGGGTGATAAATAAATAAATAAATAAACAAAAAATTATCTGCCGATGTACAATCCAAGATGTCTGGAAGCCGCAAATTCCACCCAAGCAAAGACACCCTTAAATCAGAAAGCTCATGGCACTTCAGCAAAAAGTGCTCCAAGTCATCATTATCTTCATTGCATAAAGGGCAGGGTGTAACTAAACTCTATTCTCCATTTGTTCTTTTTAAAAATTTAAGTTTCCTATGTACTGGTAGGCAATTCGCTCTCAGCTGAAGCCAATATCTGAGGTACTTATTAGGCAAATTTAATTTAAAATAATACTCCGCTCCAAAAATATATTTTACGGCTAACCTGGCCAATCACGTTACGTAGTAACCACGCTTACTACGCTCCCGAGCATGGTAAGCAAATAGTTACTGTTACTGCTTCGAGAAGGTTGGAACGGTCAGCGTAGTAACTTTTTACGAGGTTGAACGAAAATAGTAACTAATAGTTACTATTGTTAGAAGGGTGGAACACGCTCTGATATGTCGGGATCGGGTAAATTTCAAGCAACCTTTTTTTTCCAGGCAAGATTCCAATTATGCTCCGATCGACCTATTGTATGTTGAACAACCTAAATGACAGAGATTTAGCTGAATTGAATGAATGCCCATTGGACCCTGGCGGCTACTTCGTGATCAACGGGTCAGAAAAGGTACATATGCAATTGTTAATTAGCCTGTGAGCAGATTGTTTACCGGTAGGACTAAGAAAAAAATACTTAGGTAAGGTTAGAATGCTCTGTGGTCCTTACCTTTTTTCCGATGTGCGGAAAAAGGGATGAATGTATTTTCCATTTAATGGGTGATTGTCAGGAGTTAAGAGATTTGAGGAAGGAAATATTTGGGGAATGGTGTGGGGGGAGGAAAGATTTAAACAAATATTGAAAGTAGAAGGTTTAGAGATGTTAGAAATTTCGGAAAGATTCTTTAAGGTGGCTATGATCCACAGGGAAAGTTTTTTGTAGTTACTACTGTTGCTGAGGTCAGGGTTCGTTTTGGTGTTGTTTTTTGTTTCCGTGGCCATTTGTGCTTTCACGGAAATAAATCTTATCTTATCATAGTACTTACTTGTTCAGTTCCAGGTTTGTTTGGGTTTAGCT
Source organism: Branchinecta sandiegonensis (assembly GCA_030848855.1). NCBI lineage: Eukaryota > Metazoa > Arthropoda > Branchiopoda > Anostraca > Branchinectidae > Branchinecta > Branchinecta sandiegonensis. The sequence goes on along the minus strand of JAUPMV010000004.1, from coordinate 2,215,722 downwards.
CGTGCCTGGAATTCTTAGGCAGAGGATTCTCAGATTTCAGATCTAAAGCTATCTTGAAATAAACCATGAACAACTGCGCTATTTCACCGTTTTGTTCCGTGGTAACCAGCGCCATCTCCAGTCCAGGGCCGCTTGAGCAGACACGAATTTAACCAGCGCAAAGAAAATGTGCAAGGGAAATTCACAGTTGGAATCCGCATTTTGAGGCCATTTGTAAATACTAAGCACTGAGACAGTGCCGGAGTAAAAGCTGTAGAGGCGCCTAGGCAGTTGGAATCTCGGGGCCGCATTAGTTGCGTTTTTGCAGATACCATGGTATCTGTTACCTCGGTCTGCAGTTAGTCATTTTTGCAGTTAACGTGGTATCTGATACCACGGTTGCTCTGCAAAAATGACAACTGCCGAAATTGCGCTTTTCGATGTCATCCCTAAAGAAAAACTGATACACAGTTACATCACTAAGTTCCAAACTTCTTTCTCACCAATTTTACGAAATTCTAGTCTCTATTATTGGTAAGGATGAAAGTGAGATGACTTTTTCAGACACCACGATCAGTTACCATGGACGGACCGTGGTATCTGAATATCAGATACCACGATTACTGGCCAGATACCACGGTAACTGCAAAAACGCCTTTTGATCGTGGTATCAGATACCACGGTAACTGCGAAAACGACTTTAGACCGTGGCATCAGATACCACGGTATCTGCAAAAACGCAACTATTGCAAATAATCTTTTGGTAGTGGGCAAATCGGCCGCTAGGTACGGATAACTACCACTATTATACATTCCATATTGTCGTTTACATCGAAACGATGTGACCATACGCAAAAAGTTCGATGTTCAAGACGCAAGCTTTTATCATTTGAAAGTTTCATCATAAAAGACCATCAACCACTGCGCTCGAACAACTTATGATATGATGCATTGTTTTCTCACTGTAGACTGAACATTGTTTTTGTAAAGTGTTTTAATTGTTTTCTTTTGTCAATCCGTTCTTCAGAATTGGCGGGCCAGAAATAAATTACTTACTTACTTAAAGTTTAACTGAAAAGGATGGGATAGGACGACCTATTTACCCATCAACTTATTCACTTAAAGAAGCTTGAAAAACCCGGTGAAAATGCGTTACTTCGTTGCTTCGCTATTTACCTACGAATGATCAATTTTCATATAGTGGAATTTCCCTGTCGGATTCATGTTACCTCTATGCGCTTGTACATGTGTTGCATGGATTATGAAAATGATTTACGAACAATAAGTGTTGACGCAGTGAGCTGCCTTCCGCAAGATGATCGCTGGCCACTGAAAAGCCGCGTATGTATTGAAATTCAGTTTTTCTTTATCATAGTAGAAATTTGCGTTATGAGGACGGCCGTAGATATTCTGAACGTCATATTGGAGCAAATACTGAAATTTAAAAAAAAAAAAATGCCTTAACACTTCCAAATAATGCAATGTGTTCAGTTAAATGATACAAAAATGAATTGGTTTTTCAGTTAATTAATTAAGTAAGTAATTAACTTATGTGTAACCCGCCATTTCGAAAAGCGGGGTAAATGAAAGAAAATAAATAAAACACATAAAGACACATAAAAAGACACTAATTTTCAATCTTCGGCCAGGGAGCAGTGGAGAAGGTAGTGCGCTGGTTGGGCTCTGTTGTCAATGATTTTTTATAGCGACGAAGAAACATCCAAAAGGGTAACACTTGCATCTTGAATTTTGAACTTCTCCGTCAATGTATGGTTATGGCACAATTTCGGAGAAGTGGAGCAGGTGCTTTGCATATTTAAAATAACATGATCTCATCTTTTTAATGTAAGAAAGCTTGATTGTACTTATCGTTAAGATGAAATCAGTATTATCTGTCGTGGCGAGGCTCCTAAATGGATCGTGTCCTAGGCGGGGTCCTGCTCTGCATATTAGGTTATCCGGCACGGGTAGGGCCATGAACAATGAGACACCGAGAAAATGACTGATACTTTGTTATTGCAGGTCCTCATTGCCCAGGAGAAGATGGCTACCAACACTGTGTATGTCTTCTCCATGAAAGATTCAAAGTTTGCTTATAAAGCTGAAATCCGATCTTGCATTGAGCATTCCTCAAGGCCTGTTTCGACACTGTGGGTCAACATGATGGCGAAGGGTGGGCAGGTAAGGGACTTACTTAAACTTAGGTCTTCACGCGCCTGGTGGCGCATTATGTGACAACTTCTGACCTCCGGGTGAATCTATCTTGGGCAGCGTTCCACAGTTCGGTCATCGTGGTCGGACATGACTTGGCTTCCTTCTCGAGGTTTCTGCCAAGTGTGGAGCGCTGCCTACCCTTTGCACGCAGGCCAAAAGGTTTCCAGCACCAAGGGTCGTTGGGAAGTCTGCCCTCAGCCATCCGCACCATGTGTCCCCAGTATCTCCGTCTTCTTTCCATCAGGATATCTGTCACCAAGCGTTGCTCAGTTATAGCACGAACCTCAACATTGGTCACTTTATCGGACCAATGGATCTTGAGGATACGCCTGAAATAGACGTTCTCGAAGCCCAAGGTTCGTTTTTAAAGCAGGGTTGCCAAAGCGTGATTGAGGCGTGAAACTTTCCACACTTACAGGCCATATTGTGGCACTTTTTGCCAAAAGGACACTTATATGAAACTTTCTGAGTATTAGCCGTACAATTTTGTAGAAATATATATTTCTGTTAACTACTAAGCTGCATGGGTGACCGCAAGTCTTGTCCAGAACTCTGATTAAATCGGTTATTTTCGACACTGAATGCTTAGTCAGATATTATTTTTGTTAGACTTATAGGGTACGTAGTTGTTGTTATAGTAAAAATTTTAACAAGCACTGCATGTTCGAATTTTTGTTCTCCGCAGTGCTTGTATAATGTATTTGTATTTTTGTGTAAAATGAAAAAACTTGAACTTGAACTTAGAAGCAAACCTAAACGTGATTGCAGTAAATATTGTGATGGTTTGGTCTCTCATGTGAATTAAAGGCTGTGTTTGTTTTGATCTTGGATTATATCGGCCGAAGACTGAAAATTAGTGTCTTTTTCTGTGTCTTTATGTGTTTATTTATTTTCTTTCATTTACTCCGCTTTTTTGAAATGGTGGGTTATAAATAAATTACTTCCTTACTTACTTACCGAATGGTTTCCAGCCGTCACGTGAGAAGAGAGAAATTTCCTACAGACCTTATAGTAATGACAAAGTAAAGGAATATAGGGCACGTCTCAAGTCTCTCAATTGGTTTGATATGCTAAAGCTAGAAAGTGGCGAGTTAATGGTCGAGAAGTTTTGTACTGAGCTTTATGATATGTATTTAGAGATTTTCCCTGAAAAGTGCGTCAAGTTAAAGCCAAATTGCAAGCCTTGGATGACCAATGAAATTCGAAGCCTAATTAACGAACGCAACTCCTTATTTAGATCTGGGCTAGCCGAGGAAGCCAAGAAATTACGAAATCTCATTGTGCGCAAAGTCCGAAATGCTCGCCGCGAGTACGGTTCAAAAAGTGTTGTCCATCTCCTCAAAAGTGATCCGAAAGAATTTCATTCCGCTGTCCAAAGGATTATGGGTAAATCTAAGCAATCAAACATGATTAGTGACGAAAACGGCGAACCCATTGCAGCTAGTGTAATTAATCAATATTTTACGGATATCTGTCGGATGCACCCTCCACTTAGTGCTCTTCCCGAAAACGCAAATGTTGAAGACATACCTGTAATTCAAGTCCAGGCTGTTCTGGAAAAGTTACAGCGACTCGACACGTCTAAAGCGAATTACCCAAATGAAATACCCATTAAGTTGATTGTTGAATGTTGCGATCTTTTAAGCCTTCCCTTAACCGCAGTTTTTAACCAATGTTTTACAGAAGGTATCTTTCCAAAGTTTTTTAAAAGAGCGTACATTACGCCGATTCCTAAAAGTAAATCTCCTAGCCAAGCTAGTGACCTCCGCCCGATTTCAAAAACATCTGCGTTTTCTAAAGTGTTCGAAGGTTTTATTTTTGAGTACCTGTATGATGAAATTCGAGATAAGATTGATCCCCGTCAATTTGGTTTTAGACCCGGGTGTAGTACAGCGCATTATTTAGTTCGAATGTTAGATGATGTTTTAAGGCACCTCGAAACGGAACACGCGTTTGTAGACGCTCTTTTCGCTGACATTGTAAAGGCATTTGACAGTTTAGACCACGAGGTGGCTATTCATGAGGCTGGTGATATGGGGGCTAGTAAATTTGTCTTACGTATGTTAGCTAGTTTTTTATCTGATAGAGAACAGTGTGTGCAGCTACCAAACGGCGATGTTTCCGAATTCTTGGACATATACTGTGGATCGCCGCAGGGGACTAAGCTAGGACCATTGTCTTTTTTGATTGTTTTTAATCGTATTTTAACTTCAATTCGTGACCGTTTTAAATTTGCTGATGACCTATCTGTGCTTTCATTGAGAAACCTTTCAAATCATTCTGATCATACAACCACGCTCAGTGATATTTATGAAAATCTCCAGCCCGAACTAAGCCGAGTTAGATTAACGGTAAGCAGCGTGAAGAGTGTTGTTATGAGATTTTCATTCCTCAAGAAAGATGTTCCGGTTATTGAAGATGTTGGTTTGAGTACACAAAACTGTGTTAAACTACTTGGTGTGTATATCCAGAGTGACCTCAAATGGAATACTCACATTGACGCTCTTGTTAGAAATGGGTCGCATCTGCTGAAATCTTTCTCGGTCCTGAAGAGATTTAAGATTCCCGTGCAACAATTAGTCTTAATTTATTGTTGTTATGTCAGACCTTGTCTTGAATATTGCTGCCAGGTATGGCATCCCGGTTTGACTAAGGAGCAATCCAGTAGACTGGAGCTAATCCAGAAAAGAGCAATTAAGATTATCCTGGGCCCAGTGTACGTTAGTTATGAAGAGAGCCTGTCAAGTCTCGGTCTCCCTTCCCTTGAGCAACGTAGGCACCATTTAACAATAAGTTTTGGCCACAAATGTCTCAATTCTGAACTTCACAGATCAATGTTGCCTGAGTATGTAGAACAAAATAAAAACAGGCCCAACACGCGTACTCAAACCCACTCAAACAAAACTAAATTAACAAATTATCCAGCGGATGCAACTGAAAGATATGTTAACTCGTTTGTGCCGTACTTTGTTCGTTCGTTTAATAGTTCTTAGGCGTATTTATCTTGTATTATTTGTCATTTGCCATTGGCCATTTTTATATCCCGTTGAAAGTGTTATATTGACTTACCTTTGCTAGCTATCTTTGCTATTTTGGTGAATAAACGATATATATATATATATATATATACTTACTTATATTCCAGGATTCTGTGGGCAACGACTTGGCTCTCAGATCCTTTCTCCTATTATGGGCGACAACGGCGTTTTCGCTGTAAACACCGATTTTTTTGTTTTTCGGGAGGGGGGGGGGGAGTTGATCAGTTGGACCAGTGCTCAAAACCCGCGCTTAATATCCACTTTTAAATGGAAATTGGACAAATATTGACACAAATTTTGAAAACTGTCACTTAAAAACACATATTTAGATCTCGAGATTTTGAAGGGGGTTGCGCTCCCGCCCCCCTTGTTTATTTCTTTGGTGGAAAACATCTGAAAAGTGACACTTTTAGTGACACTTTCTGAATTTGTAAATGATACCGAATGGCACTTTTTGGCTGAAAAAGTGAAACTCTCGGCCAAAAATATTTGGCAACCCTGCTTTGAAGTGCTGATGTGAGGTTCCTTGGTAAGGGTCTTGGTTTGTCCCACCCTCCATTGTAGGCTCTTTTCTTCTAAAGCCCGATGAGGGCGCTTGCCAAGAAGGGCCGAAATGTCGGTGGACAAAATCTTAGCTAACATCCATTTAGTGTCATCGAATATGATTTGCAGTCAGTTTTGGCTGAACTAGTAAATAAGTAGTAAGTAAGTAATTTATTTCTGGCCCGCCATTTGAAAAGCGGAGTAAGTAAAATAAAATAAAAGAATTGAATAAAACATAGCAAACACAATATACAGTTTTTCATTCATCGGCCAGAAAAAAAAATGTAGAGTGTCATGTGCTGGCTGGGCCCTGTTGTCCATGGTTTTTGGCAGAGCCGACGAAATTTCCAAAAGTTTGACGCTTGCATCTTCAACTTCGAAACGCTGTGGTAGAACTTTGGCAAACAAAGCAGGTGTATGTCAATGGAGGAGTGCTTACTTAAAGCAGGAGTACTTATCCTCCACTTTCATTATTGATGTTGAGGAGACTGGTAGGGTACAACTTACTGAAATAGGAATTTGCCAGACATGCTAGCGGCTCCAGTGCTGTTTGTTGATAGATTAATTTGCATCATAATCATTTGAGTCATAAAAGCCTAGCCTAAGAGACTCATATTGCCTGTAATACTGCTTTACTCTACTTCCTGTCGTTTCCTTTGTCTCATTTTTGAGATTTCGAACTTCCTTTTTCATTAGTTGCGTTTTTGATCTGAATTCTCAGTTCTCCGTTCTCGCTTCTGAATTCTGGATTCACGTACAAATTACTTTTTTGCTCCTCTGGCTTCTCCATTCCCGCTTTTGACAATAACACTAATTTGGCAGCTCGTCCGCAACCCGGTGTACGTGTTGTGAACACCCGCACTCTGTTGACCAATCAGGGAGGAGAACTGAAAGAGGAGAATTGAGAATTCACCATTGGAGCAACTTCTCGATTCGGCAGAATCGCGAGGCTTTCCCCGTTTTTGATTCTGACAAAAACGCAACAAAAGGAGAATCTGCTTCATCTGAATAATCCAAAAACGGGAAACAGGAGAATCGCAAGGAGAATTCTGATCAAGAACGAAACTGTTGCGATCCACCCAACGGCACTACGCTGATGCTTGCATTTGCCGTGTTTTGTGCTATGGAAGTTTTTCCATGTTTCTCAGCGAAATAAAACCAAGGTACCGTGCGTGACAGGTCGGGTTTGTAATCTTTGAGAAACTCTGGAGACAGTCAAAGGAGTCGCGTATGTATAATATAGCATTTGTAATATAATTATAATTTAATAATATTTGTAATAGAAGTTGTAATATAATAGTATTTGTAGTATAATATGTACCTACTGTACCTACTACGACTAGTACATTCATGATCAGAACAGAGGCACAAAGAGCAGCACGGATATCTTAAGACAGGGTACAAGGTACATGATACTTGGGTAGCGTTCCAGTGGAGTTATTACAAGTAATGAGGGTAAGAGGAGGTGCGAGCGCCCGAACATACGTCATCGCTCTTACGGGAGTTCCTGCAGAACCGATAGTTATGATTACTTATGATGCTCGCGACCATCATAAGTAAATTATAACGATCGTAACAGTCGTGGTACGAAAATAATAAGTGGGAGGAGCCGGATCCATTTTACTTATTACGGCGGGAAAAAGAAGAGTAACAATCGTAACTAATAATAAATCGCTGGAACGCTGCCTTGTCAAGTCTCCTCAGAAACTCACAAAAAACGGGGCAGTTTTGGGGCTTCACACTTTACGGGGCGTGGCTAGGGAAATTCTTGACCCATCAATCAATGAATCATTTATTAATACTAAATTATCCATTGGACAGCATAGGCTGACGACAAAGTAATCGTACACTACACGACAAAAGAAACTATTGGAATAGTTATATACAATTGGTTTGTCAAATTAATTAAAATACAATGCTAGATATACGACGATAAAACACTAAAATGCGCCAGCGCCAGCTACGGTTCTAGAATAACCTGTGAAACCGATAGTTGCTGTGAGAAAGTGAATTTTCGTGGGAAATCCTGTTATGTCTAAAACAGAACCTAGTTTTTTTCCGCTGTTAAAGAATAAAGTGACTGCCAGGGGTAAAACAGAAAGTGAACAAGTTATTTTAAGAAATTAAAATAAGAGAGATCCCTCAAAGCTTAGATCAAGATAAGATAAATCTCTCTCTCTCTCTCTCTTTCTAGCTAGGATTAAGAGTAATAACTAGGGCCAACTCCCCGGTAAACAGGAAATGTTCTACTAAACGACAGGGGACCAATCACCGTGGAATACCTAAAACAGTAGCATAAAACTAAAAGCATTCGTCAACACGATCATTTTGATTTGTAATCCAATAAGAAAGTTACGGTACTGGTCAATTAAGCAGAAATCTCGTGAAGCAGAAGAAACTTTTGAAAGATGCTCTGAAACTTTTGACGAATCGATCTATCTTGTGTCGCGGTGCAAAGAATTGCAGACTTTACAACTGGAGTGAAAAATTGAAAAGCTTGTTCTGAGTGAATGAATGAAGGATTTATGAAGCACTGCCCAAGGGCGTAAATGTAGTAGAAAAGGACAAAGAAAATATACAATAATCGCGGAACACTCAAAAATATTTTCCATGAAGGTTCACTAATTTTGAATCACATTGATGGGATCGTGGACTGGTAAGTTTTCAATCGGAGAATTAGAGGAGAGGGCTTCAAGCGTCAACAATGGGTCGGAAATAAACAAACGGCCAGGAAGCGGTTCCACGTGCGCCGTGGTAGGTAGAGAAGAAATCTCAGATATCTGAAGTAGGTCGAGTGTATGCGTCTAAGTTCCTTTTTGGGACCCAAAACGTAAGTGGAGGGATACCCATGACATCGCAAACAGCTACGACAGCTAATGTGATAGCCGATTATGGGCTAAAAAGACATGCAGAACACGATGGTGAAAACCCCGGAATCCGGCAAAAATCGGAAAGTTGGTTAAAAGTAAAAGTTTCATTTGAAGTTGATTAAATGTTCGATTTAGGGGTAAGAAGACTTGCTGAACACTTACGTGAAAAGCATTTTTTATCCGGACAACTAGTTCGCGTGGAATCCGGCCAAAACCGGAAAATTTGTTAAAAGCGTAAGTTTTATTTGAAGTTGATTAGGTGACAGATTTAGGGGCAAGAAGAGACGCTGAGTCTGTAAATGACGATCATTTTTTACTCGGACATATAATTCGCCCGGAATCCGGTTGTAACCGGATTTTTTTTTATAAGTTAAAGTTTTATTTGAAGTTGATTAGATGTTCTTTATAGAGATAAGGATATACGCTGAATTGGTTTCTGGATTTTGGGATCCCATCGAAATCTTTGTTCTTGTCTAGATAGAAGCTCGCATCTTATTGGTGCATAATATTTACTCAAATTCCTTCGGTATTGGTAAGACCTCGCCATACTTAGAGCATGTTCCACCCTTCTTACAGTAGTAACTATTAGTTACTCTTGCCGTTCCAACGTCGTGACGCGTCGGCTTGGCGCGGTAATTTTCCGAAAGTAAAAAAATTCGTTCCAGCCTTGACGCCTGGAAGCCAGGAGCCATGACGTCATGCGTAGCTACTATGGCAAGTAGGGTGGAACTAGACCTTAGTCTAAATCTGGCTGTATTCAGGGTGTGCCGGGAGCTAATTTGTGTTGCATACTTTCAGAGCTTGAAGAAGTCTGCCATTGGTCAGCGAATTGTAGCCATTGTTCCGTACATTAAGCAAGAGATCCCGATCATGATTGTTTTTAGGTATGCTCTTTTATATTCCTAACTTAACACATCTCTATTTTTAATTTAATTTATATTTCTATTTTCTTCGTTCTTTACACATAGTCTATTTAGTGTGTTTTTAAACTATATGAAAGGAATTTAGTCATGTTTATTTACAGTGTTTTGTTTAGTGTTTTAATATGTGTATTTTACTTTGTGTATTTTACTCATACTCCGCGGCTGTTCAAAAAGCGGGTCACAAATAAATAAATAAATAACATAAAAATCTCGCTGCTCGATATAAACCTGTCTCCCCTCTAATTTGATTGCACTAACGGATTAGTCAACTGTAATTTATTCCTCGATTTTTCGGCCCATCTTGACAAGGGTCCTCTTCAGGCTCTACCCAGAAAAAGGAACCTGGATCGGTTCTAAAATGAATTTCAGCTGATTTATTCTTTTAGCTCCATTGAATAAGATTAGCACTCAGCTTCGGCTGAAGGAATGTTCCTGTCCCCTCTTCCGCTCCGGTCGCTTTGCTCTTCTGTGCTCCACCTAACGAGACTACGCTGATGTTTGCATTTGCCATGTTTAGCTCTCTTTGAGCCAGATCGGGTTTATGTTTGGCTCTTTTTGAGGCTGATAAGACTTATGCTTTTTCCTTCCGAGGAGCTCATTTGTCCTAAATACTGGTTATGCAAGTTTTCCATGATTCTCATCGAAACCGTGGGATGCCGTGCGAGGTGAAAACAAACGGGACGGGTTTGTAATCTTTAAAGTTTAATCGAAATGGGCTGGAATAGCCATACCCATACCCATCACTTATTAACTTAAAGAGGCTCGAAGACCGGATGAAAATGCGTGACTTCGTTCTTCTGCTATTCACGAGTAATCGATTTTCAGATAGTGGAATTTCCCTGTGATTTGTGGTACCTCTATGCGCTTGCATTTTTGTTGGATACTTTATGAGAAGGATTTTTTTTTCAGGCACTAAGCAATCTTCCCCAATCTCACCACTGCCCACCGAAAAGCCGCGTTTTTGTTAAGATTAAAATTTTCGTTGTGGGAACGGATGCAGATATTCTGAACATCATAACTAGAGTAGATAGTGGAAAATTAACAAATCCCTTTGTAGAATCCAAAGAATTCAGTGTATTCAATTAAATGACACAAACATAAGTGGCTTTTCAGATAAACTTTAAGAAACCAAGCTTAGTTTCACGTATGTTAGAATATGGGGAAGTGTGCCCACTGCGACTTATGCCTTAACTTTTTTCTTTTCCAGAGCTCTCGGTTTCGTGGCAGATCGTGACATCCTCGAGCACATCATCTACGAATTTGACGACCCTGAAATGATGGAAATGGTGAAACCCTCCCTTGATGAAGCTTTCGTCATTCAAGAGCAGAACGTCGCTCTGAACTTCATTGGTGCTCGTGGTGCTCGACCGGGTGTCACCAAGGAAAAGCGTATCAAGTACGCGCGCGAGATCCTTCAGAAAGAGATGTTGCCACACGTTGGTGTTTCTGATTTCTGTGAAACGAAGAAGGCATATTTCTTGGGGTATATGGTGCACAGGTTGCTCCTCGCATCGCTTGGTCGGCGGGAGTTGGATGACAGAGATCACTATGGAAACAAACGTTTGGATTTGGCTGGTAAGTAGCAGTTTTGCGTTGAACGGCCATGAAGCTTTGTCCCCTCCTTTGTTTCGCTACGTAACATAAATTAGTAGGTTATTATTTTGCCCCTCGTCTATTTCCCCAATCGTTACTTTTTATATTGTTTGTTCTCAGTACTTTATATGAAATTCGACCACTTTCTCGTATATGTTGACAATTTTGGTGAGTTTTTAATGCATGTTGACTTTACCACCTGCTATTCGGCTAGTCCGTAATTGGTGTTGAAATAAAACTGAATTGAATTGAATCAACGCCGTTTGTATTATGTTATTTTATTTTACTTTCTTTAAACTAGGATGCGACCAACTAGGGTCAAGAAATGACAAAGTAAAAAACAAACACTGGCATAAATATAAACTACAAATAAAATAAAACAAAATGTCAGCACATCAACCTGGAGCGAACCCACAATATAGTAGGGTACCCCACGATAACCAAATTGGCAAACTCAGTCGCATATGAGAACACGCCATCACCTGAGGGAGAGGATTCTCAGCACGCAGGATTCGTATCTGAAGCGATAGGGCAGACGCCCGCCTCACTTCACCAAAAGATGGAAGACCTTCACCAACAAACATACCTGAAGCATTACAGTCCTAAGAGAACCCATGCAACCATCTTAGAGAATTGTTGTATAGGACCCGAAAAACACTCTCACGCTTCGAGCCTGTTCACGAGGGAAACGCAATACAGTTCCGTACTGTACGCTCTGGAGAGAAAAGATTTTACAGGAGCATCACACCTACCAAATTTACGAATTAGCACATTTTATTATATTGTGTATTAGCACATGTACTTGCTTGTGCTTGCGCTGGGACCAAGAGCTGCCGCATCACATGGTATTCAGGATGGTCGCCAGTGTAGCTCTCCAGCCGCGTAGATATTTTGCCATGTCTTCGGCGATTCTCAGCCACTCTTCTGAAGTCCGCCGTCGCTGTACGAATATAGAAGAGCCACAGCCGTCATTAAAACCCGTCGCCTATGTTGGCTTGGTCACGTCCTACAGCGCCCAAATGACCGCCGAGTCAAACAAGTTCTCCTAGCAGAATCCCTTCCCTCTTGGCGGAGGAGACCGGGTGGCCAACTCAAGTTAGGCGGTTTCCGCCGCTTCGGCAGAAGATGGGACAAGTGCTGGCTATATTTCGCCCAGGAGCTGGTGCAAGATAGAGGCAACTGGGGCACCACCGTTCGGTAACCCCTACCTAACCCCGTCTGGTCCCGTTACAAGTAAAAGTAAGTACTCATTGTCCGCATCTGCAACTGTAGCGACTTCTTCTGTCAATGGACTTGAGGTGCTTTCTGACACAACCCAACCAGTTTTTTCAGTTTCACTTCAGTTTGCGTCTTCAAGTAAGGTCTGGTTGGGTTTTGAAGTTTTTTTGCTAGGCTTCTGCGCTGGACGCTATCAAACCCTTAGACCTTGATGGCACAATATTCATCCACGCTAAGTTCTTAGTCATGGAATCGTCCGCCAAGTGACCGACTTTGCTGGTAGTTAAGCTAGTCGGATAGATAGCCTGTAGAATTAACGTTATATTGAATGAATGAATGAAAAATTTATTTCCCATCAAAATTGGCCCGAGGGGACCTAGATGAAGTAAACAAAATAGAAAAAAAGAGAACAAACAACAACAACACGCAATACAACATTTTAACACAACAACAATCTAAGAGAATTATTAGCACGTAAATGAGTCGTATAAACCGTGGGATCTGCTTAATGAACTTTCAAACTTCTTTATTCTTGCCTCAATCGCAGTCACAGGATCGGCAAGATGGTATTTTGTACCGATTTTGTATTCTTTGCCCATGGGGGAGACTGATACTTGGCATACCGATAATAACAAGATCTAATATCTTGACGTTGGGATTGTAGCGTTATATGCCAAAGTGGTGCCAAAGCTATAACATTTGGCAGAGCCACAGCATTGTAGAGACGTGCCAGAATATGTCGGTTATACACACACTTGCAGGAAACTAGGGTACGGTAACACTTCCGTACCTTCTCTGAAAAGTCGGTGACTAGACCAAGCCTTGTCGATTTTAGGTCTGAGTAGAAAGGCAGACCAAGATATGTGAGGCAATCTGTAGGGACAATATACTGGCTGCCAAGTTTAACAGAAATATTATCAGCTTCTTTTTCCCCATTAAAGATAAGCACCTCGCTTTTACTTTCATTGAAAGTTAGACCTATATTAGAATAATTAGAATATTAATGGACTAGGGCAGTTTCAGTTTATTTCAAAGCATCAACCCAAGTCGTGGCTTGGGGCCAAATAAAATAACACGACCAATATCCTATTGCAGCAAAAAGAAAGTCCTAAGGACTTGTGCTGCAATTTACCAATACTACTTATATCTAATAAATAAATAACTAAACACAACAACTTACAATAATCCACCTAGCCTATGACTTAAATAAGAAACAAATAAACATGAACACTACCCAACAAAGATCCTTAATATTTAATCCTTACCAGTTTCAGCCCCCCCCCCCCACCCCGAGCAACTGTGAAAGAAAAGAAAGAATACAAAAATAAAAAGACCACCCACCCTTCAACTCGTATTAAGATACATGACATTAAAACAATAATGTCAATCAAAACAACAGAATAAATAATTCAGACTAAAGATGGTCGAACACAAAATCGTAAAAGTAAAGCACACACAAGACAGCCTAAAACTCATTGTTGAAAACGGGTACAAAATTGGGGATAAAACTATTATGGTACCGCTCCGTACGATAGGAACGGGGTTCCTGCTTGGGTACTCGCTCCGCACACACTCTTTGTGGACGCAAACGTTGTGGCTGGAAGGGAGGTGGCAGGAGGGAGCGGAAGGAGGGTTTCTGTAGTGATTTCACACCAAACTCACTGCATAGCCTCTCCGTCGGCGATGGAGGGTCTCAAGTTTAACAAGACCAAAGGTGTCGATGGGATCCCAAAAATTCAATATTTGATCCAGACAATTGGGTCTTGTCTACGCCAGATCCAGTCTTCGCCAGACTCCTTGGACATTTTTACTATTAAAATTCAGAAACAGATTAAGGCCAAAAAGCTAATCATCTGAGAAAACCAAGTTCAGATATGGATTCAGCATGTTTGTGTTTACCCCTATAAGTCATATCTGTTTGGACGAAAACTTCCTGCCTTACTTCTGCGAATTTCCAGTTTCGGCCGAATTCCGGAACTACCTGTCCGGCAAAAAAAGAGGAATCTAAAATCGAACTCAGCGTATCTTCTTTCCCCTATATCGAACATCTAATCAGCTTCAAATTAAAATTTAACTTAAAACAAATTTTCCGGTTCCAGCCGGATTCCGGGCGAACTATATGTCCGGGTACAAAATGACTGTCATACACGGATTCAGCATCTCTTCTTACCCCTAAATCGGATATCTAATCAACTACGAAGACTTTTAACAATTTTCCGGTTCCGGGCGAACTACTTGCCCGGCGAGAAAATGATTTTTACTATCATGTTCAGCATGTCTTCTTACCCCTAAATCGAACATCCAATCAACTTCAAATAAAACTTTTACTTTTAACAAACTTTCCGGTTTTGGCCGGATTCCGGGCGAACTACTTGTCCGGCGAGAAAATGGTTTCCACCATTGTGTTCTGCATGTCTTCTTACCCCATAATCGACTGTCCCATTAGCTGTTTAAAGATAGTTTGCTTACCCCTTAATTTAAACCCCCACCCCTAAATATAGGGCTACAAAGCCCATCTACGAACTCGACCTTACTTTTGACCCAAACAATTCTCACACCAAGTTTCATCAAAATATCTCATTCCCTTCGAGAGTTATCGTGCTTACGGACGGACGGACAACTTTTGCGACGTCATAGGTATCCCTCCACTTACGTTTTGTGATCCCAAAAAGCTGTGGAAGAAAACAGTAAGGCACTGTAGGTCCTCTATATATGATTCTGCACGTGTCTGAACACTTTCAATGGAATCTGTATCATCTTTTGTCAGAGCATAATGCCAAACCAGACACGCGTATTCTAGGAGACTTCGGACAAACATACCAGTGTTCCAAGGTAGCCGACTCATTAGATGCCTTTTTGCAGATACCGTGGTATCTGATACCACGGTCTAAAGTCGTTTTTGCAGTTATCGTGGTATCTGGCCAGTTATCGTGGTATCAGATATTACGGTCCGACCGTGGTAACTGGTCGTGGTATCTGAAAAGTCATTTCACTTTCATCAGTTTTAGCCAAATTGGTGGGAAAGAAGTTTGGCACTTAGTGACGTGACTGAATATCCGTTTTTCTTTTGGGATGACTTCGAAATGCGCAATTTCGGCAATTGTCGTTTTTGCAGAGCAACCGTATATCAGATACCACGGTTACTGCAAAAACGACTAAATGCAGATCCAGTTACCGTGGTAACAGATACCATAGTATCTGCAAAAACGCAACTATTGAACTCCTTTTCCGTATAAAAGAATCTGCAAACAGCTTCGGCTGTTTTATATGCACTCCAGGCCCCTGGATCCCGTATCACGAATTCGGAAAATTTGCATATCAAGTCTGCCGAAAGAATAACCAGGAGCTTGGTTTGACTCGAGAATAGCGGGAGGAAGAATAGATGGAGCGATCAGAAGAGTCGAATGTATTAGTTTTAGGATGGACCCTTGTAGAAAATAATCCGCTAGGTTACGTTATCCACGGACTCACAAATAACTTGAATGCATAGAGCATAAACAGCGCTTACGTTGTCCTTATATGGACCTGATATCTCTAGCACCATTATGTCAAATGTGCACGAGATCCTGTACGTTGTGCACGAGATCTAACAGTAAGCTTCGGCTCCCAAAAATTAAGTGTGAAAGATTAAGATTTTCTCTACGATATACAATACCATCTGTGTGGGAAAAATATAAAAATGATGTTTCAGAATGGTTGGAAGGAAGCCCATCGCTTATCAGGTCCCGATTTAAAGGACTACTGATTCTTGATTTTAGAAAATTATAATAGTTAATTTATTATGAAATTTATTAGATAAGAATTGTTTATTAGAGTGTGGATGGTTAATTGAATGATTGTTTCGTGTGTGGTTGGTTTATGATGTACGCATTCTCGCTTGCGAATGTCAAATGGTTTGTCATTTTTGTTAATTTTTGGGATCCCAAAACGTAAGTGGAGGGATACCTATGACATCGCAAAAGTTGTCCGTCTGTCCGTCCGTCCGTCCGTCTGTAAGCACGATAACTCTCGAAGGGAATGAGATATTTTGATGAAACTTGGTGTGAGGATTCGTTGGGTCGGCGGACCAGTCAAGTTCGTAAATGGGCTTTGTAGCCCTACATTTAGGGGTGGGGGAGGGGGTTCAAATTAAGGGGCAAACAAAATATTTTGAAACAGCTAATGTGATAGTCGATTATGGGGTAAGAAGACATGCTGAACACGATGGTGAAAACCATTTTGTAATCGGACAAGCAGTTCGCCCGGAATCCGGCCAAAACCGGAAAGTTTGTTAAAAGTAAAAGTTTTATTTCAAGTTGACTAGATGTTTGATTTAGAGGTAGGAAGACATGCTGAAGACGATGGTGAAAACCATCTTCTCGACGGACAAGTAGTTCGCCCGGAATCCGGCTCAAACCGGAAAGTTTGTTAAAATTAAAAGTTTTATTTGGAGTTGATCAGATGTCCGGTTTAGGGCAAGAAGACATGCTGAACTTTTATGTGAAAACAATTTTCTTCCCCGACATGTAGTTCGCCCGGAATCCGGCCAAAACCGGAAAATTGTTAGAAGTTAAAGTTTTATTTCTAGCTGATTAGATAACCGATTTAGGGGTAAGAAGAGACGCTGAATCCGTGTGTGACAATCATATTTTACCCGGACATATAGTTCGACCGGAATCCGGCTGGAGTCGGAAAATTTGTTATAAGTCAAATTTTTATTCGAAGTTGATTAGATGTTCATTATTGGGGAAAGAAGATACCCTGAGTTCGTTTTTGAGCTTTCTTTTTTCGCCGGACAAGTAGTTCTAGAGTTCGGCCGAAACCGGGAAATTGGCAGAAGTGGCAGGAAGATTTCGTCAAAACAGATATGACTTATAGGGGTATATTTGTAGTTGATTAGATGTATTAAGTATCGTTCCTAAATATTACAATTAAATTATTTATCTCTCTACATTATATATTAGATTTTTGGGATCCCATCGACACCTTTGGTCTTGTTCACAAGAGGGTAGTTTTATTTATTTATTTGGTAGATAGCAGGTCATTTTATACTGGTCAGATAAATAGGGTACGTAGTTTTTGTTATAGTAAAATTTTTAACAAGCACTGCATGTTCGAATTTTTGTTCTCCACAGTCCTTGTATAATGAATTTGTATTTGTTCTCTTTACTCCGCTACCACTTTATGTATTTGGCGGGTTACAAAAATATATATATAATATATTACCAATTCCTCATCTTGGTCCCTGTGCCTGCAGAAATCACACAGGAAAAGGCGCCTCATCAGGTCTTATGCTGTTGCAATGTCGTCTCTCATTGAAGCTGTATGATTGCGGGGTTGCTGTGAAGGTAGTAAAATTTAAGACATTCTTGTCTCTCCTTCTGAAGCAACCATGTTTGAATCTCCTGTGGTGCACAAAAGTGTAATCCCAATGGGATAATCACTTGGAGCGAATTTTTCACAGTACCAGTGTCTTCCATGGGGATCTCATCCTCTTTTGTAGCTAGAAGCTGAAGAAGGATAGGAACTGGTAATATATGGGATTTTGTTAATGTATTCTATTCTGTTCTGTGAATTGTTGTGTGTGAATTCGATCAAGTTTATTGGCTTAAAAGACCTGTCTTACCTATAACGATAACGCAACTTACTTCCATAATCACTCCCTAAATTTCTAAACCCGAGACCCCAATTTTGTACGGTACATTCTAACCCCTCTAACAGAACCAAGCTGATTTTTCACTTGGTGTGTTTTGCTACCTTCGCTGTGTATCACGCTGCCGACGGTTGTCTCCGAGAAGTTTTTCCATCAGAAAAATCGGTTATGTAAATTGTTTCCCTGTTATCGCTATAAGTCAACGGGTCTCGGAAATGGCTTACAGCCCAAACCGTGGATTATTTGTTGAAAGCACAGCCTAGTTTTAAAGTAGTCAAGTATTTTAAAATACTGTAAGTTGAAGAGTAAATAGTGCGAGGGGTCCTTTAAAGAAGTTGATTGATATGAGGTATAGGTAAGAAACCATTACCAGTCTATAGGAATCATTATTGTGAACAAAACTGTACCGTTTCTTTCTTTAGAATCCTAAGCTCAGCTAATATCCTTCGCAAATAACAGAGAATCACATTCACCCCCGTTGGAGCAAAAAGTCGGTCTGCGAAAATGCTTCCGAATTAACTCCTTTAATCTTTCACTTTTACATAGGTCCCCTCATGTCGCTTCTGTTCAGGGGTCTTTTCAAGAACCTAACCAAAGAAGTTCGAATGTACGCCCAAAAGTTTATTGACAAGGGGAAAGATTTCAACTTGGATTTGGCCATCAAACCGAAAATCATCACCGACGGTCTGAAGTATTCACTTGCTACCGGCAACTGGGGTGACCAGAAAAAAGCCCATCAGGCGCGAGCTGGTGTGTCGCAGGTATTTATATTCTTTTTTCTATTATAAATACCGAAAATCGGTGAACTTTTTTTTAATAATGTACTTTATTCCCTTAATAGCTAGCATTGTACATGCTAGCATTGGATCGTCATTTACACAAATTACACATGACACAATTATAAATAACATTTCATCTATACTTACAACTTAACTGGAATTAAAATCTCGGTGAAATAGGATACAAAAGATTTCAGATAACGATCAGTCGAGTTAATGGGGGGTCCTACTAGTATCTGGGAAGCAGCGTCCTTCTGTCTTTGTCTCGTATTGGGTCTGCTACTTGCTAAGGTCGTCAAATCAGGTAAAATGGCACGATGCGCATGTGATGCCAGACATTTGCTCCCAAACTCTGTTGTCAGCTGATGCCTTCTTTCAGCAAGGGTTGGCGTACTTGCGTTTGCTTGCTGTAGATTTTAGTTGCAGTTTTATTTGAGGACAGCTGCACACCGTAAACAGTAACAGCTGTCACGTTGAAGCTGACCTAATATCAGTTCAGCGCTCCAAGCGGATTAGTCTCAGTTTTTCCACTCTCACCTCATTATCAGCATCCATCAAACAGAGGTAATACAATTGTTAATGAAGAGAAAAGAAGTTTTCACTTTTAAATTATACGATAGGGCCAAATTTTCGTACCGCCAGGGAGGCTCGTAACTTCTTTTCTGGCGAAGGACAAAATCAGAACGTCAAAAGTCAAACCTCGATGATGGTGAAGATCTTGGTACCTAATCGGAACTTTACCGCATCGTGGCCTTGAAGTGAAGTAGTGAGAATTGATCTACTCCAGTTCTGAAGTTATTATTGTGCTAAAGTTTGATCGTTGAAGTCAGTTATATGTATTCAAAATTGTTTTATTGATAGAATTTTCAGAGAAAATACCCTCATTTTTCTCTGTTTTGACGATTTTTCAGCTAAATCTTGGAACTCGTGTTTATTTTCAGTCGACATTTTAAGTTTTTTTTTTTTTGCCATCTTTACGAGTCGTCGAATAATTGGTTACTTCGGCTATTTTAATAATTTCCCCTTCTTTTTCTACAGAAAATATAGATAAAACAGTAATTTGTAATGATCCCCCCCCCTCCCCCCCCCCAATATAGGCTACTGCTGTCACCAATCTGGCCTTATACATTTGCTCACGGTTCTCTACTTTTAGGTGTTGAACAGGCTTACTTTCGCATCAACACTTTCCCATTTGCGTCGCGTCAACTCGCCGATCGGTCGCGACGGTAAGCTGGCCAAGCCTCGTCAGCTCCACAACACCCTCTGGGGTATGGTCTGTCCCGCTGAAACACCCGAAGGTGCTGCTGTCGGTCTGGTCAAGAACCTGGCCCTCATGGCCTACATCTCAGTTGGTTCTCAGCCTTCTCCCATTCTTGAGTTCTTGGAAGAGTGGTCCATGGAAAATTTGGAAGAGATCGCACCCTCGGCAATTGCGGAGTAAGTAGAAATAGTGATAGGGATGATGGCTCATTTTCACACCCGACATGTCTATAGACATAAAAGGTGTAAAGATTGGTCGGCGGCCTGAGTTCCTAGCTGGACGGCCCGTACACTGTAAAAAAAAATCTTGCAGTATGTGCTACTGGGATTACTCTTGTCTTAATTGAGATAAGATTATTCCTAATTCGGAATAATTTTATCTCAAAAGAGATAAGCTTAATCCCAGTAGCAAATACTGCATCCTAATTCGGAGAAACTTTTTACAGTGTAGTCTAAATGTGTAAATATATATTGCGTACGGAGATAAGTGAAGCCAAGGGATATCTGGTCTAGCCTGAAGAGATATTAGTTGCGTTTTTGCAGATACCATGGTATCTGTCACCACGGTAACTGGACCTGAAATTACTCGTTTTTGCAGTTACCGTGATATGTGATACTACTGTTGCTATTCAAAAACGAAAATTGCCGGATTTGCGCTTTTAGAAATCACCCCAAAAGAAATACTGATCTAATCGGGTCTTTTTGGTTTGTATGTTAACACTATTTTTTTGGCCATGGCCTTCGGGCTTTCGTGTAAACATATTCTATTCTATTCAGTTCAGTTCAATTTCAATTCAATTCAGTTTAGACAATTGCCGAAATTGCGCTTTTTGAAGTCATCCGAAAAGAAAACTGATATTCAGTCGCATCACTAAGTGCGAAACTTTTTTCCCACCAATTTGACCAAAATTGATGAAAGTGAGCGGGCCATGGTATCTGAATATCGGATATCACGATAACTTGCCAGATACCACGATAACTGCAAAAACGCCTTTTGACTGTGGTATCAGATACCGCGATAACTGCAAACACGACTTTAGACCGTGGTATCAGAAACCATGGTATCTGCAAAAACGCAACTCTTATCATCATGCGTAACATGTCAACTAATCAAGCATCTGTAAGTAAAAATCATAATTTGGTCAAGTTAACGTCAAACTGAAAACTAGATAATATCAACAGTTATCAAGAATTAAAACGATAATATATATAAAACGATAATATCAACAGTTATCAACAGTTAAAACGAACAACAGTTCAGAGAATCAATCAATCGATCAATTTATTTAATTTGTGATATTATCCATCACATATCAAATTACACTAATACAAGACTATTCTTTACTAAATATATACAATCAATTCATCCATTCGGTGGCTCGGGGCAATAGCACAGTCGACGGAAAAGGCGGTAGAAATGGCTGGAACGGCATTCCGGATTCTCACGAATTGCCTTTAAAAGTGGATATTTGGAAACTTCTAACCTTGCAACGAAACTAACTAGCGCTTTCTGTCTCAGATAACATCAAAAGATTCAGTATCATTTTCTAAAAACATTTGATTAGCGAAATAACGTCGATTATATGAAAGGAGATGACGGAATGCATTGTTAAAACAAACTTTTAGTTTACGCATCGTCGTCTCAAGATAGTTATCAAAAAGTGGGAAACAGTATAGTTGCGTGCATAAGTCTTAAATAAAAGAATTCTCACCGACACAGTACAAAATTTGAAATTACGAATTAAGTGGTTCGCACGCGCGCAAAGACTCCGAAACTGACTCGAAATTGTTGAATTGTCATACACGTCATCGTCTAATGAATAACCTATGTTCTTCACTTTGTTTCGTTTCTTCAAAGCAAAATCACCAAGTCGAATAGCCGGTAAAATCAGAGATTTAAAATGTTTCGGGAATGAATAGAGCATGTTTGTTTAGGACGTCCATCTATCCTGTTTCTTATCTTACTCTTTAATCCGGAAAAAGAAATTCCATATTGACTAGCCTAATACAAGAATACAAACAAAAACAATAACAGTAACAGAACGAATATCACCTATCCCCCTGCAGGGAAACCAAAAAGATCGGACTTTATCTTATCCCGTATGGGTAATGATAACTGCATAAAAGGGGTACTCACTCCCTTAATAAGACTATTTTCGCAATAATTATTTACAACCCGGAGTCTAATGGATCCCCGGCTCCTCCGAATTACCTCCGTAAAATCAGGCAATGTAGCATCAGAAAACATTTCCGTAGCGCTACACCAAGATAGCAAAGAATGTAGGAGACGGAACGAATTGTTGTAGCACACATCCTGTTTAGTGACCGTTGGTTTTTGTCCCTAGTGCCACGAAGATCTTCGTCAATGGTTGTTGGGTAGGTATTCACAGGGACCCGGAACAGCTCATGACGACACTGCGGAAGCTCAGACGTCAGATGGACATTATCGTGTCAGAAGTTTCAATGGTGAGGGATATCCAGGATAGGGAAATCCGGATCTACACAGACGCCGGCCGGATTTGTCGGCCGTTGCTGATCATTGAAAATCAGCGTCTTCTTTTGAAGAGGAGTCATATTCAGCAGCTCAAGGATAGAGAGTACACCAACTTCGTGTGAGTATGATTTCTCACTTAAGGTATGGGAAAATTCATTTATTTATTTGTCTCAGAACTGAGGAGTGCAAAGTATAATGTGTAAAACAGAATTATGTCTAAACCATCTGGTCCATTCAGTGACATATAAATACTATAAAAAATGCACACAATTTTGGAGCCTGGAAAAATATAATATATAATTATTTAGAGGCGAAAGCCTTTTCTCTTGCTTTGTAGTATTATTATTATTATTATTATATCAACGGTTAAAGTGTATTCAGAGCGTCCATGAGCGGCAAGGGATTGTTCTTTGGTAAATTTGAATTATCGATGTGGTTTTTCTCTCTGTGTTTTGTTTTCTGTTTTCCCTTTTTGTGCCATCTTTTTCTGTGTTTCTTTACTTTTGTAAACTCCATCATTTTTTTTTTTTGGGGGGGGGGGGGCTGAAGGAAACATGAAGGAAACATTACGTTACTACATTTAATTTATTCTGAGTTTTAACCCGCTTTCACATTGACTCGTAGAGCCTTTCACACTAATGGTGGGTTTACACACTGCGTAAAATCCGAGCGTATTTTGGAATCCGAGCGTATTTTACGCACGTATCTGAGCTTGACAAGATTTCTAGCAATACAGACGTATTTAGAAACAAACCGGACCGATTTCTCAAATACGTCCGTACTGCTAGAGATCTTTTTAAGCCCAAATATGTGCATAGAATACGCTCGGATTTCAAATACGCTCGGATTTTACGCAGTGTGTAAATGGACCATAAGTTACACAACCTCTGCGTCACGGTTGCAGCCACGCAACGCAGAGAACGAAGAACCAAGCTCTGTTCTTGCATTGCGTCAACGCGTTACCCATCAGATTCAGTGAAAAATGGAAGTTTTTGAAGAGAAACTAGAGAATAACGTACTAATGATGAAGAAAAACCTACAAACGATGATTAAAAACTTACTAATTGATGAGAGAAATGAAAGTTTGGCAGAAGAAACCGAAAAAGGAAAACGCAAATACGCATCCAGAGTGAATGTTCTCGCTCAGGTGCGAAAGATACTCTACGCAACCTGTACGCAGCGCAAGATAAAGGCATACGCGACGCATCGCAACGACGCGTCAATGTGAAAGCGGCTTTAGTCTTCGGTGGTTTAGTCGCGAGTCAAAACTTTGTCAGTTTTGCAACTGAGAAGGCCCCAGAATCCTCATTAGTATTTTTTATATTTTTCGATAATAAATACAAACGATATAAGATTCTGGAATATAATGATATTTGTTTCTAGTTGGAACGATCTGGTTGGCAGCGGCGTTGTAGAGTACGTGGATACCTTGGAGGAAGATACAGCGATGATTGCCATGGCACCAGATGACGTACGACAGGACAATGAGGGATACTGCTCCACTTATACGCATTGTGAAATTCACCCTGCTATGATTCTCGGAGTCTGTGCCTCGATCATCCCCTTCCCCGATCACAACCAGTCGCCTCGTAATACATACCAGGTTGGTTTTCAGTGCCTTGTATTTTTCTCTTTTTAAGGAAGAGAAAACTTGACTCAAACTTGACTCGGGGAGCTAGCTGACATATCAAGAATATACCCTGAGTCGATATTGAGAGTAAGAAAAATTCTAGTTATGACCATTGCAGTTTTCGGGCAGTTTCCGAGAATTCGACTTTTGAGTTAGTAGATATTCAATTCAATTCAATTCAAATAATTTATTTCCTCCAGAAATCGGAGAGTAAAAACCATAGTAAACACCTACATAACTGGCCAAAAATATAAAACGATAACTATGACATAACAAGGCCGTATCGCATAAAACAAATCAACACGCAAATATCAAACAAAATAAAAAAAATAAAATAAAAAAAAAGCAAAAGGTTTGTGTGCCGGGAGTAGGAATCGAACGCAGGACCTCTTGACTACTATCCCGATCTGTTAGTCAACACGGCCAAAGACGAACTTTTACAGTGCATAAGTGCATAATTACAGTGCATAAGGGGCAAGGGCCTGCCAGCTAGATTCGGGAACACTAAGGAGGGGGTTTGAGATAACAAAGAAGGGGGGTCCTGTCGACAATAAGTCCCTGTATCTTTATCTAAGCCCCCCAGATCGGTTTGATGGCCGAAAGTTGCGTAGTCAAGTTTTCTGTGCCTTTAACAAGCTGCTTACGCCTGGATCCTCCATTCACGACTAGCCTTAAAGTTTAACTGAAAAGTGATGATTCTGGGAGTCTGTGCCTCTATCATCCCCTGCCCAGATCACAACCAGTCCCCTCGTAATACATACCAGGTGGGTTTCCAGTATTTTGTATTTTTCTCTTTTAACAAGCTGCTTACACCTAGATCCTCCATTCACGACTAGCCTTAAAGTTTAACTGAAAAGAGATGATTCTGAGAGTCTGTGCCTCTATCATCCCCTGCCCGGATCACAACCAGTCCCCTCGTAAAACATACCAGGTTGGTTTCTAGTGTTGGAACGGTCAGCGTAGTAGCTAGTAATAGTTACTATTGTTAGAAGAGTGGAACACGCTCAAGATGTTGCTCCAAGGAATGCATGTGCTGATGGTTATTACTAATGCTTTGAGAATCGGCTCTGCAGGGAGGGAGGGAGCTAAGCATTGTCTGTTAATCAAGGCTTTGAGTAAGTAAATATTCTTTGAGCCCAAGCTGACTTTGAAACATTTATGCAAACAATGTTTACAACGGGTACGTCAGCTACGATTCTTCATCAGCGATATTTCGGCCCTTTTTGGCAAGGGTCCTCGTCAGGCTGATTTATTACAGGTTTGTTTCCTTCCCCGAAGTTGAACCAGAGGATTGACAGCCTGACGAGGACCCTTGCCAAAAGGGCCGAAATATCGCTGATGAAGAATCGTAGCTGACGTACCCGTTGTAAACATTGTTTGAATAAAAAAACTTTGAGTAAGGACTGGATAATGCGGAAACCACTAGCATAAGTACTCTTTCGGCCAAGCTGACTGCGAGTCATGATTGGTGGTTCTTAATGGGTAAGTCAGCTGAGATTTACTTTAGCGATATTTGGCCCTTCGCGGCAATGCACCTCGTCAGGACGTCGTTAGACGAAACACGCTCGAGGTCTCTTGCCAAGAAGGGCCGAACGAATCTCAGCTGTTATCTCAGTATTTTTTCCTTTTATTTGTCTATACTGCACTATTTTCCTCTTTTTAAGTGCGTAAATAAAATTTCATCATCATCATCATTATCCTTACAGGAATATCCGTTTGGCGCCTTCAACCAGAAGACATTACTAATCGATAGGAGTGTTTATTGTTATCATAACACTTGCTTTCTGCAAAATCCCATCAATACTTACAGATAACAGAAACCTGCGTAAATCCTTAAGCGCCTTCGCCTGCTCATTAATTATTCAGTGTGTTCGATATTGTTGAGCTAGCTTGCAGGGCTTATCTTTTGTTCTTGTAAACGTGGCAAATTCTCAGTAGAAATTTTACGAAAATCTCAGCACAAATTCTTGAAAGAAATAAACTTTGCGAAATAATTTTTTTTTTTTTTTTTTTACTCATACCCCAGCTACATCAGTCCAATACACTAAGCCCTTTTATTGATAACCATGGCTCAAATGCTGGGGCATGCTGACAAGGGTGAGCATGGTACTTATACGTGTGTGTTTGTGTACCCCTTATTCCCCAGAGGGTATACAACAGTTTCAATATCAAAATGAAATCCTGACTTGTTTCGTTACCAAGGTATTGTTGGTACGGGGTACCAAGGTACAGGTACTCCTCTGGGAAATAAGGAGTTCACATACATGTGAGCACTAAGCTTATCCCTGCCAGCCAGAGGCGTTACTAGCCAAAATGTTTGGGGGGAGGGGGGGGGGAGGCAAATTATTTACTGACTGGCTGGTCATTTTTACCGACTGGTTTTGCAGATAAAAACGACTATTATTGAGAAAAAACGACTGTGTTGACGAAAAATCTGCTGATTTTAAGAAAAACTACTATTTTTAAAAAAAATTGACTATTTTACAAGAAACCGACTGTTTTTTTTAAAAAATCGACTGCTTCCAAGAAAAATTGACTGTTTTTACGAAAAATCGCGGCCCTTCGCGCCGACTCGGCTTTTTTTTACCGACTGGCCGACAACATTCGGGGGGGGGGGGGGGGGGGCGTTCCCCCCCCCCCCCCAGTCGTAACGCCCCTGCTGCTAGCATGCCTCAGCGTTTGAATATAGTTATAAAAAAAGGCTTCGTTTACTAGAGAGCTATTTATCTTCGGAGTTTCTGCTAGGGGCTAATCTCACAGCTTTCAGTCCTGTACTTCAGAACTGCACCACGATATCATCTCACGGTCGTACCGAGTCCTCGTGTAAACTAGCGACTTGAATTTGGATCATCTAAGCACTACAGATCCGAGAGTGCTTCCGAAGTGCTTCCATCACCGAAATTGGTGGATGGTCGGTCGAGGTGGTAGGGAGGGAGTAGGGGTGTTGGGAGGTATATGTTTATTTTGGAGGTGATAATGTGAGTTTTTTTTTTTTTTTTCTTATTAGTTATTTATTATTATGTTGTTTGTTGGTGTGTTTAGAAAATGCTTACATTTTACTAGTGCACGCCAGCAAAAACGTAGGTTTTTCCATTAGTGCAGTAGATGTAAATAGTAAAGAGTTGAATTGTGTTTATTCATAGTTAGTTTCAGTTTAGTTTATTCATAAACAATAAAAACACCATTACCTCTTTGTGGCCCCACCGTAAGGCCTAACATAAGGCCTGGCGATGGGCGGGGCTTATTCCTTATTCATATAGTCTTAAGGGAAACAAACCAAACAAATCAAAAAAAGAAAAAGAAGGAGAGAAAAAAAGAAGAAGAAGAAAATAAGAATGAAGGCATAACAAACTGACAAGAAAATCCACTAACGAACGATCTTCCATCAACAAAGCGCCCTTGTATCGCATCAGGTAAAAATAAGTATCAAGTAAAATAAGTATCAAGAAAGTAATCGCAAAGTTTTTTGTTTTGTAATCCTTTCCTTCCTTTCAGAGTGCTATGGGCAAGCAAGCTATGGGAGTTTACATCACGAACTTCCACGTCCGGATGGACACCCTAGCCCACGTGCTGTGCTATCCCCAGAAGCCGCTTGTTACCACTCGCTCCATGGAGTATCTCCGATTCAGAGAATTGCCAGCCGGAATTAATTCAATTGTAGCCATTTTCTGCTACACTGGATACAACCAGGAAGATTCTGTGCTGATGAACGCATCGGCAGTTGAGAGAGGGTTTTTCAGGTAAGGAGAGCACTTGAGGCCCCACACTGTAGGCCGTGGGCGCCACACTGAGGCGCCGAGAACTTGTAGCGAATGGCCCATGATATGCTGTTCGTACCTCCAACTCCCCCCAGTGTCATGGGATCCGGTCCAGATTCAAAGTGGGACGTCTGAGAGACGAGGTCATCCTAAATGTCAACTTTCATCAAGATCCGATCACCCGTTCGCAAGTTAAAAATACCTAAGTTTTTGGCTTCCCCCTCCCTCCACTCCCCCCCCCCCCGATGGTCGGATCGGGGAAGTGACTATTTCCTATTTCATCTAGTCAGGTCCCTGACATGCCTGCCAATTTTCGTCGTCCTAGCACACCAGGAAGCACCGAACTCGCGGGATCACTAGAAATCCGGATTCCCGCCCAACTCCCCCAAAATGAGCGGATCCGTTCCGGTTATGTCAGTCAGGTGTCTTGGACTTGCGCTTGTTCTTCCCACCAATGTCACCGGATCCGGTCTGGTTCACAAAAAATCAACGAAGAAACCTGCGAAATTGGGGTTTGTAAAGGCCAACGAATATACTGGAATAAAAAGCGAATATTTCGGGAGGACAGCCGAGACAGAATTCTTCATCGCAGACAGAAACTTTCGAGGAAGAATGCCAAAACGAGGATGAAGATCAACAACAAGAAAAACGAAACAAAGAAGAAACCAAACAATAAACCGAAAATTAAAGCCAAAATTGGAATAATTGAAAGCCTAAAATAAAGACAGCGAGCCACTCAGCAATACCTGCGAATAACAATTAGGGCTGTTCTCGCTCGGTACTAGCAAGTGATTCATTTTCGTTGGTTTCTTCGTTGATTTTTTGTGATATGTCAGGCCAATGTGGTTTATGAAATCTGTTTGTATTTATTCAATTTGGTCTTACACTAGGACGATTTCTCAGTGATGTTGTTCCCGGCTTACAAGTTTCATGCGTTTCGGCTAGATGACGCGTATATACGACAAGAAAACAAAGAATTTTCGTGCACCTTAGCTATTAGTCAGGGCGCCAGATATAAATTCTGAGGACGGATCCTGGGGTAATCAACCTCGCTAAAAAAGAATATCGTAGGACACATTTCCGCCGTTGGGGCGTTTCCGAGATATAGACTAAAAACACCAGATTAGCCCATACTTTCCTACAATGATTCCAGATGGGAAGAACAAGCACAAGTCCTAGATATGTCATTGACATAATAGGACCGTGTTCGGGCACTGTGGGAGAATTGGGGGGGGGGGGGGGAATGAAACTTGGTGGGCGCGTCAGCGACCGAAACATATTGACTTTTGAATAGTCGTTTCCACGACCCGACCATCGTGGGAAGAGTGGAGGGATGGGGAATCCGGAATCTAGTCAGCTTCTGAATGGGTGATTGGAATTGAATGAAGCTTGGGAAGTGGAAAGGGCAGGGAAAGGGCTATCGTCTCAGATGTTCCATGTCAAATCCGGGTCGGTTTCAATACTTGTGGGTGGAGGGGGAGGGGGGCACCGGAAAACTTTTGAAACGCTTAGAGCTAAGTCGAGTGATTGGGATGGAACTTGGCGGTGAGAACAGGCATTTGGCCTGATTGACGGAGCCAGATCTTATCGGAGCTCTGTGGGGGAAGTTGGAGGGGGTTTCCCGGAATTCCGGTGATCGCCAGTTAGATGTTCTAAGGACGATGAAACTTTGCAGACATATTAGTGACCTAAGGAAGCGCCCTAGGAAAATTTGTGTTCTGGGACCCGAACATCATTTTAGGGAGTTGAGGGAAGGGAATCCGAAAATCACTGACTTCCGTAATTTGCGAATGGGTGGTCCGATTCGAGTGAAACTTTATGGGTGATAAGAGCTGAGGACCTAGACAAGCAAAACATGCGTCCGAACCGCATGCAGCCACGATCGGGGGAGCTCTGGGGCTCTTTCTGACATGCACAAAATCCGAACCTATGTACAGAATGGGATGCAAGTTGGACAGTACCTAGCTTATGCGGCCTTGATTTGTTATTTGCCGGCCAGTTATCCGGCCAAGGTAGGGGGGGGGGGGGGGTGAGCAGGAACCGGAAATTTGCTGATAGGAGAAGAGGAGATGTAAGAGATGCGAAGTTTGTGTTTCCGAGTCGTGTTCAGCCACAGTAGGGGAGTTGGGATGGGAGCCCCGGTGATGATGTTGCTCGCATAGAGGTTAAACAAGTTGAACGATTTGAACGAAGCTTGGAATAAAAGAGAAGTTATATGCCCTAGCTAGATGACCTATTTTAGTGTTCAAATCGGATCCGACAACGGGGGGGGGGGGGGGGAGAGTCACCGGAGGTTCAAAAAAATGCTCAGTTTCGAGTGAAAATTGATAGGTGTTACGAGAAAATGCTTCAGATGATCGATTTAGGAGTCGAACCAGATTCGGCCGCTTGCGGGGAGTTAGAGGGGGCACCGGAAATCGTGTGGCGCGTCTAGGGACCAAATGAGTGGATCTATTGGGTTGAAACTTGGGAAGGTAGAAAGGTCATTTGCCCTAAGATGATCCCAGAAATGTTCAGACTTGAGTGAAACTAGATATCCTATTTCTAGTCCAAACCGCATGTTTGGATGGCGGGGTATTATGCGACGTTCTCATCAACTTTCTTTACCTTTTACCTCGTAACATGTGCCATATGAACTCGTAGCTCTTGTTGTAGGTAGGATTCACTAGAAGATTTTTTTTTTGTATCTTGTTTTGTATGCGAGGTCCTTCGGGCTTTAAAGGACCCCTCTTGCTTATTCTGCCTTTTATAATATACTTAGCTCCCATATGGAAATATAAGCTTTTAAAATCCCCACCTTTCTTCATTGTTTCGTTTCGTAACTACGAATTTTTAACACTTTTTCGGCCTTGCCGTGTTTGCCCGTCACCCAACGAAAAGTTTGCCGGAATCTTCATTGTTTGCTGACAATTTTTTCACACATGAGGATGTGATAATCTTCTGTTTATTACTTCTTTTATTTGATAAGTTTTGCCACTTTTTAACCAAAGCACGTTCAGTTTTCAAATCTTTTGCGCCCAGCCGCCGCGTCGGAGAGCAGGAAGGCTGGAGATAACCGACAAGCGCTAACAAGAGATTCGCTAGTTTCAGGTGGAAAGTAATGGCATTTTCGAAAATCTTTTCTGATCCATTTTATAGGTAAAAGATCATTTCTAGTAAGAGTTGTGCTTTAAGCAATATATATCATATTATATCATGGCATCCAAGATACACGTGTTCGACTCGGGTCAAACTGGCTTGCCAGAACGTGAGTCAGCCATTTTCTCAAAATTTACATGCACGCCTCAAAGAGGAAAAAGGAAAGTCTCCAGGCTTCGGCGCTTAAAGAACTTGAGTCCCTGCTTTCAAGCTCAGGTTTCTAAAAACCAGGTGACGAAACTATCTACAACGCCTGGGAGGAGACAAACGACGAAGCTTCGGAAGTAACCAGCTTTCTTTTACTTGCACCTACAGCGGGGTTGTGATCTCACCATACGTCTCTATGTATGCAGCGTCCGGCAAACCAGTGCGCAACTTTCCGGTCGAATTCTAGGTTTCTTACGGAAAACTATTCCGAAACTTTTCCTGATCCCCCCCCCCCCAAAAAAAAAAAATCTCTCCTCTACACTAGATTCGATGTTGTAAGGACCAAAGCCCATCCTGGAATCTAACGTTCCATCTAAGAGTCATACATTATTATAGCTGTTATAAAACATATAAAACGACGTGTAAACAGTATCTTATTCTTCTTTTTTTTACCTGGCAGTCTAAATATTCTTTGTTTTTTTGGCCCAAACAGTCTAAATATTCTTTCAGCCATGCGTGCGAATCATAAGTGACAGTGCTAAACGGATACGTCAGCTGAATTTTGTTAGAGCAATATTTCAGCCCTTCAGGCTCATCTTCGCGAGAGAGTAAGCCCCCCCTCGGTTCAATGCTCCCCCCCCCCAGAAACTGCCTCTCGTTTCTGAAATCACGGTAATAAACTTAAAAAAAGGACAAGATGGAAACAGTTTCGTTGGGACTGCCGCTTATCCATAACCTTAAATCAGAGCTTGAATGGTAAAAATGGCTTTCCATTCTGCTGACCACTCCTCGTGATTGCTGAAGGCCACTTCATTCGTTCATAATCGGATGACATTCGAGCTTCCGAGTTACATTGATTTGCCGAGCGACGTATGAAAGCGTTCGTCGACCCCGCAGCTGTGGTTTCTTCATTGAGGTCATTCCGGAGGTTTGAGTTCTAAGGTCCCAATATTTTATCTTTTGCCACTTGCTGTGGCGTATTGCTGTGACGCCATTTGAGGAAATAGCTCCCTCGAGCCTTATTGCTCTCGCAATATCAATCTTGTTGCGTCTTTCATTGGTGAGAAAGGCTTTGAGAAAAACAGAAAGAGGGGATTAGAAATGCTAGAAGGAAAGGAGGAGAAGGCAGCTGCTTTTCCTGATTGCTTGTTTTGTGCACGAGTCTTATCCGTCTTGATTTTCTGAGCCTCGATTGGATGAAAGGGCAGACAGAATATATCACAAAGGAGACATGCGGGTGGTTTGAAATGAATGAGTTTCGGGATTGACGGGATTCCGTAGCTGTAGATTAACGAGACCAGACCATGAATGAATGAATGAATTTATTGCACAAAAAAACCCTTAGGGTCATGGCAACAAAACAAAAAGGAAACACAGCAAACTACAAAAATCGCTCTCTATGGGACAAACCAACTCGGAGGAATCTAGCCACCTTACGGATATCCCCCATATTTGTGCTTCCCATTTTTTCTAGTAGCCACTCCTCCCTAGTAATTCCCACCCCAAATAATTCGACCCTTAAATCATTCAATCCTTCACATTCACACATAAAGTGGAACACATCCTCATCCATCTTTCCACACATCGGGCAAAAGTAAGGGCCATTCTTTAATCTATTTTTTCCTATAAACCTTCTTTTCTCTCCAATAGCTAATCCTCCCCCCCCCTTAAACTCACCATCCACTTTAAATCTACTCCCGACAACCCAGCTTTAAAAGTAAACGTAAACTACGCGTCCTTTGCTGCCGTCCAACATTATGTTGTTAGTCAATCAACAATCCCGAGCCTCTACAACCGAAGAATAGAACTGATACTAAACTTTTGGAAAAAAAACTGTTGGCAGATGAGAACAACCGATCATTGCTCCCCCCTGATCCTCCGAAAAATAGCAGGACAAGACATCAAAACAAACCAGTGCCTGTCAGAGGACGAACTTCAAGGTTCATGAACTCGTTGGTGCCCTTCTTTACAGAGATTTTTAACAAAGTGAATAATTAGTGTAACATATTTATTTTATTACTGTGTGACCAGCGTAATTTAGCATCTTCTGGCGAAGAAAGCTATGAAGTTGGTTTGTCAATAAACGATTTGATGAAACGATCTATTCTAAAACGCAGCCGGACGCAGACGATAATTGCACAAATAGAATGAATATAAAATATGTGGATGCATAAAAGAACAAATATAAATATATATACGTACAATCATAGTTTTTTTTTCCGAAGTCATGCACGACGTGCGTATAATAATTAGTAACTAAAATTACTTAAATATCTTTAATAATTGAACTACTGACATTTCCACTGGTGTTCTATCGTCTTATGTTTACGAATCTAAAAAAAAACTTAAATTCAAGCTATCATTTACACAGAACTTGCTTCCAGCAACAAATCACGACTACCGGCTTTGTAACGTCTTACGGAAGAGGGAATGAGCTCTTCTCGTACCGTTTATGCCGTTCTATTGCTTGTTTTGATGGCAAGTGATATTATCAGAATAATAATACTGATGCTCAGAACAAACTTTCTCTCCTGAGCATTCTTAGGAACTTATTACGATTGTGTGGTAGCAATTTGTTGGTAACCGCTTATTTTTGCCACCAAGTCTCTTCGGGTCGTCTTCCCTAAGGAGGAATTACATGCTAAACATAAAATATGTCGAATTAAACTACAGGATATCCGTCGAGAAAGAGGGAGCGGCGCTGACCCTCCACCTTTCCTCCAATTGTAGGCTGGAATTCCAACTAGGCTGTGTATTTGAACCGATGAGGAATTTGCCCCTACTTGGGAAATTCTGATCCGAAGCCCTTAGGCTGACTAAAGGAGGGTTTGGGAAAGCAAAGTCGGAATCACTTTCCAATGGTTTTCGCGCTACTTCGGCAAGTTGCCGAACTTTCCAACCCGATTTTCGCGCTTCGGAAACCGAAGCAGCTCTCCCGGAAAGTGATTCCATGAGGATAGTGGAAAGCTCCGCGGAAAGTTGAATGTATCGGCGGGAATTTGAAAGGTGTGGGAAAAAAATAGTGCAAGTATCACTAATAAATCAAGAAAAATGGCAAGCGTTATTAGGGTGGCTTCGATGGAATGTAGGAGAATCAAAGAACCGTTAAGTGAACCATATTTATTAGAAATAGTTTGTAATTTAACATTTTCCCGGCGATGTCAGCTTTCCATGTGTTTTCGCGATCAGTCCAGCGGGAAAGTGGGAAGTTATTCCAGGAATCGCTTTCCCACTGTTTTCGCGATGCGCTTCGCTCGCCGGAAAGTGATTCCGAGATCTCGCAAAACCCTCCTTAAATCTTGGTAGCGTCGAGCGGTGGGGAAGTACTCAACTCTTCGAAGACGTATAGGGATCGTAGTCTTTCGTTTGGTGGTCCGATTTAACTTACTATATTAATCCTTCGGGTTACAAAATATCTAATTGGTTTGGTTTGTCTACACTCAAATTAGCAGCTCAATCTCGTCTCAATATCTTCTGCCTCAGAACCGCTCTCGAGCCGCCCTGCACTGTAAAAAGTTTCTCCGAGTAAGGATTAAAGTTAACTGCAGTATTTGCTACTGGGATTAATCTCATCTCTACTGGGATAAGACTAATCCGAATCTGAGATAATCTTATCTCAGTAGAGGCAGGATTAATCCCAGTAGCAAATACTGCAAGATTTTTTTTTACAGTGTGCTTCTCCGCTACCACAATTTCGTCGGTTTTGCACACATCTTTTACAGGGCGGAAACCTCAGCATCCTGGATACTTAACCAGATTCCAAATCCCCAAGGGGAAATGGGAATTCTTTTACGTATATTACATTTTCCGAACTACGAATAAACTCACTTCTGCTATCTTATC
Source organism: Branchinecta sandiegonensis (assembly GCA_030848855.1). Classification (NCBI taxonomy): domain Eukaryota; kingdom Metazoa; phylum Arthropoda; class Branchiopoda; order Anostraca; family Branchinectidae; genus Branchinecta; species Branchinecta sandiegonensis. The sequence goes on along the minus strand of JAUPMV010000004.1, from coordinate 2,180,663 downwards.
GATACTTAATTATTAATGACCGACCATATGTCAAATGTCTTACCTCTTTCATAAGACCATTAATGGTATTGAAAGAATCCAAAAACGCGCTCTCCATATTATCCATAAATGCCCAAAAGTACCCTACTCCCTTCTTCTAAGCACATACACAATTGATACACTGGAGAAACGGAGACTGAACCTATGCCTCGAGATCGGTAAAAAGCTTCTTTCGGACCCCATCTACAATGCGTTTCTCCCTCCCCCATACAACAATGTAAGGGAAAGGCAAGAGCGAGCAGTCTCTACGAAGGTCCCAACATTCCAACCAATAGCGGCCAATCACAGCCGTTACCAAAATAGTTTTATACCAAAGATTGTTGAAATTTTAAATAGCCTTAGAACCATTTGTACGTGCTTTTAAATGTTTATGTTATGACAGTTCTCACCAATTTTGGTTTTGTAACCGTGAAAGTGGGAGTGAACAAATTACTATTCTATTCTACTCACATATTTCTGAATCTGTTTATGTTGCAGATCCGTGTTCTTCCGATCGTACAAAGATTCTGAGATCAAGAAGATTGGCTACCAAGAGGAGACTTTTGAAAAGCCGACAAGGGATACGTGCCAGGTTGGTACTTCTTCTTTGAGTTCTTACGTTTGTTCTCTTGTCACGTCGCCATTGGCTGAGTGTAAGGCGTGGCACTTTAATTATGACGGGATTGGGACCCTGGTGTAAATCCAGGGGGGGGGGGGGTTCTTGCTTAAAATTTCTGGGTCATTGGACGTTAAAGGACCCCTCTCGCTCATTCTGCCTTTCATAATACACTTAGCTCCAATATGGAATTATAAGCTTCTCAAATCCCACCTTTCTCCATTTTTTCGTTTCGTAACTACGAATTTTAGCGCTTTTTCGGCCTTGCCGTGTTTTCCCGTCACCCAACGAAAAGTTCGCCGGAATCTTCAACGTCCGCTGAGAACTCCTTCACACATAAGGATGTGATAATCTTCTGTTTATTACTTCTTTTGTTTGCTTAGTTTTCCCACTTTTTAAACAAGGCACGTTCAGTTTTCAAATTTTCTGCGCCCAGCCGCCGCGTCGGAGTGCAGGAAGGCTGGATATAGTCGACGAGCGCTAACAAGAGAATCGCTAGTTTTGGGTGGAAAGTAATGGGATTTTCAATAACGTTTTTTCTGATTCACTTCATAGGGAAGAGATCCTTTCTAGTAAGAGTTGTGCTTTAAAGGACCTGTCGTATCTATAGTACTAATGCAATCACTCCAAATATTTGTAAACCCGGAGACTCCAATTTCGTACGGTACATTCTAACCCCTCTACCAAAACCACGCTGATTTTCTCACTTGCCGTGTTTTACTACCTTCGATGTTTATAACGCGTTCGACGGTTGTCTGCGAGGAGTTTTTCCATCAGAAAAACCGGTTATGTAAATAGTTTCCTGTTTTCGCTATAAGTCAACGGGTCTCGGAAGAGGCTTAAAACAGCCAAAATGGTGGGTTATTTGTTGAAAGCGCAGCCTAGTTATAAAGTATTCAAGTGTTTTAAAACACTGTAAGTTGAAGAGTAAATAGTGCAAAGGGTCCTTTAAGCAAGATAGTGAATTCCTTGCCGGAAGCCTTTGTAGCTTACTGCACTATCAGGTCGCACTTAATACTTGGATCAGTGGTTCTGGATCAGATATTGGTGCATATACCAGCAGAAAAGTGATGGTGTGGACCGTTTACGCTATTTGGTCCTCATGTCGGACAAACAATATTGTTTATTCCGTTTGTGAATTTCCTTTACAGGGAATGAGGCATGCCATTTATGACAAACTCGATGACGATGGAATCATCGCCCCTGGTCTCCGAGTTTCTGGTGACGATGTGGTCATTGGAAAGACTATCCTGCTGCCAGAGTCAGACGACGATGTAAGTGTTTCTTTGTTTTTCATCGGCAGTTTGGTGGGTTTTCTGTCGTCAAGAGGGATTATTTTCTGCAGCTGAATCTTTCCCAGAGACTTTCTCACCAGAAATTAGTAATCGAACTTTCCAAAGGCTCGCACAGAGTGTATTTTCGTTTTGCGAAAATTCTTCTTAGTTATCCACCTTGCACCAGAAATAGTTATTTGATGAGTAGATTCACCCTAATCTCTCCAACTGTTATTGATAAACGGCTTCACGATTTTTGTTCTTTAGTGTCAATGTTGTCTCACCCATGGTCAGCGCTATTCATTTAATCGTCTTTGTTGACATTTTTTGTACTTATTGTATTTATTTTGTTTGTTACTCCATCTTTAGGGCGCTTCGCCCCCCTTTTGTTTAGACGAGTTATAAATAAATTAAATGGAATTGAATTGAGTATATCATTAACGTTAGCATAAAAACGAAAATTTCCTATTTGTTGCGTCAAACACTTCAGTAATTTTGTTTCTAATCAACAAGTTGTAGTATACTAGCGTTCTAACGTTTTTGTCTAACGTTGATAGTAAGTAAGTAATTTCTTTATAACCCATCATTTTGAAAAAGCGGAGTAAATAAAAGAAAATAAATAAAACACATAAACACACAGAAAAAGACACTTAATTTTTCAAATCTTGCAGGATTTGCTATTGGGATTAATCTTGTCTCTTTTGAGATAAAATTATCCTTAATTCGGATCAATCTTACCCCAGTAGAGAAAAGATTAATCCCAGTAGCGAATACTGCAGTTGCGCTTGCGTAGAGTCAGCGTTGCGTCTGTCTTGCGTCGGACCTTTCACACCGTGAAGGCTTATGCGTTGAGTTTTCAGAAAATGGCTAGTTCTGATGAAGACTTAAAATGATGCCTGGACTGAACATGGAGCCTATAGGCAAATTCAGACAGTTTTTAGAATGTTTATAGGTAATTTTTTATTATTACTATTTGCTACTTTAAGGAGACAGCTCCAATTAAATGTAATGTGATACAAAGTAGGGTCAACTTACCAGTCATGCTCTTGCTAAACTTCTTGTTGATGATTTCACAAATTGATAGCCATGTATTATTGATGAAAGTCTTGTTGTGGTAGTCAGGGACCTTTTTATCATATAGTCCAGGTCTCTCTTGAACTAGTTTTTCTTTAAAAACTTCCATTTCATTGAAAAACAAATTGAAAAATCTTATGCGTCCGGATAGAGCTCAGTTCTATTCTTGCGTTGCGTCAACTTTTCAAGCGCAAGTTCCGTGTTGCGTCGTCGCAAGCGCAACGCAAGGCTTGCGTAGCTCAGTGTGAAAGGCAAACGCGTCAATGTGAAAGCAGCTTAATCCTTAGCCTACTCGGAAAAACTTGCAAATCCTGCAAGTATAAACGGAGTTGAGCGCGATTCGGCTGTCCTCAGGCAAAACCTAGTATCTACCAAAAAAGTCAAATTTTAGTTAGGAGTTGATCCCACCTAATGAGACCATGAGGAATCCAATGGTGCAAACAGAATTTGTCTCCGATGGTTAGTTTCGGAGATCTCACCTAGTATCTACAAAGGGCCTCAGCTTTGTTTTCGTGTTTTACCTAGGATGTACATACTACAAATTCCAAAACCTTGTATCTAATAACGTACGCTATACCAGCAGCCGAGAACCATTGTTGAGAACCAAAGTTTAAAAGTATAAAAAATCATGTGGCAAAAGAAGCAACTTAAGGTAAAAAGCTTTCGCGTTTTTCTCGGAAGTTACTCAGATGTGGATACTAGGTTTTGCCGGAGGGCAGCTGGATTGCCTCAGCCCCAGTTGACGCAGTTATCAAGATTTGCGTACAGGCCGATTGAAACAAGAAGCCCAAGAGTCTTGACTTAGGCAACCTGCTGCAAGAACCTTAAAGCACAACTCTTACTAGAAATGATCTTTTCCCTATATAATGGATCAGAAAAAACGTTTACGAAAATACAATTACTTTCCACCTGAAACTAGCGATTCTATTGTTAGCGGTTGGCGATTACATCCAGCCTTCCTGATCTCCGACGCGGTGGCTGGGCGCAAAAGATTTGAAAACTGAACGTTCCTTGGTTAAAAAATGGGAAAACTAAGCAATAAAAGAAGTAACAAACAGAAAATGGTCACATCCTTATGTGTGAAAGAGTTGTCAGCGGACAATTAATTTTCCGGCAACTTTTCGTTGGGTGACGGGAAAACTCGGCAAGGCAGAAAAAGCGCTAAAAATTCGTAGTTACAAAACGGAACAATGGAGAAAAGTGGGGATTTTAGAAGCTTATAACTCCATATGGGAGCTAAGTATATTATAAAAGGCAGAATAAGCAAGTGGGGTCCTTTAAGTGTCGAGAAAGCTAGGTCTGGCTTTGGTCGCTGCCTCCATCGGATGAGATCTTGCGCCAACGTTGCGGCAAAATACGAAAAACGGATATTCCGTCATAAGGTCTCGCGGACCACCGTTTGGTAACCACTATGGTGGCAGTGTTGCCACTGGTCGCAGAATTCTGCGATTTGTCACAGGTTTTCGACTTTTTCCCAGATTCACAGTTGTGAAAAATTTGTCACAGGAAATCGCACTTATGGCAAAAATGTCGCAAATTCTGCGATTTCAAAGAATTTTGCCAGTTTCAAGGCAGCTCTTTAAAAGGATTTATTTGTTTTAGGAAAATTAGCTCCTGTTAAATGAGTAAATTGGAGCCTCAGAATCTACTAGTTATTTTTGCTAAAAACTGAAAAAAGGACCGAATTTTATAGGCGCCAGAATGTCACAGATTTCTGCGTCCAAATGTCACAGGTTCCGTCAGAGAGAAGTGGCAACACTGTACGGTGGCAAAGCAATTCGGACCTGAGTGTTCAGTTTTAATATGAATCTAATTAATACATAAAGCTACTGTTCAATGTTAGTTTGTCGACAACGTATGATGTGCTCTAAATATTCCTTCAGCCCAAGCAGACTGCGAATCATATTTGATGGTACAAAACGGATACGTCAGCTGAATTTTTATTGGAGCTATATTTCGGCCCTTCTTGGCAAGGGTCCTCTTCAGACTCAAAACCGCTCAAGTTGGAAAAACGAACTTGTGGGAAACATTGACGTATGTGGGAAACACTGACGTATCCGTTTTACACCATCAAATATAATGTGCTCTGTCGGATTGACAGATTGATAGCATTTCTAATTTTGATCCTAATTCCTTTAATTTCATGTTATCTTTTTACAAAAATAGTGGTGGATCGTCATACATGGTCAACATACTCATAAATAATCACATATATATTACAGTTTTAAAATACAATCCGATAACAAACAAAATAACGAGCATGTCAGCTTAAATTCAGAATTCCGATCCGTTAAAATACTTTACAAAATAGGAACAAATGACTTGAGTCAACGCTCCGTAGATTTTACGTGCGGTCTCATCAGTTGTTTCTTTGGTGCGTCTGTGCTACGGGTTGCCTTAACTTGCAGTTTTTAGTCAAAATGGACCTTAAAATGGACCTTTGCACATCCGAGGCCAGACATTTTTTGCCAAATTTCCCTAGGAGCCCGTGTCTCCTATCAGAGAGATAGGGGATACCTAGAGGGGTCCTCGGTCCGGTGGTGGTGGTGCATGGGCGTTCGGGAGGAGCGATTTGTTTGTTTACCATGCAACGGACGAGGCTCTCGCGTGCTAAATAAGTCACGCATTTTCGGTATATGACTCTTCCAGGGGTGAAATTTGTTGTCTAGGATGCTCTGGACCGCAAGCGTGATGTATCGAAAGAATCATCGCGTCTTTCCTGTCCAGGACGACCGATTAGCCGCTGACCTCCTTTTAGAGGCTGTCAATTGACAGTATCCCTATGCATCATGGGTCTCGCGCACTTTTACTTTTGCCTGTTCCTCGGGCGCTGCTACCATAGCCTCGTTTTTGTTGCAATATTGCTGCCGCATCGCTGCTGCAGCACTTGTTTGCTTCTGCACAAGATGCGATTTTGGATTCACTTCCTGCACGATTTCTTCTTGGTTGATGCAGCATCTTGCAGGGAAGCACGGACTGGTCGGTAAGCAAGTCCGCGATCCTCGAGAAGCGCTGCCGTCGTCCTCGGAAGCACTGCGGTGCAAAACAGAATGTAGAAATAATCAGCCCGAAAGCGGCCGAGAAGTTGACCTGCAGAGTGCAACAGAAACGAGGCTCATATTATATGATATAATATGATATTATTACTCTAAAAGCCCGGGTGCCAAGGCAGTACAAAGAAAAGACATACAAAATAATTAGAACGATCACTTAACACTACAAAAAAAATCCTCTGTGAGTCATACACAACTTGAGGAACCTACCCACCTTCCTTATAGTAATAAAACCTTCACTCTTCAGCATTTGCTCCATCCATTCCTGATCACACTCATTTACTCGAAATATTTCTCTCCTTAAATCATTAAGTTGCTACATTCACACATAATATGTCGCACACATTCATTCATATCTCCACTCATCGGGCAGAAGTAGGGACCAGTCCTCCCAACCGGCCTACCCGTGTACCTTCTCCTATCCCCCAGAGGTAAGATATCAGCACGCATATTAATTATTAATTTCAATTCCTCTCTTTCTAAACCCGCTTTAAAATAAATACATTCATAACATAATAATGTTCTATACTTGGTTCCTTTCTGGGACATACTAACTCAATCGGATAAAACAAAAATTAGGAGGGCTTACTTCCAATATGCCAAGTTCCTCATTCGGGTGCCGCCCTGGACAAGGAACGGTAGACTGCTGGAGAGATACAACCTGCCGGATCCTCTTGATGCCGCGGATAAACTTTTTCTTAAGTTGTCAGAAAATCCTTCCAACCACCCTTGGAAGGGTTTTCTATTCTAGTTTGGTTTTGTTGTTCTTTCTTTCTTTTTTTTTTTTTTTTTTTTTGTTCATTATTAGGTTAATTTGTTAGAAATTAGTTTCGTGTGCTTTTGTATGGTGTCATGTCTTTCTGTACATTACTTTTTCGACTTTTTGTATTTATACTCCGTCTTTCTCTTCGTGAGTGTATGATGGGTCAAAAATAAATTATTATTATTATTATTATAAATACAGGAATCGCCTATGCTCCGAACTCAATTATTTTCCCAAACGCAGTATCTATCCTTTAATCAGCTTCATTTTTCCAGCTGTCCAGCACGACTAAGCGATTCGTGAAGAGGGATTGCTCAACATTCCTTCGGAACTCGGAAACGGGAATTGTGGATCAAGTCATGTTGACTCTCAACACAGACGGATACAAGTTTTGCAAGATCCGTGTCCGATCCGTTCGTATCCCCCAGATTGGAGATAAGTTCGCCTCCCGTCATGGGCAGAAGGGTACTTGCGGTATCCAGTATAGGCAGGAGGTAAGAGCTTTTTCTTGTTTTAGTTTCGTGTTATTCATCTTGTGCGTCTTCCAGGTAATCGGAAGCTTTCAGTTCATTTTTGCTGTAGTAGTTTCTGCGGAATATAAGTTCTATTAAAGTAGTATTATTCCACCTGTTATTGATCCTTAACCTACTGTTGTGGGCGCTTTAACTCTTAACCCACTGTTACGAACTGTTTATGCAACGCTACTCTGTACATGGCCCCCGAGCGGTGTGGACCATGCTTAACGGTACAAAGTAACGTGCAAACAACTAGTGTCTACCTCATTAATCAATTGTAGAAAACATAGATGTGTATTTACACTTTTCAAATTCAAATTCACTTTATTTATCCAAAAATTCTCATTGCGAAAAATAGCATAGGAAAATGTCAATAAAAATTCACTAACGTACAAGTACATAATATACTATTACTTTACATAAACTTCATGCAATATACAATTTTGGTATGACTTGAGAAATAAAGGTCCAAAAATATGTGTATACAGCACTTAACGTTTCGTGCTCTCTAGCAACGACTTCCACAGGTCCAACTCAAAAGGAACTGAATTAAATTTCTCCCAATTCTCTACCTCAAACTTGAATGACTGAGATTAGTCGTCGCCAAGAACCTGATTGTTACCTGGCCGATTAAACTGAAAGAACCAAGGTGTAGCCAGCTCCCTGGTGAAAGTACACCTTCGTTACACACCCATACTGGAGTCGACAAACTATGCGCGACAGGATGTTGATTCGATTATATATAAATGAATGAATGAAATATTTTATTGCCCATCAACAGCACAAAAGAGGAAAAAGATGGAGTATGTCAAAAAAAGAAAAAACAACGAAACAAAACAACATTAACCTAGATACAAAATCAAACAAATCTTATCAAAAAAGAATACCCATCCAGGGATGTACAACATCCTTATTATTAAGGTTCGTGACCAGATTATCTGCGACAGAGTACTTCTGAATCAAGTACCGGTTTGTGGGACCAACTGGGAAGGTGAAGAAGAAATTTAGCAAATTTGAAGAACAGCTTTCTTAATACTTTTTTATACGTGGCGTTTAAAAGATCCCAGAATGGAGCCACAAACAGTAAATGAGGCAGAGCCACTGCGTTGTGAAGCTTTGCAAGCAGCTTTTTACTTGCAGCTTTTTACTTGCGACTGAACGTATCTTCGGGTACGTTACTCTTCTTAGAGGGACAAGTGGCGTCTAGCCATATGAAAGTGAGCAATAACAGGTCTGTGATGCCCTTAGATGTCCTGGGCCGCACGCGCGCTACACTGAAAGAATCAGCGCGTCTTCCCTGTCCGAGAGGACCGGGTAACCGCTGAACCTCTTTCGTGGTTGGGATTGGGGACTGCAAGGATCCCCATGAACCAGGAATCCCTAGTAGGTGCAAGTCATTAGCTTGCGTCGATTACGTCCCTGCCCTTTGTACACACCGCCCGTCGCTACTACCGATTGAATGATTTAGTGAGAACTTCGGACGATCCGCCGGGCCGTCCTCTGGAAAGTGACGCGTAGGCTCCACGGAGCTTCTTATCAGTGCGAGCAATAATCAGCTTACGAGTTGCGGACAGAGACGGGCCAATTAGAAGGCCAAGGTATATGAGTTCGCTGAAGGTCTTACATCAATACCACCAAGATTCACAGACTCGGGAGAGAACCATTAAAAAAGTAATACTTGTGATTTCAGAGCATTCAACGCCAAACCTATACATTTATAATTATTTTCGTCCTCTCATGGTGCGTATAGCCGATCTGATTTTCCCAGCGTGGGGAAATTTCTTTATCAAGTCGAATCAAGTTGTTGATGGTAAACGAGAATTCCGTCAGGAATTCCAACACGCGACTGTTGTGTCCGACCACGCGATTAACACAGATAATACAAAATGTAGTTTTTATTAGAAACTAGTTTAGAGAGAGTAGCCATCATTAAACTGAACTGATTACTATGATGATAACAATAGACACATGACGACCCCCGCTGGATGGCAGTAGACCATAGTGCTAATTTACACCGCTAGGTGATGTTCATAATAACATATACAACACCTTCCCCCACGTACATAAATACTGGAATCATTAAATGATTAATTACGGTATCGAATTGGCGACCTACGCACTCTGGCTGGATTGCGACGTATGATACTGGTTGTCTCACAAGCAATGTTTTCATTTTGCTGCTGCTCCTCTACATTCGGACGCTGCTCTACCGCGTTCTGACACTCATTCGTCATATTAATTCCATTAATTCCATCCGGATCCTCTTCATTCGACTCCACTTTACTTCTGCGCATTTGGTTGACATGCCGTTTCCACCGTTGATTAACAACCTGCATTATGTACACTACACTTGACTTACATTAAAACACCGTTCCACACACCAAAGCATTCGTTCTGTAATCCCTAACTACCACCTTCTCCCCTACCATGAAACTTCGGTGGCGCTTAACCGGTTAATTTTTGTTATTTTTAGGCCGATCCCCGTCCGCGATATCCGGTTTAATCAAATCAAGTCGCGTACGCAATGCACGAACCAAAAATAGTTCCGCTAGAGATTTCCCTGTCGTAATGTTGACACTAATACGATTTGAAAATAAGAACCTACTGAGTGCTAGGTCCTTTTTCTCCGGCTCATTGATCAATAACGCACTTATCTTTTCCTTAAATGTCCGGACATATCTTTCGACTTGCCCATTTGACTGTGGGCAATATGGCGGTGACGTCACGTGCTTGATCCCATTACATTCCAAAAACTGCGAAAATTCCCCTGCTGTAAGTTGTGGACCATTGTCACTGACCAATACCTTTGGTAAACCATACCTTGAAAGTATGCCTCTTAACACGCAAATCGTCTTTTCTGCTGTGGTTTTACCCATTCTAACCACCTCAGCCCATTTTGAAAATGAATCAACCAATAATAAATACATATCACCATGAAAATGGACCGGCAAAATCCACATGGACCCTTGACCAAGGTTGCTCAGCATTCGGCAACTCACATATGTTCCAGGCGGACTTGCAGCCACAATCATACAATCCTTGCATGACAAAGCAATTGATTCAGTATCCGAGTCAATATCAGGCCACCACACTTGAGTACGTGCGAGCGCTTTCATTTTGAACATACCAATGTGTCCTGCATGTAACTCATCTAAATACATCTTCCTCAACTTTTCTGGCAAAACAACCCGAATATCCGCGCAACGCACATTCATTTTCAATCGTTAGCTCAGACTGAACTCGATAAAACGACAACAATTCACTTGGTAAATCCTTCGAACTTCTAGGCCAACCCTCGACAATATACCGTGACACTTTCTGAAGGGTTTCGGACCTTTCAGTTTCAACCTTTACACTAGCAAAATCAACTGGCAACGACATCAACTGGTTTACGTTGACCAAATTCGACTCAAAAATTATCGGCTCATCAGTATTACTTTCATCCAACAAACGTGATAGCGCATCTACATTTTGTATAGCCTTGGCCGGCTTGAACTTAATGACATACTGGTAACACGCCAGTTGTACCGCCCAACGTTGGATCCGTGAAGAAGATAATACTGGTAGGCCACTCTTTTCCCCCAAAATCAAAGATAATGGGCGGTTATCCGTACACAACTCAAACTTTCGCGAATACAAATAGAAATGAAATTTCTTCAGCCCGTACATTATCCCCAAACCTTCCCTTTCCAATTGGGAATAATTCTGCTCCGCTGGAGTCAGACGACGCGATGCGTATGCAATGGCCTGTCAGAAACATCTGACATGATGTGAGATATAACTGCTGCTACCGCAACTGGCGAAGCATCACAAGTTAAAACGAACGGCAACTCAGAACTGAAGTGGACTAGCACAGAGTCTGATGCCAAAATATCTTTCAATGCCTTGAATGCTTTCTGACAGTCCCCATTCCACTCAAATGTACGACTCTTTCCGAACAATTGCGTAATTGGGTACATCATATCCGCTGCATTTGGGATAAACTTCCGGTAGTAATTCACCATTCCCAAGAACATAGACACTTCAGATTTACTCTTTCATACTAGGAGTTAGCCCAGTCTCGCTCACAGTAAACCCGAAATAATCAACAGATGGCTGTAGAAACGCACACTTTGACAATTTCACTTTCAGACCATACTCTCTGAACTTCAGAAGCACTTTCCGCAGATCTGCTAAATGCTCCTCGTCAATTTCACCTGAAACGATCACATCATCCAAGATGTATGCTACACCATTCATATCATACAATATGATATCCATGTATGCTGAAGTGTCGCAGAAGCAGATGAAACACCAAAAGGCAACCTTTTGTACTTACAGAGGCCTTGGTGCGTATTCACTGTTACACACTCCTGAGGCTCGTCATCCAACTCTAACTGCAGATATGCATGACGCAAATCTAACTTGCTGAACCTATTCTCTTTTCGCAATCGAGCTAACACTTCCTCAGCAGCAGGCAAAGAATGCTCGTATTCCTGAATCTGACAATTGACCGTTACTTTAAAATCTCCACAGACTCTTACTGATCCATCAGGCTTCGGGATTGGGACAACAAGCGCAGCCCACTCACTGTATTCGTTTACCAGCTTTTTCACCTCACTGTCTGATCCCTTAGTGATCTGCTTGATTTCCGGCCAGTTGAGCTTGATACTGCTTAACCAATTCCTTCCGAATATGGCGGAATCACAATTATCCACCACTATTACTGGTAATACATAAGATCTTCGATCATACTCGACAAGTAACATCAAGTTCACCACAGACTGGTACAGCTGTGCCATTGAATGCTCTCAGTGACAAATCACATGGTCTCATTTCCTGTCCATGTTGAATCTTCTTCAGCCGCAACTTGGGATACTGTCACAGCTGAGCCTGTATCCAGCTCCATTTCCATATCTGTACCATTTATCCTCACTGGCACCAGTATGGGATCTGCATCCTGTCCTCGGCTTGACAAGTTAAATATTGCTAAGTCGTCAGTCACTGTCGTTTCTGGCTTCCACGGTTGATGGATTTCAATTCAGCTTTTCTCTTGAAACCCGCTTTGCCATTCCTATCTCCACCCCTAGGCTGGATACATGCTGGCTTTATATGCCCCTTCAAGCCACACCCACGACATGTCGCATCTTTAAACTTGCAAAATTTTGCAACATGTCCAACTTTCATGCAAGCATAGCATGAGACATGATTACCACCACTCGACTGTCCTGGTTTGGGTGAATAGTGGTGTTGTGGAGATTTACTCACATGTTTGACAGGAATCTGCATCTTCATCTTTTCTGTATCTGATTCTGCCGCTAATACACTCTGTGTGATCAATAGAGCCTTTTCAACTGTGAGGCTTTCCTCAGTTAACAGCCTTTTTTGGACTGCAGATGATTGTAGACCACAAACGAATCTATCTCGCAAAGCCTCATTCAGGAAAGTTCCAAACTCACACGATTCAGCCAGTCTCTTGAGTTCATTCTGGTATGTAGCTGCCGGTTCACGTTGCTGTTGGCTACGACCATAAAACTTGAACCTTTCCGCAATGACAAAACGCTTTGGGGAGTAATGTTCCAAAGCCTTAGCTTTGATGTCATCATACGGAACTTCATTAAGTCTCTTAGGAAGAACTATTTGCCTGATGGCTGAATAAGTTCCTGACCCACAACTAGTCAGAAATATGGCTCTCTGGCTTGAAGCTTCTGTAACTCCGTTTGCTTCAAAGTACATCTCCGACTGTTCCACATTTTCGGCAAAGTCATCATCTTTCTGATACCGACGTATTTGTCCAATCAGTGGACCATGGCTGCTGGATGGGGTTACACCCTCATTTCCAAGAACACCGCCTTTGCTTTCAGGCATATTGGCACCTTAACTGCACAATATAACACTGCAAAGTCTTTCCGAATAATCCTCGTCGCCAATATTGTGTCCGATCACGCGATTAACACCTATAATACAAAATGTAGTTTTATTAGAAACTAGTTAGAGAGAGAATCCATCATTAAACTGAACTGATTAGTATGATGATAACAATAACACAAGACGACCCCCGCTAGGTGGCAGACCATAGTTCTAATTTACAACGCTAGGTGATGTTCATAATAACATATACAACAGCGACCACCGGACCCTGATCTTCTGTTTGCAGCACGTGTTCTCTTTGACACTGAACCATCCCCGATGAAAAATGTGTAGCCTGTGTATTTGCACGAAAAAGTTGCATGTATTGATATGCTGTAGTATACAGAATACTTTAATTTAATGTGCCTCACACCGGGCTAATCTTATGCAGTAGTATTCAGTAGCATCCCGCCTTGCGCCAGTAGCATCCAGTCTTGCAATAGTAGCATGTAGTAGCATCAGTTGGTACTGCATGCTACTTTGTCGTACAACTTCATACTACTATTTTGAGATAACTTTTCATCGGGCTTCTTCAGTGTGTCGTCACTATCCACAGACTTGAAATTTCCTTGAGGCAAAAATCGTCGTTTCCTCGGGTCGATCCCAGAAACCAAGCGTTTCTAAACTTCTAGTCTTGTAGCTTCCCCGTCTAAGACAATCCCTCAATAAAGTGGCTAGTAAGTTGAAGCTCGGATTTCCAGCGAAAGCCTCAGGGGAGTGTTCGTCGCTGGGCGTGATCCAACTGGCGTATAGAGCAAAAAATCTCTTAAGTATGTTTGTCATCATGGACAAAGTATCTTGGAGGATTTCTAAGAAAAGTAAAGGCGTTAGAATAGAAAGTGTTGAAGCTCGGCAGAAGCAGAGGATCATTATTCCTTTGAACTTAGTATGTTTATCCAGTTGATCGTACGCATTCCCATCAGAGCAAAATATCACTAGGGAGCAGAGCAAAGTAACACTAGGGAGTAGCGCCAAGACCTATGCTTTCCATGCTTTGCAAACGGTCCATATTCGTAGTGACGCCCGCTTAACTTGCGGCATTTAGAGCTAGACAGACTTGCGGGCTTAGAAATTTCTAGTAAAGCAAATGTTCGGCCTGAACACACCAACGAAACAATGGAGGCTGTATCATTTTTTTGCTATTTTCAGAATATGAAGTTATCAGAGCCAGCGCTGAAGTCTTGGCGCTACTCCCTAGTGTTAATTTGCTCTGCTGGGGAGTAGCGCCAAGAATTGAAGGAAGTAACACGCACTTGAATTGCAGCGACACTAGCACCAATATCGATAGTATACGTCCCTACTGGAACTCAGTCAGTCGTGCACCAGCGCTGACTCCCAATAACTTCATGTTGTGAACAAAGCAAAAAAAAATACAACCTCTCCTGTTTCCTCGATGTGGGCAGGCCGCATCTTCGCTTTGTTAGAAGTTGTTAAAAACCGCAAGTTTGTCTCGCTTTAAATGCCGAAAGCTTAGTGGGAGTAGCGAGTCTACGCTACTACCTAGTATTATTTTGCTCTGATTCCCGTGGGTCTCTAATAACAGTGAGCGGTTTTTTGCCCGATGCAACTTTTGTACAGAAGTTCCAGGTACGGTATTGGTACGCCTGGGTACAGACACCACACCACACACCGACCATTCTTGGGGGAGTGATTGGAAGGGAAATACGGAAATTGACTTCTTCCTTTTTTTTCAAAAAACGTGGCAAGATAGCTTATGTTTGCTTCTCTTATTGGATTTCAAGCATACACCTATAAATAATTTTATATTAATAAATATTTTCGTTTCTCGCTTGTGTACAATAGAAATAGTGGAGTAAATGCACTACAGACAAATAAAGTCAAGAATGGATACGACTGGGATTATGATAAATAGTCTACTTAGACTTCAAATAAACGGGCAAGACCGCGGTGTGGAGAAAACGAGGAACAAACAGCTTTTCTTCAACAGGGTCTAAGTCCAAACACCGAGTCCTCACATTAAGTGGCGTAGAGCTTGGCAAGAGCTCGGCGGTTTATATTTTTCCCGGTTGGCAACGATTGTAGCGTATCTAGTCTAAATTTTGTTTCTGTTATCAAGAAGCTCTTGCTTGAAAGTTTTTCTGTACTAGAAATAAACAATTCACCGGATTTTTGGCACACAAAGGGTGGAAAAATGAAAGAAGTATATGGTTGTATTATTGGGAAAAACGTAAGTGGAGGGAAATCTATGGTTCAAATTAAGGGGCAAACAAAATATTTACAAACAGTTAATGTGATAGTCTATTATGGGGTCAGAAGACATGCTGAACACGATCATGAAAACCATATTCTCGCCGGACAAGTAGTTCGTCCGGAATCCGGCGAAAACCGGAAAGTTTATTAAAAGCAAAAGTTTTATTTGAAGTTGATTCGATGTTCGATTTAAGGATAAGAAGACATGCTAAACACTTGTGCGAAAATCATTTTCTACCCGGACAACTAGTTCGCCCGGAATCCCGACAAAACCGGAAAATTTATCAAAAGCAAAAGTTTTACATTAAATTGAAATCCGTATAAGACAATAATCTTTTACCCGGTCATCTAGTTCGTCCGGAATCCGGCTGAAACCGGAAAATTTGTTGTAAATTAAAGTTTCATTTGAAGTTGATTAGATGTCCTTTATAGGGATAAGAAGATACGCTGAATTCGTTTCTGAACTTTCTTTTTTTTTGCTGGACAACTAGTTCGCTCGGAATTCGGCCGAAACCGTAAATTTGGATGAAGTAAAGCAGGAAGTATCGATCAGTATAGTCAAAATAGATATGGCTTATAGAGATGACTGGCTATTTGCTAAATTAATCTGTTTCCAAATTTCAATCAGTATCTGCAACGTATGAAATATCGGAAAACCTATTAAACAAAGTAATATTTTAAAGAACAGGGAAATACAAATTTTAAAAACACTCGGAGAAAGTACCCCCCCCCCCCCACCACCACTAGACGCACCGGCGTACTGGAACAGTAGGGGGGGGGGGGGCAGACCTTAAGTAACATTGTCAGTTGTTTTATACTTATTCAGTTGTTTACATGGTTGATTGAGAAATGGTTAACATGTTTTTGTTTCCGATTTTATACTATTCAGTTTTGAAACATCATATATTAATAAAATTACAAATAATAACTGAATACCTCAGGAACTATGTAACACCTCTGTCCATCCATTATGTGCTGGAGCATTCATAGAGCCTTGTGCTTACCAGACTCGGAGGATAAAATTCGTGTTCAGACGAATCAGCACCGCCGAGTGGAAATAATTCGGTTAGCACTGTTCATGCGGATTTCTTCACCTGTCATATTATGTTCGCCCTCTGTGGAGAGGGTAAATAATTTTATTTAATCTTGATTTTTTTTTTTTTTTTTAGGATATGCCGTTCAGCTGTGAGGGCATAGCTCCGGATATCATCATTAACCCTCACGCTATTCCTTCCCGTATGACCATTGGTCATTTGATCGAGTGCATCCAGGGGAAGGTAAGAAAGTTCGAAGCGTTTTATGACATTTATGACAATGAAAAAAAAAAAAAAAACAGGCAGAGCCTAAAAAATAACAAATGGCCCGATCCCTATTCCATTCGTCTTCATTCACTCGAAATGCAGGATTCTTAAAGTTTAACTGAAAAGGGCTGGGATAGGACAATCTAGTTACCCCTCACTTATTCACTTAAATTGGCTTGAAGACCCGCTGAAAATGCGTTACTTCGCTGTTCCGCTATTCACAAACAGTCGATTTTCAAATAGTGGAATTCCGTGTTGTTTGTGGTACGTCTATGCGCTTGTATCTGTGTTGTAAACCGATTTTTTTTTGTTCAGGCGCTAAGAAGTGTTCAGCAAGCTCACCACTGCCCACTGAAAAGCCGCGTTTGTGTTGAGATAAAAATCTCCCGCGTCATAGTAGAATTTAGGATGTGGGGACGGCCGCAGATATGCTGAATGTCATAACTAGAGCAGATAGTGGAAAATAAAAAAAACTTAGCAGAATCCAAATTATTCAGTGTGTTCAGTTAAATGACACAAAAACAAGTTGGCTTTTCAGTTAAACTTTAAGATAGCTGGCTAGTTGAACTTAAAAGAAAAATTCTTATCTCCAAAATCAGTTTGGATTAAACGAGATAAAAACAAAAATAAAACAGTTCCGTTGTCTATAAAGGAAATTCATCTTTTGCCTATCCTTTCGTCTCAAAGACAGTATCTACGTAGCCTATTAGGACCACTTTCCTCCTGTTAAGGGAAGAGTCGAAGGAGGACTTCACATTACCTTAATTCGCACTTCGGGGCGAATTCAGATCAGTCTTGATCTGTTGAATCATGATGTGATGATTTGTTAGGCATCAGATTTCCAGTAGTACTTCGTGTGGACACCATTCCACCCTTCATCTAGCGACTCTCGACTTTATCTAACGACATTACTCGTGCTTTGCCATCAAATCGTTTATTCATTAAAGTTTAAATGGCGGATCAAACAGTCATGATGCCACATTGCCAATGTGTGAATGCAATGTTACATCAGAAATCAGCAGATTCCTAGACAACTTATTTTCGCAAATGCATCGTTGCGGCGGTTTTTGCTGACTGCCATACTCCAATTTACCAGCTTCGACAAATATAAGCGGAGTTTCTTTATTCTTATCCATTCGTTGTTATTAAAAGAATTTAGGATTTTTCATATGCAGGGGGGGGGGGGGGGTCAAATGACGCCTCTGGTAGCACAAGGGTGTCCATATGTTAATCCATATGTTAAATGTTAAAGTTTAACCGAAAAGTGATGGGATAGAACGATCTAGTTACCCATCACCCGATGAAAATACGTGACTTCGTTGTTCTGCTATTCACGAATAATCGGTTTTCACATAGCGGAATCGCGTGTGATTGGTGGTACCTCAATGCGCTTGTATTTTTGCTGTATGGCTTAAGAGAAGGGTTTATGACTTTTTTTTGTTCGGGCACTAAGCAATCTTCACCAGTCTCACCACTGCCCAGAGATTAAAATTTCCCCCATCATAGTACAATTTTCGTTGTGGGGACGGATGCAGATATTCTGAACGTCATAACTAGAGTAGATAGTGGAAAATTAAAAAATCCCTTTGCAGATCCAAATAGTTCAGTGTATTCAATTAAATGACACAAAAATAAGTTGGCTTTTCAGCTTTAACAAAATTCTTACTGTGTAGCCTAACAGGTAGTTAAACACAATTCAGCACGCCGTCAACTTTGCCGACACTGTTGTTCCCTTTGCGTTTATTACGTGAATCATCTTCCTGCAGGTATCTTCGAACAAGGGTGAAATCGGTGACGCCACTCCCTTCAACGACGCCGTCAACGTGCAGAAAGTGTCCAACCTCTTGCAAGAGTACGGCTATCACCTCAGAGGCAACGAAATCATGTATAACGGATTCACCGGAAGAAAAGTCGTGGCACAGGTATGTAATCTGGCCAGGAAACTTTAAATAGTAAAATCCAAAACTTTCATGAAAGGCTGACAACATTCTTCTTCATCACAACCTTTTTTCCTTTTTTCACAAAAAAGCGCCCTGATTAGTTTGTTTATTTTGAACTTTGTTTTTTCCATTGTATTTCGTTGTAGATTTAGTAGGCTAGTTTTATTTTATCTTTAACGGTCAGCTGTTTATTAGTATGTAAGTTTGTTTGAAATCGATTGACATGTTGTTGTTCCTTTTTACACACTACTCTTCAGTTTTGAAGGATTCAAATAAATAATAATTATAATAATAGGTATGTAAAATTAGGATCGGACCTAGAAATAGGATATCAAGTCTCACTCGAGTCTCAGCATTTCCGGCATCGCCTCGGATCATCTAGGGCAAATGACTACCTTCCAAGCTTAGATCCGGTCGTTGCCACACTATTTCCGGTAACCGCCCTCCAATTCCCCCACCGCGGCCGAATCTGGTTCGGGTACATTAATGGATCATTTAAAGCGTCTTCTGTGACCGCCTGTCAAGTTTCACTAGAATTTGAGCATTTTTCCGGAAACTCCGATACCCCCCCCCCCCCCCCCCGTGGTCGGATCCGGTCCGGACCCTAAAATATGTCATCTAGGGCATATGGTCTCTCTAGTTTCCAAGTTTAAAGTCAAATCACTCCACTCGTTTGACCCCTATGTAAGCCACACATTTCGATACGATACTTCATTGTACAACGAGCTTTCACGGCACTGGATTGCCGAGCTTGCCGCTTTTGTCAGGCCCATCAAAACTACATAACATCATAATAAGGTGAATATAAGTAATAAGGCAATAGTCATACATAAGAAGGCAATAGTCAATAGCCAAAACCAATCAGAATAAAACATTAACCAGTAAAACATTGTGGGGGATACGTTTGTCACTTGTTCAAAACTTGGACAAACGCTGGTACAAAGCTCTTTCCATAACGCTCGGCTCTTGTACTGATGGGGTTCAGAACCGGGACTTTTTGTGCTCCGGGACTCCCTATCCAACGCCCCCTATTGTGGCTGGATACGATTCGGACACATAAACTTCGCATTTCTGACATTTCCTCTTCCCATCCACCAAGTTTGACTAACATATCTGCAAATTTCTGGTTCCCGCTTCATCCTCCTCCCGTGGACGGATCGGGTCCGGATGCCAAATTACAAGTCAAATCTTGGTACTGTCCAACTTCCATCCTATCCAGCCAATTTGTTTGTTTTTTGTTAATATCACAAAGTTTCCGGACCCTCCCCCCCCCCTACCTTCCCCTGTTGTTCCGGATGTGGTTCGAACCCATGTTTTGCATATCTAGCCATCAGTTCTCATCACTCATAAAGTTTCACTCGAATTGGACCACCTGTTTGCAACTTACGGAAGTCAGTAATTTCCGGATATTCCCTTCCCTTAACTCCCCCAAGAAGGGTCGCGTCCAGGAATGGAAGTCTTCCGTGAAACGACTATTCTCAGTTGAATCTGTTTGGATCCTTGATACGCTTGCCGAGATTCATAATCCTAGTACATCAGGAAGTACCGAAGTCGCGGGACCACCAGAATTCCGGACACGCCCTCCCCCCGCAGTGCCCGAACCCGGTCCGGTTAATTTTAGTAATGTATAGAGGGTTTGTGCTTTTTCTTCCCACAAAGTTTCAAACCGATCCCTCGACTCTAACCGTTTCCCGGAATTTTAGGTTCCCCCCTTCAACACCACCGGAAGTCACCGGATCCGGCCCGGATTTGAAGTGGGTCGTCTGAGACACGAGATCTTTCCAAATATCAAGTTTCATTAAGACCCGATCACCCGTTCGAAAGTTATTCATACCTCAATTTTAAAATTTCTCCTCCCTCCACTCCCCCAGACGGTTGGGTCGGGAAAGTGACTATTTCCAAGTTAATCTTTTCGGGTCCGTGATAAACCTGCCAAGTTTCATAGTCCTAGCTGATGTGGAAGTGCCTGAACTAGCAAAACCCGGATCGACCGTCAGACCGACGGACGGAAAGAAATTGCTATCGCCATACGGCACTTGGCCGAAGGGCAAATGCGGTAGAAACAGAAGGGCTTTGCGGTAGAAACAAGCCCAAAGGTTTCGATGTGATCCCAAAAATATAGTGTTGATCCAGACAATTGCGTATTGTAGATATCCAGTCTTCGCCAGACTCCTTGAACATTTGTATTGTTAAAAGTTGATTACTTTTACTATTAAAACAATGGCTAATCATCTGAGAAAACCAGGCTCAGATATGGATTCAGCATGTGTGTTTACCCCTATACGTCATATCTACTTTGACGAAATTGATCGAAACTTCCTGCCTTACATCTGCCAAATTTCCGGTTTCGGCCGGATTCCGGGTGAACTGGTTGTCCGGCAAAAATTAAAGCTCAAAACGAAGTATCCCTTTACCCTTATATCGAATCTTTATTCATCTTCAGATAAACTTAAATTTTCAACGAGTTTTCAGGTTTTGGCCGGGTTCCAGGCGAACTATTTGTCCGGCTAGAACATATGTTTCACATACGGATTCAGCATGCCTCCTTATCATTACATCGAACCTCTCATTAACTTTAGATAAAACTTGTATTTTAACACATCTTCCAGTTTCAGCCGGATTCCGGGCGAACTATGAGCGTGTTCCACCCTACTTACTCTAGTTAGTACGCATGACGTCACGAATTCTGGCTTCTTGGCGTCGATGCTGGAAGACATTTTTCTATGTTCAGCAAAATATCATGCCGCGGGCTAATCGGACCAATCAGGTCAAAGGGATACGTAGTTGCCACGCTCCCGAGCGTGGTAAGCAAATAGTCACTACTAGTTACTATTCCGAGAGGGCTGGAACAGTCAAGTGTGGTAACTTTTCACGAGGCTGGAACAAAAATAGTAACTAATAGTTACTATTGTTAGAAGGGTGGAATACGCTCTATATGTCCGGGTAGAAAATGATTGTCATATACGGATCCAGCGTCTACTTACCTCTATATCGAACATTTCATCAATTCCAAATAAAACTTTTACGTTTATCAAATTTTCCGGGTTTGACCGGGTTCCGGACAAACTAATTCTCCGGGGAGAAACTAAGGTTCAAATATGGCAAACACGGCATTAGCATGTCTCCTTACCGTTACATCGACTATCTCAGTAGCTCTGTTAAAAAAAAAATCCTTTAATTTGAAACCCCTCCCCCTCCCCTAAATATAAAACGATGGGGCCCATCTACGAACTTGACCTGTACTTTGACCCAACGGATCCTCACACCAAATCTCAACAAGATATCTGAATCCCTTCTAGAGTTAACGTGCTAACAGACAGACGGACGGACGGACAACTTTACGAAGTCATAGGTATCCGGTCACTTACGTTTTGGGATTTCAGAAACAAGTATCGGAGACGCTGGTCCACTGCATGTTAGGTATTCTAAACTTGGTTATTTGCATGGGCCATCTATCTATCTATCCATCTATTCTCCCGAATGACCCGTTTCGATGTTGGTTGTGTCAAGTGTATGGTACCGAACTACGCTTTTTTTTTTCAGACAATCTTTATCCATGG
The DNA here is from genome assembly GCA_030848855.1 of Branchinecta sandiegonensis. Lineage (NCBI taxonomy): Eukaryota > Metazoa > Arthropoda > Branchiopoda > Anostraca > Branchinectidae > Branchinecta > Branchinecta sandiegonensis. The sequence continues at coordinate 2,158,449 of JAUPMV010000004.1, read as the reverse complement.
ATGTTAGTTTTGTTTTCAGCAAAACCTGATGAATTTTCTGTCAGTAAAAGTAAAGAGCGCAATGCACCGTCTACTTTTTATGGTAGTTGCACGTCATCTAGCGGGCATCGATGAAGCTTAAAAGTTTAACCGAAAAGGACTAAGACCCGACAGACTAGTAACACATCATCAAGAACAAATAATGAGATAGAACTTATGTCTTTAGTCGCATGCAACGACTATGAAAACCCCGACAAAATTTAGCGGACCTAGAGGTATTTACTCTATCTTTGAGCTGATGTTGATACACGTTTACTCCTCTTCCGTCTTCACCGTTGCTTATCGCACAAGAAATATTGAAGGAGGCGTACCCTGCGCGCCGACCCGCTCTGGAGTGCGTCCATAGAACCAATCAGCTTTGACTGCTAGATTTCCTCTTCAGCGACTTAAAGGACACCTGAACAATGAAACCATACTTGAACACACCATGGAGAATGCATTTACAGACATGGCCACGGAGAGCATTCTTCTCCTGAGCGTGACGTTTTCCAAATAGGGATGTTCGTTTCTGGAGGTTTGCACACGCAGACTCCAAGACAAAACGCGCAATTCATTCAAATCTTGTTCAGCGTCTAGATATACGTTTGGGCTTAACTGGTTAACAATATTCCAGAAGAAGGGTTGATTGGAGACATTTGTTCATTTCTAAAATAAAATTGTTCGGTACTGAAATAAGGACAGGCAAACATTATTAACACAATATTCTGCACTCATATTTATTTCAGGGTTTGAACCGGAGATAAAAAAAACATCGAATTGTTCAAACCCTTCCATACAAAACAAGAGCTGAAAGCTCATATGGCACTTGCAAGAATAGGCAAAATGTTGGCAGGAGTTTTTTGTTTGGGAACTTTGTACGGAGTCGAATATTATTTTATTATACACTAGTAAGTAAAAAGTAGACTCCTTGAGCATTTTCCCCATTAAAATTCAAAAACAGATCAATCATCTGAGAAAACAAGTTCAGATATTGAATCAGCGTGTGTGTTTACCCCTATAAGTCATATCTGTTTTGACGAAGACTTCCTGCCACTCTAACTTTTAACAATTTTCGGTTTTGGCCGGATTCCGGGCGAACTAATTGTCTGGGTAGAAAATTGTTTTCACATAAGTGTTCAGCATGTCTTCTTACTCCTAAATCGAACATCTAATCAACTCCAAATAAAACTTTTACTTTTAACAAACTTTCCGGTTTTGGCAGGGTTCCAGGCGAGCTACTTGTTCGGCGAGAAAATGGTATCCACCATTGTGTTCAGCATGTCTTCTTACCCCTAAATTGAACATCTAATCAACTTCAAATAAAACTTTTACTTTTAAGAGATATTCCGGTTTTGGCCGGATTCCGGGCTAACTACTTGTCCGGCGAAAAAACGGTTTTCACCATCGTGTTTAGCATGTCTTCTTACCCTCTAAGCAACTTCATATAACTTTTACTTGAACAACTTTCCGGTTTTGGCCGGATTCCGGGCGAACTACTTTTCCGATGACAAAATGGTTTTCAACATCGTGTTCGACATGTCTTCTTACCCCATAATCGACTATCACATTATCTGTTTAAAAATATTTCATTTGCCCTTTAATTTAAACCCCCTCCCCACCCCTAAATGTAGGGTTACATAGCCCATATACGAACTTGACCTTACTCTCGACTCAAAGAATCCTCACACCAAGTTTCATCCAAATATCTCATTCCCTTCGAGAGTTACAGTGCGCACAGACGGACAGACGGACGGACGGACAGATAGACAACTTTTGCGATGTCATAGGTATCCCGCCACTTACGTTTTGGAATCACAAAAAAAAAGTATTTTTGAACTTGGCTGTAATGATGCCGACTTTAAAGGTTCTTAGGGATCATTGATATATACCGTTTGGTCAAAAGTAGAACCCTTGTGGCACAAATGATCATGGGTTGAGATGTATCGTTTGATAAAAAAGTACTTTTAGACCTTGCGGTGAAGATGCGCACTTCAAGGGAGCTAGAACCTCATTTGTAAGCAAAACCCTTGAGGCAAAAATGGTAATGGGCTCATGGGGATCATGAAAATGCATATTTTGCTTAAAAGTATTTTTCTTAATTTGCGGTCATGATTGCTACTTTAAGGAATGGTCGGATTTGGAAAGTGGCGATTTCTAAGCCAATCTTGTCGAATTTGCAACTCCACTGTTTTTCAGCTTGACAATATCACAATTATTCGCAATCTTTCTACAATGATTGATTTATCACTAGGCTACTTGCTTTAACTGCTTGCTTGTTCGAACAAAGGCTTTGCCATCAAACACAAATAACACAAGAGACAAACACCGCACCAGTATTTTGTCGCAAGAAAACGTAATTGCGTTGTAACGACTAGGGAAGAGTTCTGGCGTGTCAGAACTGCGCGTGTGACCGCATAGAGGCCATCTAGCGTTTCAGAAATGCATATACCCTGGTAGTTTTGTTTGGTCAGAGAAGCCGCTGACACTTGCCATATTATTCCAAACCTCTTCGACCTTCGATTGCTCTAGCTCTCTCCGAACGAATTTAAGCAAAGAATGACTCAGCCATGAGCAGAGCCATACTAATGTGAAGAAAGAACGCACTCATCAACGCGCAGAGTTAGACTAGGGTGAAGAAAGGGGTAGGGGTTTGACAGAAACTAGAAAAAGCATTCGGGTGTCCCCCTCCAGCCCCCTCCCCAGTTATCGGATCCGATCCGAATTTGACAATGAACATCCAAGACACTTGTTCGTGATACCTGTCAAGTTTAATGCACGCCCGATTAGCCGCTCCAGAGTTATGAATGTTATTAATTTCCGGATTCCCCATGTTGCCACTCCCCCGTTGATGGTCGGATCGGGGAAGTGATTATTTCCAAGTTAATCCGGTTGGGTCCCTGATATGCGTGCCAAGTTTTATCGTCCTAGGTCATGTGGAAGTGCCCAAACTAGCAAAATGCGGACAGACCGACAGACAGACAGACATTACGATCGCTATATGGCACTTGAGTAAGCTCAAGTGCCATAAAAATCGATCCAGCGCTGAGTAGAACGATTACCGCACAATACGAAGCGAAATCAACGGATGTCTGGAATCCGGAAGAAAAATCTGAAAGGTGAAGCCCGGCTTTAACCGGTACTGTGGTAACCATTATTTGACCATAAGGTCTGTGTCCTAAGTAAAATTTTCCTTTCTGTATAGTTAAAACTAAAGAAGGCAAACGAGTATAGCTAAAAGTTTTCAGCTTCCTGTTTTTTGGGAATAGTAAACAAAGAAAATAAGTCTGTGCCTGTAATCCAGTTTCTTCTCCAGGATTAGGTCTGTTCATTAGCTGTTGAAGAGGAGGCAATTTGCTCCCTCTAGCTTGTATGATCGGACCCTTTATAGGAAATCCTTGCGTAAATCTGGATCAATTCGCCTCTCGAAGTCCTGGCACGACCCTAGGCCTCTAGTCGTTGCTTCTTTGCCTCATTCCGAATTCCGTTCGCGCCCTCGTTCGACATCGCACTGTCGGTCTCCCGTGATGCGGGTCAATGATTCCCAAAGCCTCATAACAAGGTGTTCTAGTATTACTCCCCGTCGCTTTGAAAACCGTTTCGTCGGCAGATTTCAGTTTTGAAATGGAGGGAGAATTAAAGGGCTTGTTTTGGTGTAGACCGTTTGCGCTCTGAAAAAAGGCTGCGTCAGGTCAGGGGTTATACACTTGTTCATGCAGTGTAAAGAGTGTTTGCTGCTCGACTGACTGACGATTTGACTCTTCTTAGCTTCAACCTGTTTAGCGAGGACAAAAGAGTTCAGGAGGTTAAGGTTTAAAGGACCCCTCTTGCTTAATCTGCCTTTTATAAGATACTTAGCTCCTATATGGAATTATAAGCTTCTAAAATCCCCACCTTTCTCTATTGTTTCGTTTCGTAACTACAAATTTTTAGCGCTTCTTCGGCCTTTCCGAGTTTCCCCGTCACTCAACGAAAAGTTTGCCGTAATCTTCAACGTCCGCTGACAACTCTTTCACATATACGGATGTGATACTCTTCTGTTAATTACTTCTTTTATTTGTTCAGTTTTCCCACTTTTTGACCAAGGCACGTTAAGTTTTCAAATGTTTTGCGCCCAGCCGCCGCGTCGTAGAGCAGGAAGGCTGGATATAGTCGACAAGCGCTAACAAGAGAATCGCTAGTTTTTGGTGGAAAGTATTGGTATTTCCAAATACGTTTTTTCTGATTCATTTCGTAGGGAAAAGATCATTTCTAGTAAGAGTTGTGCTTTAAACTACAAGCTGACAAGATTTTTTGTAATGTCCCGCTTAAACTCATTAGCTTCTTATCTTACGCAATAGCGATGCAAGGTTTCGACTAAGAATATTTTCCTAATGTGTACTAGAATGTGATCATGATAATAAAACCCTTCTGTGGTTTATGGCTTTGGAAGTTTTGGCTTTTGACACAGCTGTTCCGAAAATGAGAGATCTTTTACGAGGTCCGTTATGTCAAGACGCGAAAATAAATCGGATATGTGACCTTTTAGATATCTGTCAGACCTACCGCTGGTCCTAGACTCTTGGGACGGAGTCGGAATTGTAAAAACGAAGCAAAACCTCGGAAAATGGGTTCCGGTGAAGTAGTTCTTTTACTCTGGTATAACGGGCACATGAAGGGGTCTAGATTCGGAAGATAACTGAATGTTTACATCAAAGAGTTCTCGGGCGAACTCAACTCAGCCGAAAAATCGCTAAAAAGTCATCGTTGCAAAACGAAACAATTACGAAAGGCTTATAGCTAAAAGCTTAAATGACACCTGAATGAAGAGTACCAAGTATCATCCCTATCTGTATGACTTCCGTTAATATTGCCTGCAGAAAACCCAGTCCAAATACGAAATAGTGTTTCCAACTATGATTTTTGCTCCATTTTGCATCTGTCCTTATTTCAGTACCGAACAATTTTCGAAATGAACAAATGTCTCCATCAACCCTTCTTCTGGAATATTTTTTAACCTTTTAAGCCCAAACGTATATCTAGAAGAAATTCCAATACGATCCGGCCAGCACTGTACAAGATTTGAATGCATTGCGCTTTTTGTCTTGGAGTCTGCATGTGCAAACCTCCAGATACGAGCATCACTATTTTGAAAACGTCACGCTCAAGAGACGAATGCTCTCCGTGGCCATGTCTGTAAATGCATTCTCCATGGTGTGTTCAAGTATGGTTTCATTGTTCAGGTGTCCTTTAACGACAAGCTAAAAGCCTAACGCCAGATGTAATAATAATAATAATAATAAATTCCACAGATGAGCTGGGAATAATATGAAAGGCAGAATAAGTTTGAATTATCCTTCAAAGGACACCACTTGCTTATTCGGCCTTTTATAATATACCTAGCTCCCTTATAGAATTATAAGCTTCTAAAATCTCCACCTTTCTCCATTGTTTCGTCTTGTCCCTGCGAATTTTTAGCACTTTTTCGTCCGTGCCGAGTTTTGCCCGCCACAAACACAAAGTTTGCCGAAATCTTCAATGAACTCCTTCACACATGTGGAAATGAGAATCTTCTGTTTTTTACTTCTTTTATTCCCTTAGTTTTCTCACTTTTTAACCACGGCGCATTCAGATTTCAAATGTTTTGCGCTCAGCCGCCGCGGCGGAGAGCAGGAAGGCTGGATAGAGTCGACAAGTGCTAACAAGAAGATCGCGAAATTTAGGTGGAAAGTAATGGTATATTCGAAAAGTTTTGTCTGATCCAGTTCATAGTGAAAAGGTCATTTCTAGTAAGAGTTGTGCTTTAAGGTAAAAGTGGAACTAATTAAATCCCGTTTTTCAGGTTTTCTTGGGGCCAACCTATTATCAGCGTCTCAAGCACATGGTAGACGACAAGATTCATTCCAGAGCGAGAGGTCCTGTACAGATTTTGGTCCGTCAGCCTATGGAAGGTCGTGCAAGGTAAGACCCACTTTGTGTTTCATACTTCTACATATCAAGATGTGTATTCAGTTCAGTTCAATTCAAATTCCTTTATTTGACGGTTTTTGAAAACCATAAAAAAACTAAAATAAGTCACTCAAAAGAAACAGTACACTAAACTAAAACAATCAAGTCAAACGGGCTCCAGGTGGAACCTGGGTCACTCGCAGAGACCGCTCCCATTTCAGCCACACAGGGAGAGACAACCTCAAAAGCGGGGCAGATGCAGCCCGCACAAGTGGATTGGACGACCTGAGAATCCTGTTCTTTAAAGAAAGAATGTTTCTACTCCTTAGTCCAGGAAAAGAAGGAATTCCCGCCACCACAAACACACCAGAAGCACTGCAGTGGCTAGGCAGACCATGCAGCCACCTGAAAGCATTGTTATAGAGAATCCGAAAAGACCGGTCAGTTTTCCCAGAGATGCCGGTCACAAGGGCCAGGCAGTAAATTGGAGTGCAGTAGGCCCTGAAAAGAAAAGATTTTATGTCATCCGCACATGAAGAGAATTTTCTAATCAGTATATTTGCACGGACACACAGCGACCTCGAAACGGCTTTGCTGGAATTATTGCCAAGATCTCTCGGACGTATTTTATGGGATTTATTGACGTTTCCTATTTTGCATACGCAAATGATATTCTCGGTATCAGTAGATGCAAATCTTCCCTCTCTCGTACAGTTCAAAGGACTAAAAAATGTTTCCTTGATATTGGACTTACTTTGAACCTTGATAAATGCGAGTATATTTGTTTCAACGGTACTGTGCCAAATTCTCCTCTTAAAATCAAAAACACATCCATTCCTTCTGTTGAAAATTTTTGGCGGCTTGGTTTAACAGTTTGTAAAAATATTTTGCCCTTTCGCCAGTCTGCAATATCGGAAACTTGAAAAAAGATTAATAGTGGTAAACTTGGATACTCAAAGATTGTATCAAACCGGTCTAAGTATAACCGAAAGGCTTTGGTTTCTTTGTATTCAGTTTTTTGCGATCACTCTGTACTTTATCTTTCTGGCACTTTTGTTCTGTTGAAAAGAGCGACATACGTGAACTACGTACATATTACTACAAATACTGTAAATACCTGCTTTATTTGCCTATATCGTATCGAAATCGGAGAATAATCCGCAAATACAAAGCTCCCGATATAACGGCAAAACTTCATAAGCTTCATAATAATTTATCTGGTCAAGTATATGAACGGCTTACTCCATATCACGCGCTCATCCGTTTGTTCTGTTGATTTTGTGTTTATTTTGTTGTATTAGTGTTTCTTTCAGTTGTTTATTTGTTTCTTTCTCTTCTTTACTCCACTATCTTCACATTGTTTTTGTGCAGTGGGTTACACATAAATTATTATTATTATATCATGAAGATGGCCTCAATGCCTCTTCTGCTTAAAGTAATTACACCTTCCATTTCCCATTACCTGTAAACTAAAAGTGTAAAACTGCACATGCAGTTTTACAAGTTTTTTAGTATTTTTCTCTTCCTTCAAATTCAAATTCACTTTATTCTTCCAAAAATTCTTCATTGCGAAAAATAGCATAGGATTTCAAGAAAAATCCACTACATACAAGTACATAATATTCAATTACTTTACATAATCTTCATGCAATGTACAATTTTGTTTTCTTAAGTTGGTCCATAATGAAGTATTACTATTATTATTTGCAATTTGTTTGTGTTACAATAATGTTCGATCATCGAGTCAAATACTTATGACTACGTATTGAAACGACACACTGACATCACTATAAAAAAAAAGAAAAAAGCATAAACTTGGTCACGTCACAACTGATAAAATACCGGTTGTATCCGGTTGTTATCGAAAGAGTCTGAAACCCCTGTACTCATCGCCTCTCACTCTTCAGTATTCATGTGCGATTACGGGTATACCTTAATAAATATTATTTACAATAAACATCACAGTCACATTTAAATTTATAATAATTGTAAGGATCGTACAAATTTAATATCTTAGTGAATAATTCGGAGCTGTTTTTTACTATCTTAGTGAATAATGCGGAGCTTCCAGTTTTATTTCTTGTTTCTTAGTGTTAAATAGGATTGGGATGCGCCATGCCAGAAACATTGTCTTGTGATGATGTGGCGCAAAACGTAGTTTCGGTTTATATGAAGCGAAAGCTTCCAAATTGGGTTAAAGTTTAAAAATCTGAGGTTTGGACGCCGATTACAAGCTTGTAATCGAAACAGGAAAGCTAAAATTGTTCGTCGTGCCGTTTGTTATTACCACGCCGGAGAGTGTCTGGCTGTCTGCAGAAGATGTGGATAGGTTCAATATGTGTTTTTTCACAGCTTTTTCCTGACTTCGCTTCACCAAGATTTTCGCGACTATCGAACGGAGAGTGTCGTTCTTGTAGCCTTAAATCTCCGACCTGATCTGTTGCCTTGCATCCGCCTAGCTGTCCCATTCATCTGAAAGTCCCTCCCTTGATTTGGGAATTGATACGCTTACCGGAAAGTTCGAAGTTTTCTGGGATAGGGTAAACCGAGGCACGGCATAGTGTAGGAGGCACAAGTACTAAAAAGAGGCACGAAAACTGAAAGGGCCCTTTCAGGCTTGAGAGTGAGGGGCAGGAACAGTGCTCTGACGTGCCTTCCATTACGTGACCCGCTTAGACTGGAGAGATCGGATATTTTTTTTTTCTGGTGACTTTATCATGTCCGGACCGGATCCGACAACTATTGGGGGGGGGGGGGGATATGTTACCGGCTTGGACTGGAGAGATCGGGATGGAACTTAGTGGGAATAACAAACAGGTGCTCTAGATAAATCGGTGATCGCGAGTTAAGGTACTTTAAGATGTGCTAGGACGGTGAAACTTGGCTGGAATATTAGAGATTCGACAAGATCGGCTTAGACATCGCCACTTCCCAAATCCGACTATTCCTTAAAGTGCCAATCTTGACCGCAAAGTAAGAAAAATACTTTTAAGCAAAATGTACATTTTCATGATCCCCATGAGCCCATTATCATTTTTGGCTCAAGGGTTTTGCTTACAAATGAAGTTCTAGCTCCACCAAAGTGCGCATCTTAACCGCAAGGTCGAAAAGTCCTTTTGATCAAACGACACATCGCAGCCCATGATCATTTGTGCCACAAGGATTTGCTTGAAAATTTATTTCTAGCAACCTTAGCCTAATGTGCGCTTCTTAACCGGGAAGTGACAAAAAATACTTCTAAATATTCCTTGAGCTCAAGCTGACTTTGAAACATTTATCCAAAGAATGTATACAAACATTTCTTCAAATAATGTATACAACGGATACGTCAGCTATGATGCTTCATCAGCGATATTTCGGCCCTTCTTGGCAAGGGTCCTCGTCAGGCGTACGTATCCGTTGTATACATTATTTGAAGAAAATGCTTTTGACCAAAGCGATTTATATTAATGATCCCCAAGGGTTCTGCTTACAGATAATCGGAAAGAATCCATGAAAATGAAAATTCTTTATTTCATCCTCTGAACCAGCCTTACAAGTGCCATATGAGCTTCCAGCTCTTGTTGAAATAACTAATGAAACTAGAAATGAGTTGTGTTTCACTTTATCAAGATATCCAAGCAGCCCAAAATCCAGAATTTTATACGCCGCTCTATTTGATCTTTAACCAAAAACCTTCTGTTGGTTTCATAGAGACATGAAAGATTTTGGGCAAGCTTGGGCCATTTTACCCCAGCTACAGCCGAGTTTACGGAAGAAGCTGATGGTCTTTAAAGTTTAACCGAAAAGGGCTGAGATAGGACAATGTCATCACTAATTCACTTAACTAGGCTTGAAGACTCGATGAAAATGCGCTACTTGTTGCTCCACTATTCACGAATAATCGATTTTAATATAGTGGAATTTCCCTGTCGGATTTGTAGTACGTCTATGTGCTTGCACCTGTGTTGTATGCTTGACGAAAAAGATTTACACAAATTCATGTTCAGGCACTAAGCAGTCTTCACCAGGATTACCATTTGCCACTGAAAAGCCGTAATTGTCTTGAGATTCAAATTCTCTGCGTCATAGTAGAATTTGCGTTGTGGGGACGGCTGTAGACATTCTGAACGTCACTACTAGAGCAGATAGTGGAAAATCAAGAAATCGCTTAGCAGAATCCAAATAATGCAGTGCGTTCAGTTAAATTAGACAAAAATAAGTTAGCTTTTCAGTTAAACTTTAAGGTCTGCCGTGGCCACGGTGTACGAGCTGTTATTTTACGGAGCAGGACGCCTGTTCCAGCTCGCCCCTGATTTGGCCAGGAGTATATCTCTTGGCTGGTGGCTGTCTGGTCTGCAGCTGGTGGCTGTCTGTCCTTGCGTTTGAAGTACGCCATTCATATAGCAACACCAGTGGCAGCAGTAGCTTACTGTCTGTTGCTCTTATTCAAACAATGTTTACAACGGATACGTCAGCTACATTTCTTCATCAGCGATATTTCGGCCCTTCTTGGCAAGGGTCCTCGTCAGGCTGTCAATCGTCTGGGTCAACGTCGGGGAAGGAAACAAACCTGTAATCTTTAGGCTCTTTAGGGCTTGCAATTCTTCTTTCGGGAGGTTCAGTTCTGGAGGAATGTTGATCCGGGACTGTAGTAAGTGGGCTGCATCTACTCTTGCTTTTTCAGAGTCATCTATTTTTGTATCTTCATGGAAGAGACCTATCTCAAATTCTTCTACTGGTGGTTCACGGGGCGCGATGTTGAATTTACATCCATGGGACAATGCATTAATTTGTGTTGTAGACAAGGTTTTGGAGCTGAAATTTAGTACGGAAGGTCCAGGGAGAACTTTCGGACTGTAAGTCTGGGTTTTAATGTAGTTTTTATGGCACTTGCCCTTCGGCCAAGTGCCATATAGCGATCGCAATTTCTGTCCGTCCGTCGGTTGGTCGGTCCAGGTTTTTCTAGTTTGGGCACTTCCACATACGCTAGGACGATGAAACTTGGCAGGCATATCAGGGACCCCAAATGATTAAGTTGGAAATAGTCACTTTCCCGATCCGAGCATCGTGGGGGGAGTGGCGGCAGGGGGAATCCGGAATATAGAAGAATTTATAACTTTTGAACGAGTAATCGGATCTTAATGAAACTTGATATTTGGAACGACCCCGTGTCTCAGACGACCCAATTTGAATCCGAACCGGATCCGGTGACTTCGGGGGGAGCTGGAGGGAAGGAGCCGGAAATCTTGGGAAACGCTTAGAGTGGAGGGATCGGGATGAAACTTGGTAGGAAGAACAAGCACAAGTCCTAGACACGTCGTTGACATAACCGGACCAGGTTTGGGCGCTGTTGGGGGATCGAGGGGGGGGGGTCCGGAATTTCGGTGATCCTGCTAGTTCGTTACTTCCGGATGTGCTAGGACAATGGAACTTGGAAGACATGTCAGGGACCCGAACAGATTGACTTGATAGTGGTCGTTTCCTGGATCCAACCACCGGGGGGGGGGGGGGTGGAGGGGTGGGGAGCCCGGAATCTGGTGGCATGCATAACTTTTGAACGGGTGATCGGAATTGAATGAAACTTGGCAAGTGGAAAGAGCTATCGTCTCAGATGTTCCATGTCAAGTCCTGATCGAATCAGATACTTGTGGGGGTGATTGAAGGGGGGGGGCGGAAATCTCGTGAAACACTTAAGAGTTGAGGGATTGGGAAGGAACTTGGTGAGAAGAACAAGCTTTAGCCTTAGATTCGTGATTGACAGAACCAGATCGTATCGGTGCTCTGTGGGGGGGAGTTGGAGGGTGTTTCCCGGAATTCCGGTGATCGCCAGTCAGGATAGTTCCAGCTATTCTAAGAACGATGAAACTTTGCAGGCCTGTTAATGATTTAAGGGCACCACATAATGTCCTAGCAAAACTTGTGTTCCTGGATCCGACCATCTTTGGGGAGTCGAGTGAAGGGGAGTCCGGAAATCACTGGCTTCCGTAAGTTGCGAACGGGTGGTCCGATTCAAGTGAAACCTTATGGGTGATAAGAACTGATGACCTAGACAAGCAAAACATGCGTCCGAACCACATGCGGGCACGTTTAGGAGAGTTGGACGAGGGGGGGGGGTACAGAATTTGATTCAAGATGGACAGTTCCGAGTTAATGCGGCCTTGATTTGTTATTTGGTGTCTGGATCGGATCTGGTCACGGTAGGGATGGGGGGGGGGGGGGGGGGTGAAGTGGGAACTGGAAATTTGTGGATAGGCTATGCTCTGCCTCCAGTCTAACTTGATTAGGACATGTCAGAGATGCGACGTTTATGTTTCCGATTCGTATTCAATCACAGTGGGGGGACTTAGAGGGGAATTCCCGGAAACGTTTTGGCTCGCATAGGGGTCAAAGAAGTGGAGCGATTTCAGTGAAACTTGAAGTGTAGAGAGCTCACATGCCCTAGATGATATATTTTAGGGTTCGAACTGGATCCGACCACCCTGGGGGAGGAGGGGGGGGGGGGGAATTAAGGGAGGTTCCCAAAAAACCCTCAGATTTTAGTGAAACTAGATAGGTGGTAAGAGAAAATGCTTCAGATGATCTACTTAGTACTCCAAACCAGATTCGGACTCGGTAGGGAACGTTGGAGGGGGGTACCAGAACCGTGTGGCATGTGAAAGATCCAAACGAGTGGATCTTCAGGGTTGAAACTTGCAAGGTAGAAATGCTCGACGGAAATGCTCAGACTTTAAAGGTCCGAACCGCATTTTTTTTATGGCGGGCGGGGTATTTGGATTTCTCGTCTACTTTTTAGGTACCACCTACTCGTAGCAAGTGCCATATGAGCTCGTAGCTCTTGTTGTTTTGTAGTCGAGAATCTTTTTTCCGCAGCTTTTCGCGGTGTTCCCAACAGGAATTTTCAAATCTAGCAGAGATTACTTTTTCGAATTTTGGCTTGTCATGATCATCAATATTTTCCATGAGGGTTTGAGATGGTTGAATTCGCGTGATATAATCGCCCATTTTGACCTTACACCAGCAATCGTGTCTTTGAGGAGAATCTGCGAAATACGTTGCTCCACTTTCTTCTTATTTCTCGCTCTTGTCATCCCTTCTCTGCATCAGTGTCACATCCTTAGTGTTGACTGTCGAAATCGAATAACACTGGATTACAAGGACTTGCGAGGTCCATGCGACGCCCGATCTTTTGTCAGAAAAAAGTAATTTCCTGGAACATTATTGCGCCTTCCGGGAATAATATGCTTCGCAGATGGAATAGGCAATGGTCCATCTCGAAACATTCATTCCCGCCTGCTTATCCCTTCAGCTTGACCCTCGGTGTGTGGATCCCATCGGGAACCAATAACTCGATGTCTAATTTCATTATCCCTCTAATCTCGTCGCTCCCTTTGATTAATTTCTAGAGGGGGAGATACTGCTTGTAAGCTGTCGATGCATACAGTGTTGTCTGTCCTGTACCGCACTTTCATCACTAACTCTAACTGCTTGGCTTTACGCTATGGTGGTGTCGATTTTGTAGACAAGAAAACAGTCTTTTTGGAAATGGCAACGTCCGGAAAGTAACCTTCAGATCTGTTGTACCAAAAGTTTTTGAATTCCTTAAAGGGCCCGTCTTACCTAAAATACTAACGCAACCTACATCCGTATCACTCCATATATTTTTAAACCCGGAGACCCCAATTTCATACGGTACATTCTAACCCCTCTAACAAAACTACGCTTGTTTTCTCACTTGCCGTGTTTTGCTAGCTTCTATGTGTGTCACGCTGTCGGGTTGTCTGCGAGAAGTTTTTCCATCAGAAAAACCGGTTATGTAAATTTTTTCCTCTTTTCGCTACAAGTCAACGGGTCTCGTAAAAGGCTTAAAACAGCCAAAATTGTGGGTTATTTGTTGAAAGCACAGCCTAGTTTTAAAGTACTGAAATATTTTGAAATACTGTAAGTTGAAAAGTAAATAGTGCGAGGGGTCCTTTAAAAAAAGGCCAAATTTCGTGTCGAGGCACCCTGAATTGCTGCGGCTGCTTCCAACCGTGAATGTCGGGAACGAGGAGAGTAAATACTGGAAAATACGTCACTCGTTATTGTACTTGTGTCAGGACGCAAGCTGTGCGGCTCTCCCTGGCGACAGCAGCTGACGGGCCAAGGCATGTCATGAATCTGGGCCTTCTCTGAACGGCATTGAGATGTGAAGCCAGTAGGGATCCCACGTCCTCCCATGCCGGTGGAAGCCTCCGACGGGCTCGAGGTCTTCCTTGAGGGTGCTCAGCCACGTTTTATGTTGGCCTTCTCGGAGTTTCCTTCGAACAGGGCATCGGGGTGGCGAGCAGAGCTTTCTTCAGCAGGGTGGAACTGGAATCTTCTCTTCTGCTCACGTGGTCAAACAAGGACAGTCGGCGTTGCTTTGCTAACGAGAGCCAGTGGGACGACTCTATGAGCGTGTTCTACCCTTCTAACAATAGTTACTATTTCCGTTCCATCCTCACGAAAAGTTACTTCGCTGACCGTTCCAACCTTCTCGAAATAGTTACTAATAGTTATTATTTGCTTACCATGCTCGGGAGCGTGGTAAGCGTAGTAACTACGCATATCTGCAACGTGATTGGTCGGATTCGCCCGCGGCATGATATCCTGCTGGAACAGTGCTGGAAAATAGAAAAATCGTTCCAGCCTTGACGGAAAAAAGCCAGAATTCGTGACGTCATGCGTAGGAACTACGGTAAGTAGGATGGAACACGCTCTATGTTTTCCCTCCCTTCAAGTTAATAGGTCCAGTGCGGAGGCGGCTCCGCGAAAAGAAGTGTTTTGCTCTGCTAATGAGGCTGCATCGTGTTTTCGGGGGGACCGTCGCCTTATTTCGTTGTGACTGCGACTGTCTCGAGTGTCATGCTCACGATTCTTCGAAGGCATCCATTGTCAAACACATTAGAGGATTGGGCCTCTAGCTTTTACACAGCTTTTATTGGCTAAGCTTCCGACCCGTAAAGAAGGGTGGATGTGACCATGGCTTCGTAAAGTCTAACCTTTGTGTTTCGACTGGTGCGTCTACGATTCCACAGACCCCATTTTAGCTGAGCGAAGACGCCGTTAGCAGCTTTTATTCGGGCCAGGATCTCTTCGCTGCTGCTCCTGTCACGTCGATGAGTGAGCCAAGGTATTTGAATTTGCATTGGGTCAGCTTGATGCCCAAATCCGACCGTTCGTTGGAGATGTACTTTGTTTTTTCAAAGCTGATTTTGAGCCCCAATGGTTCCGCCTCTTTAGATACCATTACCCAACATCCTTTGACTCTGAACTGCTGAATCTGAGTCAGACCGATCTCATCAGCATAATCGAGGTCGTTCACGGATCATAACGGATATATTAATAAATATTGTTACTTGTTCAGTTTCGTTAATTTCCTCACTTGCTTCGTTTATCCGGACTATGCAATCGCCTGTTACTAGTACTTGCTTGCGTTACCCTGTTACCACACGTTACGCCACAGAGGTCCGCGGATCGATACTGCATTTGGGCAGCGCTCTTTTTGCTTCCTTTTGCTCCCCTTTCGCTACCGTTGTTCCTAGTTTCCGGACTCCCGGATCCGGGGAAAGTCGGATTGGGGAGTGATTATTTGTAGGTTAATCTGGTCGGGTCCCTGATATGCCTGCGAAGTTTCATCGTCCTAGCTTGTATGGAAGTCCCTAATCTATATCAACCCCTACTAAGGTTCAACAACATATTATACCAACCCCTTCGACCTTCGATTGCTCTAGCTCTCACCGAACGAATTTAAGCAAAGAATGACTCATCCACGAGTAGAGCTATACTAGTGTGAAGAAAGAATGACTCATCCACGCTCAGGGCTATACTAGTGTGAAGAAAGGGGTAGGGGTTTGACAAAAACTAGAAAAAGTGTTTCAAGAGATTTCGGGTGTCCCCCTCCAGCCCCCCCCCCCCCCGGTTATCGGATCCGATCCGAATTTGACAATGATCATCCAAGACACTTGTTCTTGATACCTGTCAAGTTTAATGCACGCCCGATTATCCAGCCCAAAGTTATGAATGTTACTAATTTCCGGATTCCCCATCTTGCCACTCCACCATTGATGGTCGGATCGGGGAAGTGATTATTTCCAAGTTAATCCGGTTGGGTCTCTGATATGGTTGGTCCTAGGTCATGTGGAAGTGCCCAAACTAGCAAAATGCGGACAGACCGACTGACAGACAGACATTACGATCGCTATATGGCACTTGAGCTAGGCACTTGAGCAAGCTCAAGTGCCATAAAAAAGCGTCCGTCCGTCTGTATGCATGATAATTCTCGAATGGTCAAGGGGTCTATGCGAAACCTCCCCCCCCCTCCCCCCCCCCCCCGAATTCAAATATATAGGAAACTGGCGAAAAATATTAAAAACTGCAGCTTGGACAGCGAGCACTGAAGGATTTTCCCTAGACACGCGAGTTAAATGTAAACGCGTGACGGCCGATCGTTAGCCGGTTTCGTAAATAGACCTTGTCTCGCCGCATTTGGTATGGGGCCGGTGAGGCTATGGGAAACTCCCGCTTTCTCTCGACACTCCAAAGGGGCAGAACTGAAATCAAACACCACATCTTTAGTCTGGCCAATTGTAACAACTCAAGTATTCAAGTATTTATTTACGTACTAAAATTGTCTAACACTGGACAACTTGGTCTATTGGCCTAGAAGGAAAATAATCTTGTGTAGGCCTCAGGTCCCTCTCTACCAGCTCAGCCCATTTTCCGCAAAGTTCCGGGGACCGAACAACTTGTTACCGAGAAAAGCCCCCGAAAAACCACGCGCCCCACTTTATTTAGAGGCCACTACCGTCATCTACGATTTCGTCTTCGGGACTAAAGGCCAAGCCTGACACTTTGAAGATTGATTAGTCTGCCTTGAAAACAATCAGGAGCAGCAGCAAAATGCAACAGCGAAGAGGATTTCCACCAAGTTTCCAAGAGCACACTTCCTCTTGGAAAGACGGAGATTGACATGTCGGGGGGGGGGGGGGAGGGGAGGTGATGGCCTAATGCGTTTCAAGTTCGTGCAAATTCGAGTTGGGTATTCCGGTTTAGCTCTACTACGCTACCAATACCACGCTCTACCACGGCGCTACGACTTGATGTATTTAGAAGCGAATGCGGGAAGAGATACGGTTTAAAGATTAAAGTAAGACTAAGTGGTCAGAACGAATGCTAAATGCTAACCAGAGCAAAATAACTAGACTATTTTGCTCTGATGCTAACTAAACTTAAACTAAACAAATCTCGTGAAACACTTCCACATAAGCTAGGACAATGAAACTTGGCAGGCATATCAGGGAACCGACCAGATTAACTTGGAAAATCAATTTCCCAGATCCGATCATAGTGGGGGGAGTGGAGGGATTGGAAATCCGGAAACTATTAACATGCATAACTTTGGAGAGGGTAATCGGATATGCGTGAAACTTGACATGTGTCAAGAACAAGTGTTGCGCATATTCAGTTTCAAATCCGGATTCGACATCTGTGGGGGATTCGGCCAGATTCGACACCTGTGGGGGGGAGCTGGAGGAGGGCACCGTCTGAAACGCTTCCACATAAGCTAGGACAATGAAACTTGGAAGGGAAGAACGAGAAACTTCAAGGGAAGAACGAGCATCAACCCTAGATACTTTATTGACAAAATAGGACCGGATCGTGTCGCAATGGAGGGTGTCGGAGGGGTTTCTTGGATTTCCGCGGTGACCACGAGTTACGATACTTCCAGATGTACTACGACCATGAAATTTGGCAGACATATTAGGTACTCCCCCAGGTCGACTTGAAAATAGTTCCTTCCCCGATACGGTGATGTTGGGGAGAGTGGAGGGATGGGGAATCCAGCATCTAGTGACATGCATAACTTTAGAACGGGTGATCGGACGTGAATGCAACTTGACAAGTGTCTCAGATGATCAGTTTCAAGTTCGGAACGAATCCAATAACTGGGGGGGGGGAGCTGGAGGGGGGTGCAAGAAATCTCGTGAAACGCTTAGAGTCGAGAGATCGGGATGGGACTTGGAGGAAAGAACAAGCATAAGCCGTAGAGACGAAGAGACAATACTGACAAAACAGGACCGGATCTTGTCACAGGTGGGGGAGTTTGGGGGGGGTTTCCACAATTCTGGTCATCACGAGCTGGGGTACTTCCAAATGTGCTATGACCATGAAACTTGGCAGTCTGTGCTATGACCATGAAACTTTGCAGGCATGTTAGGGACTCTAGTCAGATTGGCTTAAAAATAGTCCCTCCTCCGATCCGATCATCGTTGTGGGAGAAACAGTTATCAGTGAGTGGAATAACCATTTCAGGTTTAGTAGATGAAGCCGATTTTCTGATGAAATGAATATCGGGAGAGAGATGCAGCCTTGACAACTGCAAACCGTATCTGACAAAACATGCTAACTGTTCTTACAAGTGCCATATGAGCTTTCAGCTGTTTTTTTTTTTTTAACCCCTCCTCCTCCTGTCGGTGACACAAGTGTGGCACCTATTCTTTCAAATTCATTACTTCTTTCACTTCTTTACTTCTTAACAAAGTAAATAAAGTATAATATTTGTTACCTTTACTTTTTATAGTTACCAAACTTAACCTACTGCAAAAAATCAACGAAAAGCATTCAAAACATTATTATAATTAGAAAACGAGAAAAAAAACAAAAAACAAACAAGCTTAACCCACGCCGAGAGGTGCCCTTCCACCATAGAGTACCAGTACTGTGGTGGCAACACATAATTACATAAAAAAACAAGACTCATATTTCTATACAGTAACACAAAACCACGAAACTTCCCAAAATTAATACTTTCTCATCATTATCAAAATTTTAAATTTGTAATCCCAAAACAACAAAAAATTCTTTTGAATGTGTTCCACTATTACATTGTTCGGGGAGCACATTCAAAAATCCCTCAAAACCTGTTATTTTTTTTTCAAACAATAACCCAAACGAATTTTAACGGCCGCTTCGGGCGTAAATCAACTCAGATGGCAAATCTTGCTTTTTGCCATGACTCCACAAAAGCAGACGTTACCTTACATTGTACTTGCAATTATCACGTGCTCGTGTGTTGGGATTTACACGTTATCACATGCACATGGGTTGTAGGTTTTGGCCCCTCAGGAGGCCAAAGTTTAGTCGATATGGGCCTTATTCCGGCGGGAGGCCAATGTTTTGTATTATGTTTGGTCGGTATAGGCCTTACAACAGAAATACAAATTGTGTTGCCTCAGAGAACTGGTGGAGAAGAAGCTGGTACGATATGCTCGGCTCGGCTGTCTGGTCGTTGTACTCTTACCTGGTTTCGCTCTGCTGGATACGCTTATGTCAGGGCCCATGACTGGTGGGTTGGAACTGAATCCGGCCACGATCGGGGGGAGGAGTCAAACTTTTCTGGAAGTGCTTCGATTCGAATTAAACTTGATGGGTTGGGTGGTCTGAGGTCATGTGTCCGATTCGCAGCTGGGCATGGTGGGAGAGTTGGAAGGAGTCCATGAAATTATGTCACACAAAACACATTTTTTTCCCGTATCCGGTAATCCATTGGGAGGTGGAGGGAGGGGGTTGACATCTTGTGACCTGCCTAAGTTGCGAACGTGATCCAGTTTAAGAAAAAGTTGATGGATGTAAGGAGAAAGATGTGCCATTTATAGGTGTGGACTGACTCCGCGCACAGTGGCGATTTTTGGAGGGATATCCTGAAAACGTTGTCTCACGCGCATGGACCAAACCAGTGGAGCGTTTCCGAGAATCTACTATATGTATCGAATGTAACTTGTTTGTAACAAGTGTCATATGAGCTCATTGCTCTTGTGTTCATATAGGAGGGACTAACAGAATTCAAACAGTTCAAATAAAGCTTTCAACTTTTCCTAGACTAAACATTTGGGAACTACAGGGTCTACACAAGGATCATGTCATAATCTTAATGTCGACTAGCATATGATATCAACACATGATTTAAAGCCGAAAGGCTCTCTTCCACAACCAAACTTGCCATTATGATGGAAGTACAGTTACGAAGTATATTCGCCTTTACTGATGCCTTATATTGGTGGGCCTCAATATTCCTTAGAATGGAAAGTCTCGATTACCTGATTTTCAAGCTACTTCATGGTGCCATACATTTTCTCAGGTCCAAGAACAGCGCCAGGCTAATCCCCTACGATTGTACAAACTGGAGTCAGGCCGGACGAAACTTGTTATTATTTTTTTCTGTCCCCAGAAATTGGGGAGTAAATTACAAAAAGAATAATACAGAACTATGCACATAAATACAACATTACATAGTCGTACTGCTACAGAAGTTTTTCATCAGAGTCGAACGAGTTGTATTGACGTCTTTTGAGAACATAATAGTTGCGTTTTTGCAGATACTATGGTATCTGTTACCACGGTAACTGGATCTGAAATTAGTGGTATCTGATATACGGTTGCTCTACAAAAACGACAATTGCCGAAATTGCGCTTTTCAAAGTCATTCTAAAAGAAAAACTGATATTCAGTCACATCACGAAGCGCGAAACTTCTTTCCCACCAATTTGACAAAAATTGATAAAAGTGAGACAGAAGTGAGATGACTTTTTCAGATACCACGATCAGTAACCACGGCCAGATACCATGGCCAGATACCACTGGCCAGATACCATGATAACTGCAAAGACGACTTTAGACCGTGATATCGGATACCATGGTATCTGCAAAAACACAACTATTATGTTTCTGCAAAAAAATCTGTTTTTTTTCTAGCTTCTGCCGATAAGTACCTTATCGGATCACGTTCCGTCAAACATTTACTGGGAAAGAGAATGAATACTTGACTATTTTTGCCCCATAAGGAAAGTCAAGCTAAGCGTGAAGGAACAAACTTGATACGGCTTATTCCCTCCTCGTGGTTCGTTGAATCGAAAAGATTGGGAGTTGCAATTTGAAGGGATAGAGTTCCGTGAAGGCTCTAAGTAAGGAGTCGCAGACTCGATTGTATCTTGGTTCTGTTGAAAGATTGGGAGTTGCAATTTGAAGGGATAGAGTTCCGTGAAGGCTTTAAGTAAGGAGTCGCAGAATCGATGGTATCTTGGTTCTGTTGAGAGAAAAACTCGTGTATCGATGGTATCTTGGTTCTGTCGAGAGAAAAACTCCTGTATCGATGGTATCTTGGTTCTGTCGAGAGAAAAACTTGTGTACTGTAACTTGATTCCGGGGAAGCTGACTTGCCAAGATCTAGACGAAGACAACGGTTTTCACGGGTTAGTCGCAGGAAATTAGTTTGTTGCCCCTTTTTTATAGTTTAACTGAAAAGGCAGCTTATTTTTACATCTGATATTTGGATACACTGAAGTATTTTGACCCATCTAAGGGATTTTGCATTTTTTTCGCCCGTGGCTCTAGTAATGACGTTCAGAATGTGCGCTGCTTGCACGACATCTCAAAATTCCTCCAGGCTCGGAGAATTGGAATTCAACATATTTTTATATTACATTATATTTTTTACAAGGCCTTCATCTCCAGGGCCAAAGATGTTGACACCGGAAAAGTACCGCCTGTAGGAAAATGATTTTAGGGAATCAGACATGTTCTGTTTTATTTTCTGGCAATGGCCTTTTGTAGTTAGTAAATATTTCAAGCGTAGACGGACAGGCAAAAAGAAGTACCAAAAATCAGAAAGAAAAAATTAATTCAATGAAATCGATTTGATAGCGGACAAACCAAGTAACGCATTTGTATCGGGTTTCCAGGCCTATTTCAGCGAATAAGTGATGCGTAAGTAGACTGTCGGGTCTTAGACCCTTTTCGGTTAAACTATAAGGCTCCTTTTTAGGTGTATACAGGCTTGCTCAGATGACATAGGCGGTGGAGAACGAGAAGTCCGATTTTGAGCAAGTGCCCAAGTGCTCAAACGTGAAGTGAGTCGGGTCTGTAAAGTACAATTGTCACCAAACTTTTTTGCACGTATACTGCAATCAATATTTTTGTATGCTGGCCATGCAGAAACAATGACAAAACTACACAAACAAGACCAAAGTTTTCGATGGGATCCCAAAAATTCAATATCTGGTCCAGACAACTGGGTCTTGTCTTAGCCAGATCCAGTCATCGCCAGAATCCTTGAACATTCTTACAATTAAAATTCAGAAACAGATTAAGGCCAAATAGCTAATCATCTGAGAAAACCAAGTTCAGATATGGATTCAGCATGTGTGTTTACCCATATAAGTCATATCTGTTTTGACGAAAAGTTCCTGCCACTTCTGCCAATTTCCCGGTTTCGGCCGAACTCTAGAACTACTTGTCCGGCGAAAAAAGAAAGCTCAAAAACGAACTCAGAGTATCTTCTTTCCTCAATAATGAACATCTAATCGACTTCAAATACAAATTTAACTTATTGCAAATTTTCCAACTCCAGCCGGATTCCGGTCGAACTTTATGTCCGGGTAAAATATGTTTGTCACACACGAATTCAGCGTCTCTTCTTACCCCTAAATCGGTTATCTAATCAGCTAGAAATAAAATTTTACTTCTAACAATTTTCCGGATTTGGCCAGATTCCGGGCGAACTACATGTCCGGGTAGAAAATTGTTTTCACATAAAAGTTCAGCATGTCTTCTTGCCCTAAATCGGGCATCTGATCAACTCCAAATAAAACTTTTAATTTTAACAAACTTTCCGGCTTGGGTCGGATTCCGGGCGAACTACTTGTCCGTCGAGAAAATGGTTTTCACCATCGTCTTCAGCATGTCTTCCTACCTCTAAATCGAACATCTAATCAACTTCAAATAAAACTTTTACTTTTAACAAATTTTCCGGTTTTGGCCGGATTCCGGGCGAACTACTTGTCCGATTACAAAATGGTTTTCACCATTGTGTTCAGCATGTCTTCTTACCCCATAATCGACTATCACATTAGCTGTTTCAAAATATTTTGTTTGCCCCTTAATTTGAACCCCCTCCCCCACCCCTAAATGTAGGGCTACAAAGCCCATTTACGAACTCGACTGGTCCGCCGACCCAACGAATCCTCACACCAAGTTTCATCAAAATACCTCATCCCTTCGAGAGTTATCGTGCTTACAGACGCACGGACGGACAGACGGACAACTTCTGCGATGTCATAGGAATCCCTCCACTTACGTTTTGGGATCCCAAAAAGCAATAAAAAAGAGAAAAACGATGACATTCGTCTCAAAGCCGTCAAAGATGTCGCCACGCTATCATAAAGTAAGAGTACTCTCAGAGTAAAATAACGTAATTGTACATCATGAACCCTTCAGAATCTTGAAACGATAATGAAATATTATAATCCAATCCCAAGCAGTAAATCCTCTCTCGTTTATCAGCAGTTCTTACGTGGGGTTTTTCACTTACACTGTAAAAAGTTCCTCCGAGTAAGGATTAAAGTTACTGCAGTATTTGGTACTGGGATTAATCTTATCTCTATTGGGATAAGATTAACCCGAATTAGAGATAACCTTATCGCATTAAAGACAAGATCAATCCCAGTAGCAAATACTGCAAGATTTTTCTTTGCAGTGTATTCAGTATCGCTTCGATATACGTCGCTTAAAGCCCTAATCCAAACATTCAGTTTACCTTCTCTCCTTGATCGCATGCCACGGGTTTGTTTAGATTTGAATTCGATTGCGGAGTTGCTGTTTTGGCTCGAGAAAAAACCCACGCACAACGTCTTCTTTTCTAGATGGTGGAATTTTCCAGGATTGATTAGCAAAGAATTATCAGACCTAACTAACAGAGGTACAACACTGGTCTTGTTTTTTTAATTTATTTGTATTTGTAATAAACAGTTGGAGCATTAGATGGAAATTATTATTTTGACCCTTGGCTCGTGCCATAACAGCTGTCCGGGATAATCGGTTGAGATTTAGTCCAGACAGAATTGTTTCAAGCCTAGCAAATTTGGTGGGTTTTTTTCAATTTGCTCATTGTTTTACCGTGTGTTTAGTGGTTATGAACATTCATAGTGACAGTAGGGATGGTTAGCATTGTGTGTGTGGTAGAAAGACCATATTTTGTGGCCCGCTTTAAGTAAAACAAGTTGCCTAAAGTCAGCATGACTTGACATAACCTAACAACCATGTCTTGGAATTTGCAATGCGAATGTTCGGTAGCTCGAATAAAAGCTGGTCGTACCCCTATATCTTGGGTGATTGCAACATTGGGGAATCCAAGGCCTGAAGGGGGTTTTGGAGGTCTGGCGCCTGGGTTCTCCTAGGGATGGGACTCCGTAGTTCCTCTCCTGGGAAGCGCGGGCTTGCATCTGCAAAGCGACCGATCATTTGATTTAATTTGAACGTTGGAAATTCAGTTCGTATTTTAAACAGATTCTGGTAGTAACGTCGGTAGTAGAAAACCATACTGAATACCGTCAAGTTAATAGGAACTGAGGTGGTGGTGTGGTCAGGGGCGGGAGTGAGTCCTATATATCCTATATTTTAAAACTTGTCCTATTATATACTATATTGAGTCGAAAACCCGATATTCTCCTATATTTCAGCTTTTGCTGTTTTTTTTCGTAAATTTTGAAGTTAATTCTGCCAAAACTGGGCAAAGGTCGAAGTAAGAAATTTGCAGGTTGCCCAAGATCTACTGTGTGGTGGAAAAAGGAGGCTTGTTGAAGCTCAGAAGAAAAATGATCCTGTAGGAATTGAATCTGCGAAAATTAATTGAGCTTTCGGAGAGCAAAGTGAGTGAAAGTGTTGCAGACCTTTCTGCCCTTCAAAACAAGACCAAAGGTCTCGATGGGATCCCAAAAATCTAATATTTGAATCCAGACAGTTGGGTCTTGTCTTCGCCAGGCTAATCATCAGAGAAAACCATAAGTCATGTCTTTTTTGACGATACTGACCGAAACTTCCTGCTTCACTCCTGCCAAATTTGCGGTTTCGCCCGAATTCCGATCGAACTACTAGTCCATCAAAAAAAGAAAATTCAGAAACGAATCCAGCGTATCTCCTTATCCCCAAAAAAAACATCTAGTCAACTTTAAATAAAACTTTGACTTGAATCCGGTTATAACCGGATTCTGGACTAATTTTATGTCCTGGACAAAATGATTCTCATATACAGACAGCATCTCTTCTTGCCCCTAAATCTGTCATCTTATCAACTTCAGATAAAACTTTTGCTTTTAACATATTTTTCGGTTTTGGCTGGATTCCAAGCGAACTAGTTGTCCGGCGAGAAAATGGTTTTCACCGTCATGTTCAGCCTGTCTTCTTACCCTGAAATCGAACATTCAGTCGACTTCAGATGAAACTTTTACTTTTAACCAACTTCCCGGTTTTCGCCGGATTCCGGACGAACTACTTGTCCGGCGAGAAAATGGTTTTCACCATCGTGCTCAGCATGTCTGTTTACCCCTTAATCAAACATTTAATCCACTTCAAATGTAACTTTTACTTTTAACCAACTTTCCGCTTTTGGCCGGATTCCGGACGAACTACTTGTCCGGCAAGAAAATGGTTTTCACCATCGTGCTCAGCGTGTCTTCTTATCCCATAATCGACTATCACATTAGCTGTTTAAAAATATATGTTTGTCCCTTAATCTGACCCCCCTCCCCCACCCCCAAATATAGGGCTACAGACCCCATCTACGGAATTGACCTTACCCTTGACCCAAACAATCCTCACACCAGGTTTCATCAAAATATCTCATTCCCTTCGAGAGTTATCGTGCTTACAGACGGACGGACAGACGGACAACTTTTGCGATGTCATAGGTATCCCTCCACTTATGTTTTGGGATCCCAAAAAGAGGGGAAAAGCAGATGAAAAGCAAAGTGGTCTCATGGAGAAGCTTTCTTTATTTAAAAGGCGCTGTTGACACTCAGTTTGACGCGGTTGTGTGGTTTTCACGAAGTCAATCAGTAGTGTATTTTGAGTTCTTTAATTTTGTGTTTGATCTCTGTTCAGGGATAAAACTTACCCATCAAAGTCTCTCGTCTTGGATACCATATTTTTTGTTTTAAGGTGAGATCCTAAGTTGTTTCACCAGAATCGTCCTTTGTAATTTTCCAGAAGATGGGGTCATGAGATTTTTTCATCCAAATAAGCTGTTTTTTTATCCTATATTGTCCTATATTTTGATGTGAAAAATCCTATATCCTATATATATTTTAGCCTTAGGTCACTCCCAGGCCTGGGTGTGGTTTGTTTTCCGCTACACAGTTTCAGGCTGAAACCACCTGGATCCAAAATGCGAGTTTGTAGTCGAAGCAGACGTAGAATTTCAAACCGTATTTAAGGTTTGAAGCCAAGCTGACCATTCATTTCAAATAAAATAGAAAAAACGAGGTTTTCGGGTTTTTTTCTTGATCAGCTAGTTACCCCTCCAAGATGATGTGCGAGGGATAAATAAAATTTCGGATATTTCGGTTGCACTTCCGGCAAACCGTCCTCAGCGAAAGAAACAAAACTAAATCATAAAATCCACCACAATCACAACAGGAAAACGATGCGGACCAACAGACAATAAGACGACATGTAACTAAAACCAGAAGAACGATGCGGACCGAACGACATGCAGATAAAAATAAAATAACGAAAGATAAAATGTGCGTGTTCAAAGTGTATATGTACAAATCTGTGATTATTTACAATTCTGAATTCTGTGGATATTTACAATTTACCATCCGTCTGGGAAAGCGCAGAAGCTTTCACCCAGAAAACGGCGCACTCCAAAAATTTAGTTTTGTTTCTTTCGCTGAGGACGGTTTGCCGGAAGTGCAACCGAAATATCTGAAATTTTATTTATCCCTCGCACATCATCTTGGAGGGGTAACTAGCTGATCAAGAAAAAAAACCGAAAATCTCGTTTTTTCTATTTTTATTTGAAACCGTATTCCAGTATGCTGTGGTACTTGAAAGACTTTCGTATTGCTGTACTAAATGCCATACTCGAAAGTAGGCCTAGTAGAAGGTCGTATCCCTCCTCTACCGCTAGGGTAGCGCACCAAGCTTTGAAAAGAAAAGTCTCGTGTGTCTGTATCATAACGGTCTTTTAAAGGACCTGTCTTACCTATAATACTAACGCAACCTACTTCCATAATCACTCCGTATATTTCTAAACTCGGAGACACCAATTTCGTACGGTACATTCTAACCCCTCTAACAAAACAACGCTGATTTTCTCACTTGCCGTGTTTTGCTACCTTCGATGCATATCACGCTGTCGACGGTTGTCTGCGAGGAGTTTTCTATCAGGAAAACCGGTTACGTAAATTCTTTCCCTGTTTTCGCTGTAAGTCAGCGGGTCCCGGAGAAGGTTTAAAACAGCCAAAACCGTTGGTTATTTGTACTTCAAAACTGTCCTAACTACATTTTCATAATTTTTGGGCCCAGTTTTGTGTGTGCCATCTGCCTGAAGAAAGTAGGAACTCAGAAAGTTAAAACTAATCTACCTGTTAGATGGTGCTCATGTCGTCATCAAAGTGTTCAAAGCACAGCCTAATTTTAAAGTATTAAGATATTCTAAAATACTATAAGTTGAAGAGTAAATAGTGCGAGGGGTCCTTTGAACCTAATTTTTTCTTCTCTAGAGATGGAGGACTTCGTTTCGGTGAGATGGAGCGAGATTGTCAAATTTCTCACGGAGCTGCACAATTCTTGAGAGAACGTCTCTTCGAAGTTTCGGATCCGTATAGAATCCACATTTGTAATCTCTGTGGCCTTATCGCCATTGCCAACTTGAGGAATAACACCTTTGAGTGCAAAGGGTGCAGGAACAAAACACAGGTGAGCTCATACTTGTTGTCCTTGCGTTATCAGGCCGGGAGTTACCCCATAAGACGGTGAAAGAGGGAATGATTGCGTATGTGCTAGGATGTGTAACCTACAAAGTGTTTGCGACTCGACAGAAGTGCCCAGGGGTTCCTGCGCGACTGAAAACAGTTGAATCTTAAAGCACAATACTCTTACTAGAAATCTTTTGCCTATGAAAGTGATTAGAAAAAAAGTTTTTCAAAAATACATTAATTTCCACCTGAAATTTTCTTGTTAGTGCTTGTCGATACTAAACAGCCTTCCTGCTCTCCAACGTGGCGGGTGGGAGCAAAACCTTTGAAAACTGAACGCGCTCTGGTTAAAAAAGTTCGAAAACTAAGTAAATAAAATAAGTAAAAAAAACAGAAAATTCTCATATCCCTATGTTTGAAAGAATTGTCAGCGGACATTAAAGACTCCGGCAAACTTTGCTTTATGTGACGGGCATAACTCGACATGGCCGAAGAAGTGCTAAAATTCGTAGGCAAAGAAGGAAACAATGGAGAAAGGTGGAGATTTTGGAGCTAGGTATACTATAAAAGGCAAAATTAGCAAGAGGGGTCCTTTAAGCTTTCGACCTTTGAGTTAAAGTTAACCGGGGCTGGGCGAGTCATTGACAAGCCCTCAACATAAGGGCACACTCCTCCAGCGTTGGGGCACCATGCCCTAGAAAAGGGCACAGTACCCCCAGAAAAATCTGTTGCATTGAAATCTTAAACCAAAATTTGCTTTTCAAACATATTTTTCCTGGGGAATGTGCCCTTTCCCCATGCGATGCACTGACATTGGTGCATTGTGCCCGAAAGTTGAGGATTTGTGTATACTGTGCTACATCCCTCGTTTCTGTGTTTCAAATTATTTACCTAGCGTCGCGACTTTTTCGGCTCGGAGCCAAAGTCTGACGAAGCCTTTTTTTACTGACGATGTGTTTTTTGCAACGCCTGGAGTGACGAATATCGCGAGGCGACGCGAAGTTCGCCCTCTGTGTGAATTAGACTTGAGACCGAAATTCTACTTTCTAAGCTGCTTCCGGCCAAACCTTACAAAAACAAGTCTCTGTTTCTTAAAGTTTAGAAACTAGTATTTTTGCCAGCGACGGTCTGTCGGACAGGAAGCGAAAACATGCTGAACCGGTAGTTTCCAAATGAAGCGGGTGGGCGTGGGCGTCCCGCACCAGTTCCGGTGACAAAGGTATAACATAGAATATTGTATAACAAAGAATATTGAGCTTGGCCAGGATAAGCGCACCTTGAAGAGTAACTGCGCCTCAGTTTTATGCCGTTTGGTCTTCAAGTCTACAGAAGAAAACGCTGTAGCTAATTTAGCGGGACCGGGAAACATAAATAACAAATCTTGGGTCGTACCCCAAAGTGCCTTGTTTCTATGCTGAAGGCTTGCAGAGCTCTTTTCTGTCATTTCCTGAATTAAGCCCAGTTATCAGTGGGAGCTAATTCAGCTTCGCCCTGTCACTTTCGACATGCTTAGTCAGAAATTATATGGACTAGCCCTTTATCTCCTGAAGCGAAACAAAATTATGTTTCCCACTGAAACTTAGAGTCACATTTGGACTGAAGCGATACAAGAGGGATTAATGTTAGGCTGGTGTTCTTTTGTCTATGTGTGCATGCTTTCGTTTATTTCCCTATGTTTGTGTGTGTCAGACTTCCCTACGTTTTTTGTCTCGCTAC
Source organism: Branchinecta sandiegonensis (assembly GCA_030848855.1). Taxonomy (NCBI): domain Eukaryota; kingdom Metazoa; phylum Arthropoda; class Branchiopoda; order Anostraca; family Branchinectidae; genus Branchinecta; species Branchinecta sandiegonensis. Next base: position 2,129,035 of record JAUPMV010000004.1, on the reverse strand, counting down.
ATAGCTTTCCTAGGATCACTCGCCTGTGAAACTTTTGTTTGTCACGAGCTCAGTCAGGGCTGACAAGAGCTCGACTCATAAAAGTGTCACAATTGCTGACAAAAAGGTGCTTTTTGACACCTCAATTTTTTTTCTGTATTCCGCTTCACAACTCTCAAAATTGATAATAACTGAATTTGTAATAATATTTTTTCAAAACATTTCTTAAAGTTTAACTGAAAAGGGCTGAGATAGGACAGCTAGCTACCCATCACGTATTCACATAAATTGGCTTGAATACCCGCTGAAAATGCGTTACTTTGTTGTTCCGCTATTCACGAATAATCGATTTTCAAATAGGGGAATTTCCGTGTGGTTTGTGGTTCCTTTATGCGCTTGTATTTTTGTTGTATGCCTTACGAGAAGGATTTATGATTTTTTTTTTGTTCAGGCACTAAGCAATCTTCACCAATCTCACTGCCCACTGAAAAGCCCCGTTTGTGTTGAGATTAAAATTTCCTAAGCCATAGTAGAATTTACGCTGTGGGGACGCAGATATTCTGAACGTTATAACTAGAGCAGATAGTGGAAAATAAAAAATCCCTTTGCAGAATTCAAATAATTCAGTGTGTTCAGTTAAATGACACAAGAATAAGTTTGCTTTTCAGATAAACTTTAAGCATCCCAGTTTAAGAGCAAAATTTAATCGGAAATGAGCTTTATTTGAGGCTTCAAACTGTCTTTGTGTACAAAATCTAAGTAATGTACATGTTTTTGGCAGTGTTTTGGGGGTGGTAATCCGTCACTTTAGTAAAAGTAAATGAAAAAGTGTTTTTCTCACCTAAAAAGTGTAGTTCGTAAAAAAAAAAAGGTGTCACTTCCAGAGAAAAAGTATAACTGTGTCACCCAGAGACAAAAAGTGTAAAAAAAAAAAAAAGTGTCACACTCGGCAACACTGCGAGCTCTCCTCTTTGAAACAGGTTTGGGGTTTCTCCCAAGCTTGCGCGCAGCCCTGAACGGGTCGTGATCGTAACATTGCTCCGCCCCTCGTAAAATTTAGTGGACTCTGAAATTTAATTTCAGGCCCTAATCGTATTCCTTGTGGTTAGGGAGCTGGCATTTGTACAATTAGAGTAATTTATCGGATACTGCCACAGACTGATTCGAAATGAAATCGATTTCAGTAAACGAATCATCACTAAGCAAAGGAAGTGGAGGGTTATAATGGGAACCATCCAGTTTTCAGAGTATGCCTGAGTGATGGATATTTACTCTCAACTCGTGGGAACACGGCATCATATATAACAGTCGGAGACACATGCTTATGAAAATAACATCTCTTTTATGCCGTTAAAGATTGTCATAAAATGACCACCTCTGGGGACATAGGAAGATACGTGTTACAAGCCTGTTCGAGCAGTTATAAGTTTCTGCCTCTGATGATCCCGTAAAAGCCGTAATTTATAACAGACTATGAATAACGTGACGAGTTGACTAGAGGATCGGTACAGGAGCACCAGGAGAAAGCATGCAGAATTACGTTCTGCCATCACTTTTCAGCTGGGACTGGAAATTAGGCCGGAATCCGGTGATAATGGGAAATCTGAGAATGCATAAAACTTACAAAGGAAACTGGCAAGGGTAGGGAGGGGTAACCTAGTTTCAGACATTCCTTGTGCATTAAGATCGTCTATGTTAAGATACTTCTATTTCATCTTGTAATGAATCAAAGGAAATCTCCCCGTCCCCTTTGCCTCTAAAATGAGTACGTTAATGGTAAAGAAGAAAAGATATTGAATGGTTGTAAAATATGGTAGGTAAAACTTAATATTGTTAGAAAAATAAAAAGAGAGTAGATTTCGGTTGTAGATTCAGACCTTATGGAGGAAGGGTTTTTGAAATAGGGAGTGAGTTTTTACGAGAATATGTAATAGAAAAATGAAAAGTTTGAAAAGAAAAGTTAAATTTAGAGTTGATAAAATATAGAAAGATAGTAGGCTTAAAGGACCCTCTTGCCTATTCTGCCTTTTATAATATGCTTAGCTCCCATATGGAATTATAAGCTTCTTAAATCCCCACCTTTCTCCATTGTTTCGTTTCGTAACTACGAATTTTTAGCGCTTTTTTGGCCTTGCCGAGTTTTCCCGTCACCCAACGAAAAGTTTGCCGGAATCTTGAATGTCCGCTGACAACTCTTTCGCACATAAGGATGTGATAATCTTCTATTTATTACTTCTTTTATTTGCTTAGTTTCCCCACTTTTTAACCAAGTCACGATCAGTTTTCAAATGTTTTGCGCCCAGCCGCCGCTTCGGAGAGCAGGAAGGCTGGACACAACCGACAAGCGCTAACAAGAGAATCGCTAGTTTCAGGTGGAAAGTAATGGTATTTTCGGAAACGTTTTTTCTGATCGCTTTCGTAGGGAAAAGATCATTTCTAGTAAGAGTTGTGCTTTAAGACGGAAGTGTAAGTGACGTTAAAGTAGGGTAAACTGTTCGGTAAATTTTGTATTAACGTCACTGAGTTGGAGGTGGAGACGCAGCCACTTGTTTAGTTCGATCTGAAGCAAGAACAAAAGAAAAAGTAGCTACGCGGGGTTAAGAAGATAACAAAAAAAAAACTTTTCAAAAACCCCAGTAATTCGCCTGGAACCGGCGAGAGCCAGACGTTTGGGAAGGTTGCACTTCATCAAGGTGCAGATGCCTGCAAACTACTATGGTTGCAGTTGCAACAGTCCAACAAAACTGCCGCGGACGGTCAGGGATCAAGAAAGTCAGGAAATTTTACGGTTTGATATCCCGCCGAAAACTTTTAACATTGTTGATCAAGCTCGAAGGGCAGAAAACTAAGTAAAGTTCCAGAGTAAGATCCTGTGCTGGGCCAGACGGTCGCGGTCTGGAATTCCTGCCATGAATTTTGGCACCTTCGTCAGTTCCGTACGGAGAAGTTGAGATTGCAAGATGAAAATTCAGAGAACGCGGCCGGAAATCCTGATCGTTTAGCCGCATCATTGCAGCATTTGCAGCTCTTTTCTTCTTTTTTAAAATCCTGATGAGTTTTGATTGGTATCAGAATCGATCCTGAATCTCGACCCCTTTTTTTTCAGCCAGGGCTTCCGGGATGGCAGAGTTTGTCAGTTATATTTGACGGTGCAAAACGGATAAGTCAGCTTCATTTTATTAGAGTCATATTTCGGCCCTTCTTGGCAAGGATCCTAACTGGCTGCGAAAAACCGACTGTTTTGAAGAAAAGTCGAGTGTTTTCCAGAAAAAAAATCGGGTGAAACTCTTACTAGAAATGATCTTTTCCCAATGAAATGGATCAGATAAACCGTTTTCGAAAATACCATTACTTTCCACCTGAAATTAGCGATTTTCTTCTTAGCGCTTGTCGATTACCTCCAGCCTTCCTGCTCTCCGACGCGGTGGCTGGGCGCAAAACATTTGAAAACTGAACGAGCCGTTGTTAAAAAGTGGGAAAACTAAGCAAATAAAAGAAGTGATAAACATATGCTTCTGAGATCCTTATGTGTGAAAGAGTCGGCAGCGGGCATTGAAGATTCGGCAAAAGTCTCGTTGTGTGACGGTCAAAACTCCGCAAGGCCAAAAAAGTGCTAAGAATGCATAGGCCCAAAACGAGACAGTGGAGAAAAGTGGGGATTTTAGAAGCTTATATTTCTGTATGGGAGCTAGGTATATTATAAAAAAAACAGAATAAGCAAGTGGGGTCCTTTAAGGACTCTTGCCAAGAAGGGCCGAAATATAGCTCTGATAAAATGTAGCTGACTTATCCGTTTTGCACCGTCAAATATGTTTCGCAGTCAGCTTGGGCTGAAGGAACATCCTTGTCAGTTAGCTTATATTTTTTTCGGAAAAACATATCAGCCTTGTTATGTTACATCCATAACAGGACAACATAAAAATACAGCCATAATCTCGTCTAAGTCATCCAACAACATTTTTCATTTCGATTTATTCGAGAAATCTGGAGTATTTATTACCCCCCCCCCCCCCCCCCCCGTCTCTTATGAGATAAATTCCATCCTGCCATTAATCCTCTACGGCGCTCTAACAAGGATCGAATATGCTAAACTCGAGGATTCGTTGCCGCAGCCGAAGAGAGAAAGAATGGCTAGAAAATCAATAGGAACACTGGAATCCTGTTGAACGGGGGGGGGGGGGGGGTTGAAAAGTGTTCCACTGGAGGCAAAGGGGACGCGGGGATTTTCTTTGACTCGTTACAAAATGAAAAGAGGAGTGTCATGACGTAGAGGATCCTAATGCATAGGGGATGTCTGGATCGATCGAGTAAGACTGATGAACAAGTTTCGTAGAAATTTTAAAGTAAGTCTGAAGGCCTGAATTCTAGTTTTTGTTTGCTGTTCCGTTTCGTTTGCAAGTTCCATTTAAACGATAAAACTAGATTGTTTTCTTTTTCGTCTAGGCCCCTCAGCAGTCAAGCATTTGTGGGCGTGTCTCATTTTTTAATATGCAAAGCCCCTGCTCCACTTGTCGAAATTATGCCATAACCATACATTGACGGAGAAGTTCAAAATTCAAGATGCATGTGTTATCCTTTTGGATGTTTCTTCGTCGCTATCAAAAATCACTGACAACAGAGCCCAACCAGCTCCCGACCTTCTCTACTGCTTCCTGGCTGAAGATCGAAAATTAGTGTCTTTTTCTGTGTTTTTATGTGTTTATTTCTTCATTTCCGCTTTTTCGAAATGGCGGGTTACAAATAAATTACTTACTTACTTATTTCTTTTTTCATCTTTCAGATCTCGCAAGTAAAACTCCCGTATGCGGCGAAGCTGTTGTTCCAAGAGCTCATGGCTATGAATATTGCTCCGCGCCTTATGGTGTTGTAACCGGACTCGTTTATTATTTTTATCAGTAATATAAATTTTTTTCTACGTCTATCCTGTTGAAAAGTAGACGAACTACCCGATGAAAAATTTGTAGCATGCGTAGTCGTATGATAGTTGTACGAAAAAGTTGCATGTATTGATATGTGATAGTAAAGAATACTATCATTCAATGTGCCTCAGACGGGGCCAATCTCAAGCAGTAGTATCCCGTAGCACCCGGTCTTGCTAATAGTAGCATGCAGTAGCATCAGTTCGTACTGCATGCTAATTTTTCGTACAACTTTATACTACTATTTTGAGATGTACTTTTCATTGGGTAAACAGAGTTATGTTGGTATCCCCAAACGCAAGTGGAGGGACCCCTCGCACCATCTGCTGTTTTATGTTCCAGTATTTTAAAATAATCCGTGCGGGGATCCTTTAGGTCAAAATACAGGTCAAGTACGGAGATTGGTCCCGTAGCGCTTAATTTCGGGGGGGGGGGGGGAAGTTGTTTGTTTGAGCGGAAATACAGCTTGCGGCGATGAACCAGGCAAACACGGGAACCAATCCATCAGTTTTCAAGACCTTCATACGCTTCTATCAACCGCTACCTCTCTTTAAATGATGTCCTGCATGCTAAGGTGTATTTTCGCCATTCCCCGAGGACTCAAGGGGAACGGCGAGAATAGAGGGAATCACCCCACGCGGACTCCGCGTACGGAAGACAACGAGAACACGGGGGGAATGCTTTAAAATGGATTTTGTTCGGAAAAAAATATGGAGTTGACGAAATTAGTCCGGATCTGGATCCAGTTTATTTTTGGTTCTGCTTATTCTGATTTTAATTAATTTTACATTGCTCCAACATCAGTAAAAATTGATTCCCCTTCGAATTTGAAAGAGAGTCCTTTTTAATGGTGGTGATGATAATCGGAGCATGCCCCGTTCGTGGGAAGTGAGTCCCCGGGACAAACAAAAACGCGGGGCCTCCTCAAAACGAGTCCTGCGGGAACGGCGAGAATAGGCCTCTAGTAAGCATTTTTCCTATGATCTTCATTTAGGGGAAAGCGGTTTTCGGCCGAACGGAGAAGCCGCCAGCGGTTTTCCGCGTCAAGATAGTGAATTTAGGGTTAAAAAAATCTTTCGCCTGTTTCGGGCGGCCTACGTGTCTTCTGAGAAAATATACCAGTTTGGCCTTAAGTCAGTTCAAGTGTCTAAGTAGGGGTGTGAAGACACACACGGTAATCGGTGCCTTTACTCTCTTTTCCTGTCAGACCGTTGAGACTGTCGACAGTGGGATAAGTGGAGGCGTCGAATACATCCGTCTAATAGTTCGATACTGCGGAAGGGATTCGGCGAGAACCGGAAATGCGATACGACTCGTGACTTTTTACCTGGTGTTGCGAGTTTTGACCTAGGGTACGAACATAAAGTCAAAATAATAAAAGCAGCTACTTTATCAATCAGATAGACATAGGACTGCTGATCCTTCTAGCACACAATCATAAGGCAGTAAGCCTAAATTCATTTGAGATTTTAACTGGATTTGAAAGCATTTTAAATTACCGCCAAAAAGATAGGCGAAAGATTTTACGCGTTGAACTGTTTTGCCTGATTCGGAGGTCAAACACTCTAATGTATTACATCGCCCGTGCGAATGTTGACAGTTGACCAGAGCAAAATAACACTAGAGAGTAGCGCGAA